>JADBJO010000970.1:377500-380000 GCA_016801955.1 Conus betulinus | reverse complement strand
CAGTTCTCTTTATTTCAACCGTGTCAGTTTTAACGTAAACAATTCTTTTTCGTTTGTTCCCGTTGTTTCATTAAATGCTCTCTCTCTCTCTCTCTCTCTCTCTCTCTCTCTCTCTCTCTCTCTCTCTCTCTCTCTCTCTCTCTCTCTCTCTCTCTCTCTGTCTGCTGTGTTGCGGTGTGTGTTGCGCGCGCGCGCACGCTTGTGTGTGTGTGTGTGTGTGTGTGTGTGTGTGTGTGTGTGTGTGTGTGTGTGTGTGTGTGTGTGTGTGTGTGTGTGTGTGTGTGTGTGTGTGTGTGTGTGACAGACAGACAGACAGACAGACAGAGAGACAGACAGAGAGAGAGAGACTGAGAGGAGGGATATTGAGAACAGGTTGGAAGGTAGAAGACAGAAGAAGAGAAGGTGGGGGGGGGGGGGGGGGGGGGGGTAGGAGGAACAGGGGCATTGATTATAATGTCATAAGCCCTGAAGACGCTCCTGACACCACTCTACTGCATTCCCCCAATGGGCGTATCCTCATCGACCTCCTCCTCACCGGCTGATCGATCCTCCGGCTGTTATTCCCATTTAATTGAGCTCATACCAAATGGACAGGTTGAGTTGGGTGTCCCCTCCCCCTCCTCCTCCCCCCCCCCCCCCTTCCAACCCTCAGAAATGAAACAAAAAACAAACAACAACAACAACCACCACACACAACAACGAACCAACTGGAGCAGAGGGAACAAAAAAAAAAAAAAAAAAAAGAGAGACGAGACGAGAAGGAGAAGAAAACAAGAAGAAGACTTGAATAGAGGGAGGGTGAAGAACCATTAAGCTGCATTAACAATATACCGACACAAATCGATGTGGCAAAAAAAAAAAAAAAAAAAATAGAAGGAGGCAGCTGAGGCAGCGATTGTGATGGAGTGAGTAATGGTTGGGACCGTGAGGGAGATAGTTAAGGGTGGGACATTGGGAGGGCGGAAAAGGGGCGGGGAGGGGGGAGGGGAGGGTGAACAGCAAAGGCTAGGGTTGTGAGGTAAACAGTTAAGACTGGGATTATTGGGGAGGTAGTTAAAGCTGGGATTGTGAGGGTGAGAGCTATGTCTGGGGGATTATGAGGGTGAGAGCTATGTTTGGGATTGTGAGGGTGAGAGCTATGTCTGGGGATTGTGAGGGTGAGAGCTATGTCTGGGATTGTGAGGGTGAGAGCTATGTCTGGGATTGTGAGGGTGAGAGCTATGTTTGGGGATTGTGAGGGTGAGAGCTATGTCTGGGATTGTGAGGGGGAGAGCTATGTCTGGGATTGTGAGGGTGAGAGCTATGTCTGGGGATTGTGAAGGTGACAGCTACGTCTGGGATCTGAGGGAGACAGCTGTGTGCCTAGGGTTGTGAGGGAGACGGCTATGTGTGGGATTGTAAGGGAGAGCTATGTCAAGGATTGTGAGGGAGACAGCTATGTGTGGGATTGTGAGGGAGACAGCTATGTGGGGGTTGTGAGGGAGACAGCTATGTGTGGGATTTTGAGGGAGACAGCTATGTCTGGGGATTGTAAGGGGAGAGCTATGTGTGGGGATTGTAAGGGAGACAGCTATGTCAAGGATTGTGAGGGAGAGAGCTATGGGTGGGATTGTGAGGGTGAGAGCTATGGTGGGATTGTGAGGGAGACATCTATGTGTGAGATTGTAAGGGAGACAGCTATGTGTGGGATTGTGAGGGAGAGAGCTATGGGTGGGATTGTGAGGGAGACAGCTATGTGTGGGATTGTAAGGGTGAGAGTTATGTCTGGGATTGTGAGGGTGACAGCTATGTCTGGGATTGTAAGGGTGAGAGCTATGTGTGGGATTGTGAGGGAGAGAGCTATGTGTGGTATTGTGAGGGAGACAGCTATGTGTGGGATTGTAAGGGAGAGAGCTATGTCTGGGATGTAAGGGAGAGAGCTATGTGTGGGGTTGTGAGGGAGACAGCTATGGGAGGTATGTGTGAGGGATTGTGAGGAATTTTGAGGGAGAGCTATGTCTGGGATTGTGAGGGGGGAGACAGCTATGTCTGGGATTGTGAGAGAGAGAGCTATGTCTGGGATTGTGAGGGAGAGCTATGTGTGGGGATTGTGAGGGTGAGAGCTATGTCTGGGATTGTGAGGGAGAGAGCTATGTCTGGGTATTGTGAGGGAGACAGCTATGTGGGGGATTGTGAGGGAGACAGCTATGTGTGGGATTGTGAGGGTGAGAGCTATGTCTGGGATTGTGAGGGAGAGAGCTAGGAGTCTGAAGGGGATTGTGGGGGTGATGGGGGGGGGGGGGGGGAGCTATGTCTAGGAGTATGAGGAGCCAGCTAGGTCTAGAACTGTGAGGGAGACAGCTGTGTCTGGGATTGTAAGGGAGACTGATATGGCTAGACTATGAGGGAAACAGACGGGGCTCGGATTGTGAGGGTGAGAGCAGATGAGGCTACCATTGTGAGACAGAGACTGATAAGGCTAGGACTGTGAGGGAGAGAGGGTTTAGGATTGTAGGGAGAC
>JADBJO010000970.1:360000-367500 GCA_016801955.1 Conus betulinus | reverse complement strand
GAGTTTTCCGCCATGTGTGACTTGGCATGTGAAGTTGTCTTTCTTGGCAGGTGGAGTTGTCTTTCTTGGCAAATGGAGTTGTCTTTCTTGATAGGTGGAGTTGTCTTTCTTGATAGGTGGAGTTGTCCCACAGTTGTTAGCTGATGGTAAAAACATTCTAGTGGTTAGCTGCATAGGCTCATCACTTCAGATAGTTATAAATCATTTTTAAAGCCGAAGGCACCCCGCTTCTCACAAGATAAAGCTGATGTTTTTCCACAGCCCGAAACAGGCGCCACGAGCGGCAGAGCTCCTTCAGTCCTAGGACCAGTAGCATGAACATGCAGGGCGACCACAGTCTTCGCTTCATCAAATCATACAGACAAGATATCCAGTGAGTACAGCCCGTCCCAGTGTGACAGGGTGCTGAGCAAACCTTTTAGTGCCCCCCCCCCCCCCCCTCTCTCTTCCCCTCCCCTCCCCCCTTCGCCTCCAACTGAACTCGCACTGGGCGTCCAGACCTTGTTACCATCCTTGACCGTCACAAGCAAGGTGGCTCCTGAGCATACACTGATCCCTGCCTGGAGCCAAATCGCCCAGCACAAACGCCATTACACAGCACACAGACCAAACGAGAAGACATTCCCTCCCCAAAAAAGGATATTCCAGGCTTGCTCATATAGCCTGTACCTGATGCTAGAGAACGACCAACCACAAATTAGCATTTAGTTTGGGATTTGGAGGGATGTTTCCATCCTTGCTTGTTCTGCGTGCTCTGTGTTGGCACTTCTGCTGGCCTGTTTGATGTCGTAAGCAGTAATCATTTGGAGTTATGGGCATGTATATCTCATGGGAGCAAGAATTAGTCTACTTATTTGTTATTTACTGTTAAGTATTTCCCGCCTCATACAAGATCTCTTTTCATACTGAGGTTGCCTGTGATTGTTTCTTTTCGTCTCTATTTGTTGGATTATATCCACGATCGAACAGGCTGTGCCAGTCTTGAATAAATGTTAAATTAAAAAAAAAAGTGAAACAAAACAGCTGTTGAGTGTCAGTCAAGTAATTTTATGACGGGAATTGATCGCAGATACTGCAAGGGAGATGTTTGTATGCAAAAACAATACAACCAGTTGAAATGTTCGCTGAACATAACTAAAAACGTACCGTACCGTATTTGATAGGTTTAGTGTGTGCTAAGAATAACATTGATTATTTCATGGATGGCAAACAAGCAGGGTAACTCTTGCTCACATGATGAAATAAACACACGGCCGTAACTCCAAAGGAACGCAGCTTACGACACCCGAATTGCCTAGCAGATACGACAGCACAGAGCACACAGAACAAACAAGGAAACATCCCTTTTTAAAATTCGTTAGTTTTATTCAACTATTCCAACAGCTTGTCAGATACATCCAAAATGATGTCCAGTAATTTGCTAAGCACGTGGAGGCAACTAATCTGCAGTCACATTTCCTAAGATACTGTGCCATGACAGCAGCAGACAAAAAAGAAAGAAAAAGAAATGACATTAAATGTAGAAATGTCAAGTATTTCACAGCTGCAGATAAATATATTTAACGTTTTCGTTATCCAGACCTCATGCTCTGATCGGGGGTCATATTTTTAAAACCCGTGGGTATACCAGGAAGCTGCCAGTGATTGTGAGATCGGACATCTGCTTTCTTTTGTGTAGCAATACAAAGTACACACACACACACACACACACACACACACACACACACACACACACACACACACACACACACTACATACATTCGCAACCCCCCGAAGTGTGTTCATCAAATACAAAGTTTGTATATGTCATTTGACACTGAATACCTTCAATTAAGCGACACTAAAATGTTCTACTACTGAACTTTTGGGGCTTTTTTTCATTACGTTTTTAAAAATTCACGTTTTCGAAAATTCACGCGCGTGAAATGCTGATGATTTAAAAAGAATATATTTCCGACTATAAAGATATGCAGGGTCTTTGCAAAAGACGAAGTGGGTGTATGAGAAAAAAAAAAATCAGATTCTATATTTTTGATCAACTGATTAAACGACTTGAAGGGTTAAAAAAGTAACACGCACGCACGCACACACACACACACACACACACACACACACACACACACACACACACACACACACACGCACACACGCACGCACGCACGCACACGCAGCGCACGCACACAGGCGCGCGCGCAGGCGTACGCACGCATGCACACGCACACACATACATACATACACACACACATACACGCGCGCGCGCGCGCGCGCGCCGCAATGAAAAGTAAAATATGAAGGGGAGAGAGAGAGAGAGAGAGAGAGAGAGAGAGAGAGAGAGAGAGAGAGAGAGAGAGAGAGCACTTTTTTCGTGTGTGTGTGTGTGTGTGTGTGTGTGTGTGTGTGTGTGTTTTTTTTTATTTTTTTTAACCATAATTTAATTGGTTAATTGAGGGCATTGTCGTTGTTGCTGTTGTCGTTGTTCGTTGATAATAATAGGTGTGAAACGTGATTGATAATTCTGTTGATATGAGCCCCCCCGCGCGGATGGTAGGGGTGGGGGCGGGGGGGAGTAGATCATGTATCATGATGGCCGGCATCATTATAAAGCCACTAGGGGGCGGACGCCCCCTGACCATGGTTGACTGCCCTCGCAGCCGGCCGCCCTTTGTTCCCCCAAGAGCGGTCCGTCCGTTAGCGGAAGGCGAGGGAGCGAGTCAAGAGTCATGTTTTTCACACATGTTTCCTTAATTGATGACTGGAAACCCGATGGCCTACCCAGATAAGCCACGGGCCCCCTACCACCACAACCTTTTGTTCACGCCTGACTGAACGACTTGAACTGTTCGACGTCGACAGGGGGTGCAGTTTCTCGCTTGGTCAAGCGACCTCGGCTTACAGTTTAATGACAATGGTTGTTTTTTCTTGCTGCTCCGTTCACGCCACCCTCTCTCTTCTTCTTCGTAATCGTCGTCGCTGTCGTCTCCTCTCTCTCTCTCTCTCTCTCTCTCTCTCTCTCTCTCTCTCTCTCTCTCTCTCTCTCTCTCTCTCTCTCTCTCTCTCTCTCAGTCTCTCTCTTTCTGCTTGTCTCTGTCTCTCTTCTCTCTCTCTCTGCTCTGTCTCTGTCTCTGTTTCTCTCTCTCTCTCTCTGCTCTCTGCTCTGTCTAGCTCTGTCTCTCTCTCTCTCTTGTCTCTCTCTCTCTCTGCTCTGTCTCTCTCTCTCTCTCTCTCTCTCTCTCTCTCTCTGCTTCTCTCTCTGCTCTCTCTCTCTCTCTCCTCTCTCTCTCTCTCTCTCTCTCTCTCTCTCTGTCTCTGTGTGTGTCTCTGTCCGTCTTCTATATCTGTTTCTCTGTCTGTCTGTCTGTCTGTCTGTCTGTCTCTCTCTCTCTCTCTCTCTCTCTCTCTCTCCTCTCTCTCTCTCTCTCCCCCCCCCCCCCCCCCCCCCCCCCCCCCCCCCCCAGCCCCCCCTCCCTCCCCCCCCCCCCCCCCCCCTCTCCTCTTCTTCCCACCTCCGCGTCTTTCAACTCGTAAATCACCTACCTTCTCACGTTACTGTTGGTTTGCATGACCGAGATTTACACACCGTTACTGACCAACCCCCCCCCCCCCCCCCCCCCCCCCCCCCCCCCCCCCCCCCCCCCCCCCCCCACGCCCGCCCACACCGTGTTTACTTGATGTACACACACTTGTACTGGGTGTCAGCTTCATCTGGCCCCGTATATCATCATCTCATCTCATTTCATCTCGTATATATATAATAGCATATCATATCATGTCTATCACATATTTGATCATATGTCTCTCTGTCAGTGTGTGTGTGTGTGTGTGTGTGTGTGTGTGTGTGTGTGTGTGTGTGTGTGTGTGTGTGTGAAGTCTATATCCTTATAGTTTTATGTATATGTGTTTTTAAAAAATCGGTATTCTTAGTTGACCAGATATCTGCTCGCGTGAGGAAGTTTTTCATCTGAAAGGCAAATATTAGCAGCAAAAAATAAGCAAAAAAACTTTGATTCAGTGCCTTGTGTTTTGTTATTCAGTTTATTCATCAGCAATGCATAACACACACACACACATATATATATATATATATGTGTGTGTGTGTGTTGTGTGTGTGTGTGTGTGTGTGTGTGTGTGCGTGCGTGTGTGCGTGCGTGTGTGCGTGCGTGCGTGCGTGTGCGCGTGCGCGTGCGAGCATGCGTGCGTGTGCGTGTGTGTGTGTGTGTGTGTGTGTAACCGAACGCGCTCCGCTCAGTACAGTCTCTCACGACTGGACTTTATATAACCTTTCGCTAGGCCTGCTTTTGAGTTATTGTTCTTAGCTAAATTGTCGGTGACGCGCAAGTCATGTGATAACAAACCAACGTCTGCGGAATCGGCTGTTCAAGACTCGCTGTGCCTGGTTCACCTTCACCTAGCTTACTGTCCCACATCGACAACACGATACTACGACATGGGTCGGAGTTTGACCCATGCTAAATGAGGGGAACACTCTCAATGCAGAGAGCGAACCACACAAGAAGCTGACTGTCAACAGGGCGACGTGATCTGATCGCCGAGGGTAAGATCAAGACCAGTATTGCAGTAGTAATCACGGTCTTCAAACCACCGCAAGACTTCAGCTTCCTCCAGCCTCCACAATGGCCGGCATGGCGAGAAAGTTCAGTCGTTTCCGTCTGGCCAATTGAACAAAAAGGATGACAAAGTCCAGGTCAGTTCTCTCTTATAGGCGATGCGGGCGGAAGCAGACAGCATTTTCGGGCAATTCCAGATCGAAGGGCGAGGAAGAGAAGCAAGATTTTGACGTCATAGTTCGAAGGTTTGACGAACATTTTGTACCGAGACGAAATGTTATTCACGAAAGGGCAACATTCCATAAAAGAGACCAGAAGGTGAGTGAAACTGTAGAAATACATGTATGAACTTGTTAAGCATGCAAACGTCCCAGAAAAAAAAAAAAAAAAGAAAAAGCCATCAGGGATAGATCAGTCTTGGGCTTACTGGACAGATAACTTCCAGAACAATCACAGCTTCACGCTGACCTGACGCTGAAATCTACCACCATGGCTAGACAGCGTGAGCCAATGAAACATGACATTGAAGAATAGAGAGGAGCCTCTGTGGCCAATATTGATAGATTACAATACAGATGTCAGGATAAAAAAACGCCCAGCGTTTTGGGGGGGGGGGGGGGGGGGGGGGGGGGGGGGGGGGGGGGGGGGGGGGGGGGGGGCTGAGAACAGCCCTCCGTATTCCGCCTTCTTCACTTCTTTCCCGAACAATTGACCCCGAAACAGCGCGTCAGCGTGAAGTTTCGAAACAGTCAACAACAACAACAACAACAACAACAAAAACCCATTGACATGAAAACACGCCATTTGTCCGTGCATCACCCTGAAGATCCTGTCGTGATGAAGAGAGGGAAAGGCTGGCAGGAAGAAGCCGGAAGAAATGGTTAGAAATGCGCCCTATGATCTTACATTGTCAAGGCTGTGGATGGAGATGGAGAGCAATAGACAACAACTCAGACCTAACACAGCCAGTGAAGTGACGTGACTGCAGGCGGGAATGTATAAAGCACATTCTAAAATCTCAACGCCCATCTTGCGCCGAATTTGACACGATAAGTGATTGCTCGATTTTCATTTTTGTTGTCCTGAGTGTTGTTTATCTTGCCTGAAGAAGACCTAAGAGGTCGAAACGCGTCGTGTTTTGTCATGTAATTCGTTTGTCCATATCATCTGGCGGAGTCAGTTCAAGTACATTTTAAAACAGCCAGTGAAGCGAATCAGGAAACCAGCAGCGCTTTTTCCTCTGAGGAGCCAGACGGCTTTGCAGCAGAACCAGTGTTCACTCCTGCTACTCCTCTACAGCCACCAGAGACATCACCTGTCACAGGCTCTGCCATGCAAAACACATCTGGAAATCCAGTAGATGGACAGCTGTATGTCACCGGGTCAGGTGGAGACGTTTTGAAACAGATTATTCGGCGATCATCTTTGTGGTGTAGAACGACGTCTGGCGTGAAGTCAGCCGGTGTCACCTCTTTGGTGACCTTCGGCTGTGTGTGGTCGTTGTTTTCGCGTTGTGATATTCTTGAGGTGTTTAGTGGAAATGGGGTTGACAAGGTTATTCCCCAGTTCTAGGTTTTCAGGTTTTGGCTGTACTTTGGATTGTGCGACCATAGCATTACATTCTTTATCTGCACAAATCCCTGCAATCGGATGCACTTTGCGCCATGTCTATTGTATGGTCTCTTTTGAGCGTGCTGAAGAACTCTTACTGTGTTTCCAACGTTATGATGGAAATTTCAGGCACCGGTTATTTAAAAAAAAAAAAAAAAAAAAAAAAAAAACTTTGTTCTTGCATTACTCCAGATGCTGTGACATGAAAAGAAAACAAAATATGTGTTTGATGTCTCAAAGGTGCAAACACTATTCTTCAAAGGGGAAGGTGCGGGGTGATTGGACTTAATAGTACTTTTCGCTAGGCCTACTTTGGAGTTACTGTTCTTACCTAGATTGTTGCACGCTAGGTTACCGGGACGACCCGCGTGTCACTAACGTCTGCGGAATCAGCTGGTCAAGACTTACTGGATGCTGGATCTCCTCATTAAAGTTTTACCTACATCAGCAACACACGCTACGACAGCAGACGCCTGCCTGAATCTACCTGCGTCATTGTAACAGTGACCAGTGACCCAGCGAACCACTTAACGGAAACAGCAACGCAAGTGTCATTAAAATTTGAATCGCCTCCTTTTTTTTATCACCACCTGATCTACGCCCATATCGATCATAGAAACAAAATTTGATTAAACATTTCTACTTGTAAATTACAGTACTGAACCTCCGACTTTGATCAAAACTCTGTTCTTTGTTGTGTGTGTGTGTGTGTGTGTGTGTGTGTGTGTGTGTGTGTGTGTGTGTGGTGTGTGTGAATTAGTTCTTCTTAATCATCGTTCCTAAACAGATGATGTATGTAAACGTGGGAAAGCACTGGGGAAAAACTGAAGTACCTGCAATCATAATCATGTTTTAGAGGGGCCCAGTGACAAGCATAGAAGACCGCTCAGCTGTGGAGTTGACGGTCGTGAGATCAAACCACTCGTGAGGTCAGACGTTTTACGGCTTGATAAAAAAACAAAAACAAAGAAAAAAAGAAAAACTGTCTGTGTCCACCCGATAGTAAACAGGTACCTGTCTCAGTCCTGGAAAGGCTGAGGCGCCTGAAGGAGAAGAGATGGTTTTCGCCTTCCATCACGCCATGTCATAGACACGGTGGACCTCGAACAGGTCACTGCCCCAACAACTGCAGGACCTCTGAACTGTAACCTCTTGATCGTAATCTGGCTGTGATCAGCTCACAGTGAACGTTTGACATTGAGCCCCGACCAAATGGTTTTTGAAATAAGATAAATTTATATGAAAACAAAAACAAAACAAAAAGAAGAAAAAAAAAACTTGGGCATAACTCGCCAGGTTAAGAGCTCCTGTGGTAGAGACTCTT
>JADBJO010000970.1:347500-355000 GCA_016801955.1 Conus betulinus | reverse complement strand
ATTGTTGGGGAAAGTATATTTAAGATTCAGTTGGTCCACTGAATCCTATGATGAACAACCTCCTCAGTTTTAAAATGCCAACGAAATCATCATTGTCTGAACTGGAGGAAGTGGTGGGGCAGCTATGTTTCTTGTTTTTAGAATGTAGGCCTGCATACAAACATATCAAAGCATGGTGTACACGTATTTCAGTAACGGCATTACCACAAATGAATGATTGAATTCAAGACAAGAAAATGCCTGTCCCAATCTTAAATGAATGTTTAATTTGTGTTAGTTCATTTCTCCACTTGTTCTGTGTACATGCGTCATTTTTTTTTTCTTTTTTTTTTTTTTTTTTTTTTTTTTTTTTTTTTGGGGGGGGTTGGGGTGTCTCTTTGTTCCTTATGTGTGCTGTATGTTGGTATAAAATTAATTTTATCACGGGAGAAAGAGTTACTTAATCGTTCGTTATTGATTGTTTACAAATCTCTGCCCTTTCAAGACTTGCATTCATATCGATTTTAAACCGAAGTTACCTGCATTTGTTACTGTAGGTTCCTGTGTTTGTTTGACTAAATCCAAAGAGTGCAAGTCTTTTTATTTGGATGTTTCCTTGTTTGTTCTGTGCGCTCTGTGCTGTCATTTATGCTAGGCGATTTGGTGTAAGCAGCGTTCGTTCGGAGTTACGGGCGTGCAGTTGATTCATCGTGGGAGACAGAGTTAACCTCCTTGTTGATTATTTCCCTGTCTCGTTTCAGATCTATCTTTTTACCAATCAAACTGAGATTACATGTACTGGTTACTGTTCGTCCATGTGTTTGTTTGACTGTACTCCAGATTAGGAATATTGTGTCTGTTGTGTTTGATCATTTCTGCAGTTGTTGCTGTCTATACGTGTCAGGTACACGACATATGGGCAAGCTTGGAACATGCCTTTTCGAGATGCCTCCTTGTTTTTTTTGTTGTTGTTTGTTGTTTGTTTGTTTGTTTTTTTTTGCTGTCCCAACCTCTGCGCCACCCTCAGAGGCAGTGCACCCCACACCGCTCATTCCGACAATCCGTCCACAGCCACAGCCCGGTCGGCCCCCGCTTCAGCCCCGGCACCGGCAATCCACAGGAAGCAGTCAGTGTCAAGTCGTCAAGAGGCAACCCACCAGAGGAGACACTGCACTGACGCCGAGTCACTTCGGTGGTGTTCAGTGGCGCCTGTTCTGATCCAACATACGCTGGACACCACCTACTAAGCCCCCTACTGACGACAATAATTGCTTAGTCGCGGAGCCGGCGTGAGTGAGCTCTCCCTCCGGAGGGCGCCACCACGTCCGTCCAACGACAGCCCCCATGGACTCGCCGATACCGGTGACCCAGACGGAACCAAACCAAGGCCACAGACGTGGAGAGGATATCGAAATTGAGGTCACCATGAGAGCAGGGCATGAAGGGCCACAGAATTTGAGACATTTTTTTTTTTATGCTGATCGATGAGAATGGGGATGATTAAGATGATGCTACGGAATTCCATTTCGGTCTGAGACTGCATGACCAAGGGCTGTACTCTACGCTTCCTTTCATAATATATCCCGGCGTCAACCAGGCCCGAGAGATACAGGCACCTGCAGTGTTGGTCAGGAAATTTGAGCAACACTCTCAGAGACGCATCCATTAAGTGGATGAAACTCTCGACTGTGTGGTCCCAGTCTTCCCAGCTGAGTCCGCAGCAAACTCAACTCTGGGTAGGAGCCGGTCGGGGCAGAAAAACCCACATGACTCTGATGGGATTCGAACCCACGACCTCCCAGCCGGGAGTCCGCGACGCTAACCACTTCGCCACGGCGGCTGGTGAGATGCCTCTTTGTTTGTCGTGTGTGCTGTCTTGGCTTTTTTTTTTTTTTTTTTTTTTTTTTTTTTTGTCAGGCGGTTTGGGTACCTTAAGCAGCATTCGTTTGGAGTTATGGGCGTGTAATGAATGTCAACGTTGGAGGACGTTACCCCCTAAACATGTGTTTGTTCGTTGTTTACTGTTCACTTTTCCCCGCCTATTTTCAATTTCTTTTCCTTTCATCTTAGTCATCCAACAGCTATACAGCCTGCCACGCTCTAAGGTCTCGTAACTTAGAACATGTGGTGAAGTGTATATGGACTTGTCCGCACGCATTGTCACCTTCTTACAACTGTTTTCATGCGCAAAATTTCTGTTCTATGATAATGATATTATTATTAATAATAATAACCGTAAAATAATAGAACAAATAATAATAATAATAACGGTAATAATTGTAGTGATAAAAGTGTTCACCTATAAAGCACTGTCCTTTTTTTTTTCAACTACTTCTGCTTCTTCGTCCCAGATGTGCTGTGAAGGTCTATGACCCCCAGCATACAGAAACATTATACCAGTGCCTCAGTGCCTTTCTTGTGTTTCATGAATTGACGCAGAACTACACTGCCTATCGAATGCGGCGCGAGTGACCCCCCAACCCCCCACCCCCCCCCCCCACCCCCCCCCCCCCCCCGCCCGCCCCTCTTAAAAACAAAAAATCCGGCCAGGTAAAGGGTGGGTTCCGCCAGGTTTGACTTGTTCCAGACACACTGTTCCAGACACACTGCATGGCAGAAAAAAGAATTTTTGAGTAGTAAGCACATGTGTATGCACCCGCACCCAAGCATTCGAGTTTGACCTGCTGCATGACAGGAAAGGAATTTAGGGGTGCTGGGCACATATATATGCACGGACACACAAGCGCTCGAGTTCAACGTATGTTTTCAGACGAAAAATGATAGGATATTTTGATGCTAGTAATCAAGGATGTATCTTGGCAATTGGTCGGCTAGGCTATAAACACCATGACTTGGAAAGAGGTGTGGAGAGGTGCCACAGTTCTGATACATGTGTTGTTGGAGGTGTGCATGGTGTATAGTTTCGAAAGCACAGGTTTTGCAGAGATAGGTACATCACATGAAATACAGAAATGATAGAAGATGTTCTCTGATTTCATGGACTGTCCACGTGCTACTGTCAAAACCCGCATATTTGTGAATCTATCATCATTTGCTTGATGTTCAAGCTTGCAACGTTGTCTTTTTTTATTTTGTTTTGTTTTCTTCCTTACTTCCCAAGCACTTTTTTTTCTGTAAACAACCTTCAGAAATTAACAAAACAGGACCCCCCCCCCCCCCCCCCCCCACCTTTCCTCTTCCAAAGCGTCCGCCCACCCCCACCTCACTCTCCTTTTTGCTGCCCACCCAGGCCAGTAAGGAACACCTTTGTCATGCCTATCTCCACCTCCTTCCTGCACACATCCGCACCCAACCTTCCCATCATTCTGCTGCCACCCCAGCCGGCAAGGAAAACCAGTGTAATCCTCACCTCACCCATCTTCATCCTACACACACCTTCCCTCCTCCCCAAAAAATAAATCCGAGCCGAGATCTGTTGTCGAGTTGGAGTCGGAACAGTTCACTTGCAGTCTGTGAGATTTGTGTCTGGTTGATCGCAGCTGTTGTCATCCAGTCTTGGGGCTTAAGGACCGCGGTGTCATTGTTCACGGGGCAGGTATGTGGCCAGTTACTACGGGCATAGAGTAAATCCCAGAGCTACAAAGTAGCTTTAGCTCGTGCATCACACGAGGCAGGCAAGGTGAAATCGAACACCTTGTGAGCAATGCTATTGAACCACGGCTAACGGCTTTTCTGTGGGTTTCCCCCCCTCTCCTTTGGCTTTGGGTCTTGACTCTCAATTCGCATCTTACATGAGAGAACGAGAGAGGAGAAAAAAAGCCGTGGCAACAGGTGAGCAGGCTGGGACATGTGCGTACGTGTGCGTGTGGGGGGGGGGGGAGGGGGGGGGGGGGGGGGGCAGGCAGGCTTGACAATCACTGCACTCGGCCGCGACAGGGAGAAGTCGTTTTTCTTCGTTTTCTTCAATTTTTTTTTTTTTTTTTTTTTTTTTTGATATATATTCAGGTCCACATCCCTCTCAGGTGATATGGCAGACAGGAGTAACCACTCTAGGTCAGTGAGAGAGGCAATATCCAATACTTACACTGACATCATCCGAACAACATATTAGATAGGGCAGCCAAATGTCACGTTTCATGCCGGACGCTGGCGGGAGCTGAACTAAAAACATGTGACTGCGAACTTGGTGCACTACCGCCGAGGCAATGACACACCCTCAGATGTTGATGGGTGTCTGCTGAGGAAAGACATTGTCTGGGCAGGGTGTATACAACAGCTCTGTTCTTGATTCTCCTGTTTAGGATACTGGGCTGTTTATGGAGGAAGAAGTCTTTCGAGGAAGTAGTAGTCTTTCAGGAATTGCCCCAGTTGAGTTAACTCCACACACCCTCACACCCGTTCTTCCTGATGCCAGCTTTTATTCTTCGTCTCCTTGCAGCCCTGTCTGACACGGCCTCCCTCCTCCACCACCACCTTCACCTCTCCCCTCCAAACTGATTTTTCATTGGTTTTATTCGTTTTTTCATTGTCAACGTCATTTGGTCATAATATTCAATTATTAACAGACGTGAAATAACAGTTTTCTTCTTTGAGGATGACCCATCTTGTTGACGTCTGCCGATGAGATTGTCTTTTTAAAAATCTTATCCGTTAAAAAAAAAAAAAAAAAAAAAAAATTACTGCGCCGCCAAACGAAAGAGCAAACAAATCGGCTTTAAAAAATTGTTTGTTTGTTTGTCTTTCGTTTGGCGGCACAGTATTTTTTTTTTTTTTCAATCTTATTTGAATTTCCGTCTGCAGTCACTTCACATTGAAAACGATCTCATCTGTTGACGATGTTCTCTGTCCTGGATATAGTCTGTCAAGGGTAGCATCTTTAAAGAATGATCCCTGTTGACAGTAATTTTTTGTTTCATTATTTCATTGACTTTGCATTTTGGGAAATTGGGTGGGAAAACTTCTAGTAAAGCTTCTGCCGTTGAGCCAGGATTCTTTTCGGGCGTTGTTGGGGTCCATGTGTGTTAAGGTGCGCCGAAACTGCTCACAAGACAAAAACTTGCTCGAGAGTTGCTCACAAAGTAAATGCCCACATGACCATTGCTCACGAGAGAAATGCTCACACCACAATTGCTCACAAGACAAATTCTCACACGACAGACGATCGTACAATTCATGCTCACACGAAATAAGCTGAGTGCACTGACTGCCATCTTATCCAGTCCTTGAAGGTTTCCTTCATGGCATATATGTAGCCATCAAGACTCTTGTTTCCGCCTCTGTTATTGTTGTTGTTGTTGTTTAATTATCTCCAGTTTCTGAGAAATAAACAGAAAATGTCTGTTCAATAATAACACCATCAGAAAGGTGTGTGCATTGAAGCGTTCTTTCCATTGCCGTTGTGAGCATTTCTCATGTCAGTATGTCATGTGACCAGTTGTTACGTAATGATTTTGTCTCGTGAACATTTGTCATGTGAGCATTGATTCTGTGAGTATTTGTCGTGTAAGAATCTGTCTCCTGAGCGATAGCGAAGAAAATCATTGTCACCTGTATAGACTCTGTGTGTGTGTGTGTGTGTGTGTGTGTGTGTGTGTGTGTGTGTGTGTCATCTATCTGTCTGCTTTCAAGACTGTACATTGTGACACTGGTGGACAGGGTTTTCTTCTTCTTCTCTTCTTCTTCTTCTTATCGTGTATGGATACGTCCTCAACTGAATAGAAAACACACATAGAGCAATTCTATAAAACGTCAAACGCAGAACGTGAGTTGTCGATTGGAATCAACCGGAAATTCACGCCACCGCGTTATCATGTTATTGTTCAACAGTTTCAGTTTCCCGTCCTCCGTCTCCCCCCAATCTGTATTTTTGTCTCTTCACCTGGTTGAGTCCTTGTTACAGATGAGAGGGGATTATTTGACTGCGTGTGTTATCTTCCATAGGAATTGTTGTTTCAAGGACCCGTATAAAACAGGTTTTTAAGCTTAACCGGTTGAGAGGAATCCCTGGCGTATTCCCCGACACCACTCCCCAGCCTCTTCACTGACCACCTTCCCTCCCCCTCCCCTACCTTTCCCCACTCTTCCGCCCGTTAGATCAGATCAAACCTCCCTCCCCCCCCCCCCCCCCCCCGCCCAAACCCTTACCACCCCTCCCTCACCGTCCTTCTCTCCATCAAAGGCCATTGAAATCTTAAAGCAACAAAGGCAAGACAGTGCAGTCCGCTAGAGCAGCCAGAATCAAGTGCAGAAGGCTGGGCCACCACATGTTGCCGCAGGGAGGATTAAGGGATCTGTACGCAGTATGACTTGCCGTCATCAGTCTTGGCGGCAACGATTCACTTGCATGAGCACTGCTGCTGCTGTTGCCGCTCGCGACGTCGTTTGCTCACGTGGTCACGGACTGACAGCAAATTGAACTTCTGTTCGGGGTCAGGAATCAATTTTCAGTTCTAGGGGAGGAAAACTTTACGATGCGTGCAAGGGCTTGGCGTCGCATTCATAGCATTGATTTTTTAATCAGAGTTCCTTTATGAAAGGTGCACGGCTTTACTGAGAGACACGAATGCGGGACCCGTAGGCTAGTCATGTATTCTCAGTTGCTAAATTTGTCTAAAGCTGTGAAACTCGCTGATCTGGTTCTACATCAGTTTCAGTTCATTAAGACTTTCTGATCTCTTATGTTTATTCCCGCCTACGCCCAACCTTTTTTTTTTTTTTTTTTTTTTTTTTAAGCCATGGCTGTATGAAACATACTCAAATTCTTGTGGAATGTCATCAACTGTACACCGCTAGTAAAAAAAAAAAAAAAAATGACAGTTGTATTTTGGGGCCATGTTTTTGGGCCATGTTGGCATTTTGCAGCATGAGGTTGTTGACAGCAATTTGCCAAGAATGACCACAGACCAAAAACTGTCTCAAACTTCAGTTCCTGGCTCACAGCTCTGAAACCCGCCGGTCAGTGAGGTGCACCAGTCCTCTAGCGAAGGAAATGAAACACACACACACACACACACACACACACACACAGTGGTGTGACCTCCGTCTTCTATCTGTCAGAGCACAGAACGCCACACCACAAGTTGCAACAGTTCCATTGGGTAAGGGCTGCTGCTATTTTGGCCATGGGAGCCCAGTAGATGTGCCTCCATTTGGCTCTCAGCCGTCGGATCGCAGCGTTCTTCTGGCGGAGCTTCTGGTTCTCATCGCCCAGAACTTTTTTTTCCTTTCAGAGGTGCACCCTCTCCGTGTTTGGGGCTGTTTCAAGGGCCAGTGGACTTGGAAAGCTTTCAACGTCCTCGTCACAGGACGTCTTTTCGGTCAACTACCGGTGTGGGAGTTCGGCCCGCGCCAAGCTTTTTGCTTTTTGTCTCTGTTAGAGTTCGGCACATGTCGGCCCCCTTTCCATAAGGCTTCGGCAGCTGCATACCTTACCCCCCTTGTCTCCTCCAGCCTGGTCTCAGGGAGAAGTCATGGGTTTCTGTCTGTTGGGTTTCAGTATCCTGGCACCTTTCTCTGAGTCTGGCCGCCTTGTGGGTATCAGCCATCAGCACATGGAATTCG
>JADBJO010000970.1:330000-342500 GCA_016801955.1 Conus betulinus | reverse complement strand
GAGAGAATAGAGGGGAAAAAAAAAGATTCCTGACTAGCCCACGCTTAGTACCCGTGTGTTTGGTTGCCTCTATATTTGGCCAAGCTTGACACAGGATCTCATCTGGAGCAGACAGTGTAAATCGGTAGCTAAATCGGGTAAGGCTGTGGAAAAACGTAAGCAGGGGTTAGGAAATGGACTGGGGGGGGAAACGGGGGGGGGGGGGGGGGGGGGGGGGAGAAAAAAGGAACGGGGGAGCTGATCAGCATCCAACGACCTGGACTGGTCGTCAACATGGAACTTTCATGGTTTATGAAGCACGCAGACGGAGCAAGTGTGGCGGCTTGACGGGCTGAGCAACACACTTTCTGACATTCGCCCAACCTCTCCGCTGTATAGCGAGCGGATAGTTGGCAGATTACAACAGTGTTCTATTCGGATGATCTTCCCCTACCAGTAGTATTTCCTTGCCATTGTCCAATCAAAATCACTTTCCCGGATCAGGAGTGAATAACTCATGCAACCCTTCTAAAATGGCGACTAGTTCACCGACGTCGATTCAGTGATGAAGTCGGTGACACAAAGTGTTCATTAGTTCATACATGCAGAGAATTGCATTACACACGCAAAGAAGAAGCGCGTGCGCCACTTACATCGCACGCACGCACGAACACGCATTACACACGCGCACGCGCACGCACGCACACACACACACACACACACACACACACACACACACACACACACATCTGTCACCTGAAAAGGAGCACACCTAGTTTAATTAACTTAAAAAAGAAACCCAGACCTGAGTTCTCTGATGTTACGACGATAAGGCCATTGTGAATGACACGGAATGAGTTATTTCAAATCAGTGGCTCAACTGAACAGCTCGCACGCGTGGGTCTGTGAAATCTTGGACAAATGGGTCAGTGAACTGTTTCCACCGATGTCAGTTGTCTGCACCAATGGCTCTCTTGAGCAACAGCCGGGGCCAGATCAGTCCCAGAGGCTTCGTCACGCTAGGTGGCTAAGGTAAACTGGGGTCTATCGACGTGATATGATGGGCCCTCTTGCGAATACATGTGTTGGTTGAACTCTTTTTAAGGACATCACGCTTTGTTGAACGGTTTGGTGAGCTGCACTTCGTTAAAAGGAAGCGATTATGCTTACATGGAACCAGATTGTGCGTTTGGAATAACTTGGGCAGGGGCACTCATTCGAGACGTATGTGCTGAGACCTCGGGTGATCAAAGAGATTCTGTCGCACCGTTTCGGACAAAGGGTATTTGGTTTCAAAGTGAGGAGACAGCCGGCGGAAATTGAAACAGAATGAAAAAAGAATTGCCGTAATGCCAAACGGAAGGACACACAAATTACAAGACAAACACCACACGCGTTTCGACCTCTTTGGTCTTCTTCAGGGAAGGCAAACAACATTCAAGACAATGAAAACGAAGGACGAACAGACGGTCATTTGTCTACTCAGATTGGGCGCAAAATGGATGTGGGAATGACATTGGACATTTGATCCGTCGAATTGTCAGACAGAAGGGTCTTTACACTAAACAAATAAAACCGTCAGGTGGATTAAACGAGTGTGTCTTTGTTTAAGAAACGCGCTTAATTGAATTCTTGTCCCTTTTTCGGGGGAAGGGGGGGGGGGGGGGGGGGGGGGGGGGGGAGGCAAGGAGGGGAGTGGAAGCATAGCAGTCACTTTAAAGAATGCTGAACGACGTGAGACGAAGTTTTCCTGTTGAGTATAAAAAGAATTACTTATTTATTCACTGATCTCTGTGGATGGTTGCTGCTCGTGTGAAATGAACAGTACCCTTCGACGCTTTCCACAGACGTCCTCTCTGAGTGCAAACTCAACGTCTATGTGACTGACTTCATGTGGTGACTGTCTGCAAGTTGAACCCGTTCCTTCATCATCCTGCTTTGTTTTGTTGGCAAGGTATATCTCCTTGGAGGAGCTGCCCGGAGGAAGGGGATCAAAGTCAAGCAGGTCGGCAGCAGGTGCTGTTGGCCCGCGGTTCCTGCGCCTCCTGCAAGACAAACTTGTATGGCACGGCTCAGATTAAGAAATTAGACAGTGAGCGAGTCTCTGACCTAGCGCGTGCAAAGTTCATGTAACTCTCGCGACAACATCACGCAGCAGGAGTAACAGAGGCCACTTCCGCGTGTAAACACGTCAAACACTCGAGAGAGAGAGAAAAAAAAAACAACTCCTCTGACAACGCGAGTCTTGCTGACGAGGGGAGAAGGGGGGGGGGGGGGGGGATCAAGATTTGGAGAGGAGAGGGGGTCAATTGTTCGTCCTGTTTGGCAGTGGGTTAGCGAGGGACCGGGCTAAGCAAAGAAGACGGCTTTGGACCCGACAGATAATCCTTGGAGCTGAGAGATAATCCTTCGAAAACATGCGGACTTCCCCTCAGTTCTGCCTGGGAACAGCTTGACACGAGTTAGCTGGTTTGACGAAGGCATCCTCAAAAAATGTCGCTTTCACGAAGGTCGGGGGTTTTGGAAAAAAAAAAAAGAAGTTCAGGGAGGTGAACTTAAACCGCTCACGTTTGCAAAACAAGACGTTGGGCTGTGGACGTTGTGACCTGGATGTCGTTGATAGCGTGTGAAGACCAGCATGGGAGAGTGTCACTTGTCTCGGGATCTGGGCTACGGACACGGGATCATGCGTCATCTGATTTGCCTTGGAGGCGTTCTAGAAGGAAACACCCACGAGCACCCACGTCTTGTACGCGTGCATCGTCTTCTCCACTTGTAAATCACGTACATATAGTTACACAAGACAGGCGCTGTTAACATGAATGTGCAAACCTTTGAGTAAACAAAGATGGATGAAATCGGTAGGGTTTGGCGATGGTCACGTCTGGTTTTCATTATATGTTGTTCCCGTAAGACCGTTTGAAGGGCCACAGAATGTTTTTTTTTTTACTAATATGGATGCTAAAGAAGGTGCTGTGGAGGTTCACTTAAGTCTGAGACTTGCAGAGCAGGGCTGTATTCTGCTCCTTTCATAATGCGCCGGCGTCAATCAGGCCCGGGGGTGTCATGTACCTCTAGTGTTGGTCAGAGACTTTGAGCGACACGAGGAAACGCCCTCAACACATTCGCAACTGTGAGTACTCGGGGCCAAAAAAATTCCACAAATTGGGTGGGACTCGAAACCAACGGCCTCCCAGTCTGCGATTCGTGACCACCGCACCCAGCACGACTGCACTGGTCACTTCGTCGTTTTACTCTTATTCTTGCCCCACCCAACCCTCTCCATCCCTCCTCCTCTTCTTCCTCACTTTCCCCCATCCCTTCGCCCCCTCCCTACCTGTTTCTCCTTAGATCTCCTTTTCTTCTTTTTTTTCTTTTTTTTCTCTTCTTTTTTTTTTTTTTTTATTTTTTTTTATATATATATTAAACTGCAACATACGTTCACAGTATTGCTGTTCACGTGAAGGGACCCCCCCCCCCCAGTCCGACCCTGCAGTTTCAGGGCAAACGGGTGGAAAGGAAGAGGGGGCTGGCGCGAAATCAGGTTTCACCTGACAATCCCAAAACAAGAAAGACAACCTGCCTCCGCATTTCCTGTGTCTGAGCTGACCTTTGATGTCACGCACAAACATTGATCCGTCCCCCGTTGTTGTTTGGGGCGTCATTAGTGTCCCGTTCAGCGCAAACTCCACATGAAAGGGAGAGCAACCTGTACGATTCGAGCGATGTTCCAAGTCAACCACTCTTCCGCTTGTTGGATGGTCGCCATTTGCTGCGAGACAGCCTTCCCACCGCTTTCGTCACGTTCGTCTTGCGAGACTCGCGCGTGAAGTAAACCTAGGTGTGTGAAAGGAGAGGCCGTGTTGGGCTGGGGATCGTCACTGCCGCTGGGAAACGTTTTGTTTCCCCCTGGACCAGGACCTGAGAGAGATCACCTTAAAGAAAAGACTCGGGCTTTGGTCCCGCCGCATCCACATTCCGCCGGCACCACTTTTCTCAGGCCTGTTTTGCACGGACCCTTCCAACTGAAGAGGTTGGCGTTGCCACAGTGACAACGTGGGAGTTGCTGAAGCATTTTAGGTCAGCAAAATCAATGCTTAGAACTGGGGAAAACACACACACACACACACACACACACACACACACACAGAGAGATGTCACATTATCACTTTGTTAGAATGATGTGGTTATAGTTTATTAGTTGTGAGTTAGCTTATGTAAAATTGTTTTTGATCTAGAAAGAAAACATGGGTATTTGATCTTTAGAAGTGATTAGTTTTAATGTATCTATGAGCGGATTGATGGGACATCTTCATTAATAGCCTTAGGCATTCGTACTGCTTTATTGAAGAAGAGTTTTCTTGTAAAAAAAAAAAAAAAAAAAAAAAAAGCGTGTGTTGCGCGCGCGCGTGTGTGTGTGCGCGCGCGCGTGTGTGTGTGTGTGTGTGTGTGTGAACAATGTGTGTGTGTGTGTGTGTGTGTGTGTGTGTGTGTGTGTGTGTGTGTGTGTGTGTGTGTGTGTGATGGCCGTGTAACTACATTTCTACATTACTGGTAGTGATGTATTTTTATACCATGGAGAACAGGTTTTTGGTTCGGATCACTTCAGCTGTTCATGCAAGTTAATGCGCAAACAAGAAGGGCATAAGGGAGACAGGCAGACCTCTACCAAGGTCGAACGGATCCTGGATTCGTCATTTGGGATCCGCATAAAAATGTGAGAGAGAGTGAAGCAGAGAGAGAGAGAGAGAGAGAGAGAGAGAGAGAGAGACAGACAGACACACAGACAGACTTGCTTTCTATGATAAATTATAAACGCATAGTAGTTATATTGGCTTTCTGTTTATCTATTTTTTTTTCTTTTTTTTTTATATATACTTGTGTGTGTAGCAAGTCAGCTTATGAATGAAAATAAGATTTTTGCCGCTGAGGGAAGTAATAGTATATATGGATTGAAAGAGTTACTTCCCGTCTACTGTCTTTAGTTGTATTAGGAAAATTTTTCAAATCTGAACGTTCACATCAGAAGAAGATTTTGACATTTTATGAAAATCTATTACTTCATAGATAGTGATAGTTCGGAAGCAGAAACTATCCAGTGTTCCGGCTCACTGAAAAATTGGTAATAATCTTACCGAATGGATCCTGGATGCGCCCTTTAATCCGGATCGGCCTTTTTTTTTTTTATTATAAACTAAGGTTTGACAACTGAATGTTGCTAACAGATTTATCAACCAGGCATTAGACGCGGGTGAAAACGTTACTTTCTCAGTCGAGCAGATTTTAAACCAATCTGAAACGTCGATCTGTACAATAACGTTTGAATCATAAAGAACTGTTGACAAATAATTAAAGTTTCATAGGAATATGTTTATCGCATAAAGCTGCTAATTAATCTGCGATATGCAGGTTAAAGCATGTCTTTTAAATTCGCTACAAAGGGATGTATGTAAAAGCCAAAAACTTTTACGGAGCCAGCAAGCGGCAAAGAGAAGGGGGAAGGGAGCAAACTACTCTCGCATACAGACGAGGGCTGTGGGCGGGGTTTCTATGTGTGTGTGTGTGTGTGCATCTCTCTCCTCTCTCTCTCCCGCTCGTCACGAGGAAGTCGGATACCTTTTCTCCCATGATGAAATTAGTTATCCGTAACTCCAAACGAATGCTGCTTTTGGTACTAAATCCACTAGCAGAAATACTACACAGACACCGCAAACAAACAAACAGAAACAAACAATTGCTCCGAGCTTGCCCACGCACTCTATACCTGCCACATAGACACAGCAATAACAACTGGAGAAATGAACAACACGAATTAACATTTGTCCAAGACTCTTTGATCTTGAGTATATAGCCAAAGAGAAACAGGGACGAACTGTAACGAAGACAGGTAACATCAATGTAAGCGGTCTGAAAGGAAATCTTGAATGATGTAAGGAATAGTCAACGATGAATAGCAAACAAGTAGGGTAACTCTTTTTTGATCTACAAGTAAACAATAATGAAACAAACATGTTGGTAACTCTTTCGAATCTACACTCTTCTTGGTGCATCAAGATTATCCGTGAGATCCGCAGGCTTGCTCTTCGCTGCCTGTGTCTTTTTCTCTCGGTAGAATGGCGCCCCGCATGGTCGCAGTGGCGCGAGAGTAAGTGGGTCGAACCATAACAAGTCTTTTTTTTTTTTTTTTTTCTTATTTTGTGTGTTTAGTCAGGTCAAGATTGCGAAGTCGGCTGTCCGGTTGTCTGCTATTGTTTGCCGAGCGAGGCATTGTCCAGGAAAACACGGTGATGCTATCATCCCAGACGACTACAGATTCTGATTGGATGCTATATGCGGCTGACCATTTTCTCCCCCCTATCTTCACCTACTATTCTCTTCCCTGTTATCTTCTCTTTTTCATTGCAGACACCTTACCTACATTCAGAGCCATTCAGGTGGGGACCGAAGCCAGAATCTGAAGATATTTAGTTCTCTCTCTCTCTCTCTCTCTCTCTCTCTCTCTCTCTCTCTCTCTCTCTCTAAACGGTTTCCTGTTGTGCTATTGCTCCCATGTTATGGGCCAGAGAGGCCTGACATCAAAAACATTTTTTTACTTGACCTCTCTCTCTCTCTCTCTCTCTCTCTCTCTCACACACACACACACACACACACACACACACACACACACTGTGTATGTATGTATGCGTGCGTACGTGTGAGAGTGCGCGTGAGTGTGCGTGCTTTTGTGCCTCTCTGCCTGCGTCATCCAACTGTTCGCCCCTTCCAGTTGTGGAGACGCGAATGCTACGTTGAGACATTGTGCACGAGAGAGAGAGAGAGAGAGAGAGAGAGAGAGAGAGAGAGAGAGAGAGAGTGTGTGTGTGTGTGTGTGTGTGTGTGTGTGTGTTGTTGTTGTTGTTGTTGAAGAGAAGCAGAAAACGTATAGAGGATCAGAGAAGTAAAGACACAACAACATCTGACAGGGGGAGACTCTATACCACTTCTCAGCCTGAGTGGTGAAGATGTTTCAGTGAAGCTGTGGGTGGCCGAGCATAGTGCCTTACTAGTCAACCTCTCGACCTGCCCTGGTCAACGCACTTCTCACGGAACTACTCGGCGCTGCGTCGCTGAACAAGGACGGCGCGTGCGTCAGCCGAGCGCAGGAAGCCGACAGGTGTCAATCACATTCAAACGTAGGGGCGCCACGTGCAAGCGTTTCCATTGGTGGCTGCAGGGCTGGCACGCGCTGGGTGGCGTGGCCTTTTATTGATTATAAGCGCGCAGGTAGGCAAGTCCGTCACATATACCGAAGGGGGGGGGGGGGGGGGGGGGGGGGGGGGGGGGGGGGGGAGCGATTATCGATCGTCTGGACTCCTTGATCCAAATGAGGGTAAACAGGAGGAATGGATAATGGAAAGTGTACACAAGTTTTTGTTTGTTTTTAATGGGTCTTTGCGCGCGCTCGTGTGTGTGTGTGTGTGTGTGTGTGCGTGTGTGTGGTGCGAAAAACATTTACGTAGCCAGAAACGTAACTTTTGTATACTGTTGACAGACATACCAACTATATTGTGCTTTGTAAGCTACGTAATGTATGACACAAGACATGCACGATTGACACACATGACAGGAAACTGGCGGTGAAAGATAACAGAATCTCTGACTAATCTGTCACTTCTGATAGTTATCAAAGAAAGGAAAGAAAGAAAAAATCACACAGCAGGTGAGAGCAAAGCC
The DNA here is from genome assembly GCA_016801955.1 of Conus betulinus. NCBI lineage: Eukaryota > Metazoa > Mollusca > Gastropoda > Neogastropoda > Conidae > Conus > Conus betulinus. Next base: position 334,808 of record JADBJO010000970.1, on the reverse strand, counting down.
ACGAGGACCCCACTGCACTGCAAAGGGTAGGTCTGCTTGGTGATTTATCCCATCTGGCAACATCTTTAGTGCACTTGTAGGGCAAAACGACCAGAGAGAGAGAGAGAGAGAGAGAGAGAGAGAGAGAGAGAGAGAGAGAGAGAGAGAGAGGAAAGTCTGTTGACACCATCGTTGCAAAACACAATGCCACCATGTGCATACGTAGTAGAGCATACTTTTGAGACAGCACAACTGGGGTTTTCATATCATTGCAGTACAATATAAAACACCACCACCGTACTATTGGAGACATGCGTTTGTATCAGTATTACAGCAATTCATGTTATGACAATACAATACACCATGCTATCACAACCAGAGAATTACATTCATATTGGTGCTGCAGCTATTCATTATTATACTAAGATACACAATGCTATAACTGGAGTATTTTAGAATACAGGCATGCATTTCTTCTAGTGCTACGGCTTCTACCACTACAAGACAAAACACAAGACCACCATGTACCACACCGTAGTAGATATATGCGTTTTGTTGTGTTGTTGTTGTTGTTGTTTTTTTTTTTTTTTTGGGTATTTCAATGTTACAGCTGTTAAATGACGATACATAATGCTGTCACCGTTCTAGAACTAGCAGCAGAACGTGGAGTCATGCGTTTCTACCGGTGCTACAGCTGCCCATAGCTTTGGGCGCTGCTCTGTAGTTTACTAGCTTCAAGGTTTGAACGATTCTACATCATACAAAAAATCACACCCCCAAATAGGTGTAGAATGGAAGAGGGAAAAGTGAGTGGTGGGGTGGGCCATGGGGTGGGGTGGAGTTGGGGGAACTTGAAAGATGTTCAAAAGCTTTACGACAGAATTGCCAATCATAATGATGGTCAAGAGAAAGACACGTTGGCGGAAGAGGGGAAAAAGAATCGGTAATAAGCCCGCCATTATGTTATGAAATGTGGCTTCCAGTCATCGCGGGGCGAGGCCTGTCGTTTATAGCCCTCAACGGGCGTGGAACACCACACAAAGGCAGGAGGAGAGCGCGCCACCGTCCACAGCCCTTAGACCTGCTTGTCTCATTCACGGGTGGAATCGACAGATTTCTACCCAGAAAGGCCTGGACAGGGCCAGCAAGCTGTGAACTGAAAAGCCACAACGAACAGAGAGCGGCAGCAATGGAAGCCGACCCACTTGACAATGAGTCGAAGGCAAGCGCCACGTGCGCGCGCGTGGACAGGTGATGTCGACTAAGGGCGCGCGTGCCGCTCCCTCCCCTCCCCGCCTATTTTGTCCCTCCCTCCCAAAACTCCCCATCTGCCCACCTGACCTGTAGTCACCCCCCCCACCCCCCTCCTCCCCCCACTTCATCTCTCCCCCACCTTTACCTTTTCTCATCTCTCTCTCTCTCTCTCTCTCTCTCTCTCTCTCTCTCTCTCTCTCTCTCTCACTTTGTCTTCTGTCTGGGGAAGTTATTCTCTTCCCCTCCCCCCCCCCCCCCTCCCCAACCACCTTCGCTTCCCACGCCACCACCACTACCACTACCACCACCCCACCACCCCCTTCCTACATTCTCCCTGCCTCCTCTCTACCCCCGTTCTTCCACACACACAATACACATTACACAACGTCACCTTCCTTTGTGTTCATGTACAATTTTTCTGTGTTTATCGTCATCTCTACTGGTACCCCCCCCCCCCCCCCCCCCCCCCCCCCCACACACACCCTTCCCTGTCCTCCCCCCCCGCTCCTTTCTCTTCTTTTTTGAGATGTTAAAGTAGTCATATTCGTTAATGTCACTCCTTTGTTCCTCATCACCACTACCCTAACCATAAACTGATTACGTTATCATCTTCTACAGTTCTATTTGTCTCTTCCGCTTCTCCACAACGTCGCAGTCTGTCACACACACACACACACACACACACAACCTCCTTTTTTGAACGCCTCTTCATGGCGTCTCCCCCCCCCCCCCCACCCCCGCCCCACTTCTCCTCACCCTGCTCCCCCAGGCCGTCACTACCCATCCCCCATCCCCTGACCCCCCCCCCCCCCTTCCCAAACTGTTGCCACGTGGCTCTTGCACCTGTCCCTCCTCCCTGCTCCCCAGCTTTGATCTTGGCAGCGAGGCCTCCCAGTCCCGCCCTCCCATTGGCTGAAATGGAGCGTGCATTCAGCCACTTCTTCGGGTACTTCTTCTTGGATTTCGAATGTGTACATCTGAAATGCTTCAGCTTGAAAATTCACTGACTGCATGAGTGTGTGAGTGAGAACGAGATTAGATGACAAGGAACCCGATCACCGCTTTCCGAGCTGGAAGTTTGTCTTCTTTGTTTTCTCTCTCTCTCTCTCTCTCTCTCTCTCTCTCTCTCTCTCTCTCTCTCTCTCTCTCTCCTTCAGCCTCTGTCTGCCTGATGACCCGGCCTTTCTTGCAAACCCTTTTACTTTCCCAACCCCTCCTCTCCCCTCCCCTTCCTCCCCTCCATCCTCTCTCTCTCTGTCTCTGTTTCTCTCCGTCTCTCTGTCTGCCTGTCTGTCTGTGTCTGTCTCTCTCTCTCTCTCTCTCTCTCTCTCTCTCTCTCTCTCTCTGGCTAATATCCAGATAGGTATGAATAGGAAATCTTTAACGAAGCAGGAAACAGTACACAGCAAATAACGTGTTAGGTACAGGGTATATGGGAAAGTTTGGATTTTTTTTTCTTTGGCGGCAAGGGAGGGGGGGGGGGGGGGGGGGGTGGGGAGGGGGGGGGGCGGTGGGAAAAAAAGGGTTGCTGGGGGGGGGGGGGGGAGGGGGGAGGAGGGGGATGTCTCCTTGTTTGTTCTGTGTGTTCTGTGTTGTCATTTCTGCTATGCGATTTGGTGTCGTAAGCAACATTCGTTTGGAGTTGTGGGTATGTAACGTTGCCTAACTTTGTTCGTTATTTAAAATCCAGTCAGTTTTATGAGTACTTCTTGCACAGTACGTAACACGTGACATTGCTACATGACGTTCCAAAACAATGTGCCGATATTTGAAAGTTGTGCTTGGTATTTATTTGTGGATTTCTTTAAAAAAAAAAAAAAAAAAAAAAAAAGTTATGATTTAGGTTCTCTTCCCCCCTAAGGAAGCCTGTTTAAAGAAAAAAAAGGCTAGTGATGAATTTTATTTTATGGACTGATTATTGCCAGAGAAAATGAAAGCTAGGGCAGGAAGTAGGCCAATATTGCCTGATTTTGTGAACCGTGTAAAGGAGTAAGGTGATGTGTGCTGACTATATTGTTGTTGTTTGTTAATGTTAACGAGGTTGGTTGCCCTCTAAATCGTTGAAACACAAATGGCAGAGAAAGGATGTCTTTGAATTGATAGCAAAAAAAAAAAAAAAAAAAAAAAAAAAAAAAAAAAAAAAAAAAGGAGATTTCTCTTTGCACATTTATGTAATCCATATATCAGTAACCTTGCAATATAAAGACGAATGAAAAGGTTGTATGAGAGAGAGAGAGAGAGAGAGAGAGAGAGAGAGAGAGAGAGAGAGAGAGAGAGAAACGCAATGAGACTAAGAGAACTAATGAATGTTATCAGGGGGTTTTTTTTTTTTTTGTTTTGTTTTTTTTTTTTTTTGTTTTTGTTTTTCGCAGTGGGGGCTATCTAGCTAGATTATAAACAATGGCATGTGGAATTAAGATAATCAGGTTGGTAAACGTGTATAAATATCTGGGAATATTTTTTCCCAGGCATGTTCACAACGGTAGGTCAAGATCTTGTGACGTGGAGACAAAGAAATGTTCATCATTCATTCAGCTGTGCTTCAGGTTATCTGTAGGGACGAATGGTGTTCGTTCGTTCTTTTTTTTTTTTTTTTTTTTTTTTTAATTTGAAGGTGATTTGAATTTACGATTTTAGTCTTTTTACAATAGGGTGATGACGTACACGCATTTGAAGGTGATAATGTATTTAAAGAGTTAAACGTTTGGTAGATGTTTACATAGGAATATGCTTTGTGGGGGGAAAAGGAGAGATAACCGATGATTCTACTGAGGTGCGGCAGCCACTCGAGGTAGCTGATAAGAGCGAGAGATTAGAGAGTACTGTAGAGTATGTACCCAGGACTCCAATGGAGAGGGAAAAAAAAAGGGAAAGGAAAACGAAAGGAAACTTGATCTACAACTGGACAAAAAGGTCCGATTTCTTATGGTTTGTCTTCGTCTACACTCACACACACACACACACACACACACACACACAAGATACTTCACTTAGTTACTTGGCTACATGAGATAAAACATGTGTACTCTTGACCAGATTGACAACGACTAGCGAACTGGCATATCTTCATGACGAAACGACACGTTGGTTATGAAGCATGACACTGCCTGTCCTCTTGCTTCTACCCCACCCCCCAACTTCTCTTTCGCTCACTCTCCCCTCACCGTCTCTTCCGCTTCTTCTCTCAGTGCGCGCGAGCAGACGCCCAGCTTCCATTACGCCTCTTGCCCACACTTGAAGCTCCACTGAAGAACGCTATGAATAGCCGTTGGTGGAGGTGAGACGCATTTCTCTCTCCAGGACTGCCAGTGTGATATCTGCTTGTTAATACCCCCCTAGATCTACAAATTCCTCGTCGGTTTACCCTCGTACTCCAACATCTAACTCGGGGTACCCACACATATGTACTGGGAGTTCGAAGACTTGGAAACCAGTCCCTAGAATTAGCCAAACTGCCCTGAATAAGCTTAAGGGACCGGAGAACATCTGGCTGGCTCATGACATAGCCAAAGGAAAAGAATACATTGTTCTACTTTGTGTGGCGGCGTGAGGACAGAACACACAATTCTACCGCA
>JADBJO010000970.1:322500-325000 GCA_016801955.1 Conus betulinus | reverse complement strand
AAGTGTCATGACTGTGTTTCTCCTGTCAGACATACATGTTCTGCTTCATCAAAGCATTGCAGAGCAAAATGTCTGTCTTTGGGTCATACAGGCAATAAATCCCATACCCCTCCTGTAGCGTTGATCGCGTCCAGGGAAGGCGTAAAACCCGCCGCCTTCCAGCCTGCCCAGCGATCAGGAAAGCCTGCAGCAGGGGAACTTGGGAAATCAGACCCTCGAAGACCCCTCCCCACCCCACCCCAACCCCCCTCCCACCGCAACTCCAGCTTTATTCTCTGCTCGGAGTGATGGAAACAGGAAACCGATGTTCCTCCCAGTGGCCTTGGAGTCCCTTGAAGTGCGGTCCCGTGAGGGCGCGCGTCAGAAAGATATTTTTAAAAAAAAAATGTGCGTCGAGGTGTAAGAGGTAGACGGGCTTCAGTTTACATTTAGAACCTCAAAAGGACAAAAAAAAAAAAGAAGTACCAGAAGAGAACAAAATTCTGGCGCTAAAGAAACAGGAGTACCTTCGTGTATAACACATGCATTCCATAACAGTTTAATGATGAAGATGCAGAGATGGACTGAGCTACATCGGTTTACCGCAATCATGCCTAATTATTATGGATACACTCTGGAAATCTGGAAATCAAATTTCGAGAAACTACAGCTGTTATGTCAGAACCTTAAACCTATAGCCGTAGCTCTACAAGAAACAAAAGTTTAGAACGAGCAGATTTTCATTTTTCTGGTTCAAGCTATAATATTCTCCAAGCCAACACAACCCGCTGCGCTAGGAATGACAGAAGCCTCACTACCAATCCTTTAGCCCATTTGATCTCAGTACCTTTCTACAAGCAGTATCTTCCAGATGTACTCTATACTAAGCTACAATGTTTGTTCGGGATACTTACCACCTTATGAATCGGACAGTATGCAAGAACTGATCAGCCTGATTGGAGAACTTCATCGACTTTTTTTGGCCACAGGGCGATGTATAAATGGGTACAGTCTTCTTCAGAGTAGTGTGGAGGTGATGAAATGAAATAGTATAAAGCAATAGTAATCTAAAAACAACAAAAACAAAAATGGGAATAGAACCTAACACACTATTCTTTCTCCTGAGAGTGTAAAATAGCAAAGGTGAATACGCCATATGCTGATTGTCAAATTGTGTATGGTTTTGTATATAGTAGGGAAAGCATAATCATAAAAGAAACATACAGGTAAAAATACCGCCCCCCCCCCCCCCCCCCCCCCCCCCCCCCCCCTCCAATTAAGTAATGATTAAGGAAAAAAAATCATGGTCCATGGAAATCTAAACAAAAAAAAACTGATGTACTTAATCTGCTAAACATAAACAAACGAATCACAAGACAAAACACGACGCGTTTCGACCTCTTGGGTCTTCTTCAAGCAAGATAAAACAATACTCGGGACAACAAAAATGAAGAAGGAGCAATCACTTATCTTTTCAAATTCTGCGCAAGATGGGCGTTGAATGAAAACGAGACAGTTGGGAAGGAGACAGTGTGAGTTAAAATAGTAATGATGATGATGATGATGATGATGATACTGATCCCTCGGTCCATGGGATTTAAACCACCACCTTCCACACATTATCGACACAGCGCCCTAACCCGCTGAACGAATGGGCCAGCCTGGTTTTGCAGGCTGGCTGTTTTTTCACCCTCACTGCTCTGTCGGCCCGATGAATTGTTTCACGTGCTAGCCACATCGTGCCGATCAACGAACTTGTGATCAGAAGACGTTCATCAGAAATCTAGACAATAAATAACAATCAACCTTTACGTCTGACATTTCATCAAGCTATGGAGGTGTGCTGCCTGTTGAATTCGGCGGGAAATGGTATGTCAAAAATGAGAACTAGATTCACTTCCCTCGCTGGCCTTGCCTGTTACGTTGTTTCTTTCAGGCGGTGGGGAAAAGTGCGGTATGCGAACTTAACACAGCGTTGGTAAGGGGTCACAGGTTAGCGGAAATTTCCGGATTTTCATTTCGAAATCGCCGTAAAATTAGCTTAAAACCGTGTTAATGTGAACGGATTCAATACATACCTGCTCAACGGAACTGAAATCAAACCGTACAGTAGTTCAGAAGGAAATACATATTTTACGTCAAGAATGCCTGTTCTGCTTACATGCAAGATGATAACAATAAGAAGGCTAATAATGACAGTGATAATACGAATAGTGCAGTACAATGAAATACAGTGTAACCCCAGTACAGCGAGTAAACGACAATACAATGCAAGAAGATGTAGTACAAGGCATTGCAATGCAACACCACACATAGTATTAAACCAAACGATACCATGCAACACAACCCCTAGTCATAGGCCATGACGTCTCTGACAGTCTTTCTTTCTTTCGTTCTGCGTACGCAGACTGATACTCCTGCGGACACTGTCTGTATAGACAGGCAGTGGAGTTTTGTGTGTATGACCGTTTTTTTTTTATCCCGCCATTAAGGCAACCATACTCCATCTTCGGGGAAGGTG
>JADBJO010000970.1:312500-317500 GCA_016801955.1 Conus betulinus | reverse complement strand
AAAACTGGTCTAAAAGTCCCCAACATATGGAAACAGATAATTCGGTAGGACACTTATCAACACACGTACTATATCACTACATAATTATAGGCTGCCGCCTTTAACCGGGGTATTGTCAAGTCCTTCGTGTGGAATTTCAGCCAAGTTCAGAGAGGAAGTTCTGGAGCATGACGCTCGCTGAACCGACAGTCCAAGACATGGCCGTGTGCAGACAGGTGGAGTTTAAATACCGCTTTCTGTCCCGTTGTCTGACATGTCAGTCTGAGCTGTGGCGTCATTTTGCTGTGAGCTGAAAAACAAAAAAAAAAAAAAAAACAAAACAAACAAACAAACAAACAAAAAAAAACCTTCTTTCTCAACCTGTCCATCATGACACCATGGCATGCACCATTCAAACGGAATGCCGCTTTGCTTGTATACCACATATACTGACACAGCCTACTACGATTCCTGTTACTACAAGACAATGCTTCATTCAAGAACGTGAGCATTTGAAAGATGGCGATGAAGGTAGGCGTGACGAGAGCTGGGGGGGGGGGGGGGGGGTTTAAAGCTTACAGGGAAAAGGAGTGGAGGTGGGAGGGAGGGAGGGAGGGGAGGGGAGTTGGATATGAATACCAGATGAAGGTAAAAGGAAGGGGGTGGGGGAGGGGGAGCAGAAGACTGAGCGAGCAAGACTGAGCAAAGATTGTACCGAACCATTAGTACGAGAAAGAGGTGAGGAGGAGGGGAGGGGCGGGGGGGGGGGGGGGGGGGGGGGGGGGGGGGGGTTAAGGCTGAGCTAGCGTTTGTAATGAACTTTTACTGTTTTAGTGTAAGAGAACGGGAAAGGGGGATATAGATAGAGCAGGTATTTGTACTGAACCTTCGTATAAGAGAAAAAGAAAAGGTGGACAGAGGGTCGGGGTAAGTGTGTGTGTGTGTGTGTGTGTGTGTGTGTGTGTGTGTGTGTGTGTGTGTGTGTGTGTGTGCGTATGTGTGTGTTTGTATGTATGCGCGCGCGCGCGTGTGTGTGTATGTATGTGTGTGTGTGTGTGTGTGTGTGTGTGTGTGTGTGTGTGTGTGTGTGTGTGTGTGTGTGTGTGTGTGTGTGTGTGTTTGTGTGTGTGTTCGTCCACGTGTGCGAAAGGGGGAAGGTGGGAGAGGGGATTCAGACCAATCAGACATTTACATAGTTCAGTCCTGTACCTTTCTGTATGCTTGCTTGTTTGTTTTTACAGCGCACCCGCTGAACCAAGAAGCCGAAAAGCTGGAGCAGCTATGCAAACAAAAGAAAGAAAAGTAATGACAGGTGTCTATCTACCACCCTTGTAAGAGAAAGGCCAAAGGATGCAAACGGAGTTGGATGGGGAGGCCGAAGCGGTTGAACAAGACAGGAGGCCATTTTCAAGAATTATCGTATCAAGTCCTAAAAGAAATGGAAGACAATGAGAGGGAAGGGATGTGGAAGTTGGGGGGTGGACACACAGAGACTCAGAGAGAGAGAGAGAGAGAGAGAGAGAGAGAGAGAGAGAGAGAGAGAGAGAGGAGAGACGAGAGAGAGAGTTTTAAAATAAAGCTGGACATGGCTCTGTGGAGGACAATTTCTAGAATCATTATCAAGTCATAATAATAAATGGAAGAAAGAGAGAGGAAGAAGCGACGTGGGAGTTGAGGGGTGGGGGTGGAGAGAGAGAGAGAGAGAGAGAGAGAGAGAGAGAGAGAGAGAGAGAGAGAGAGTGTGTGTGTGTGTGTGTTGTGTGTGTGTGTGTGTGTGTGTGTGTGCGTGTGTGTGTGTGTGTGTGTGTGTGTGTGTGTGTGTGTGTGTGTGTGTGTTTTCATGACGAAACATGGATTCGCAGCACCTCAACAGAAGGCCGATAAAGCTACACGTCAAGCGGACCTAGATGTTCGCGTGGAAGACTTCCGCCATGAGGCGACATGTGTGAAAGGCAAGACAACACGAGTATGATCATTGTCCAGGAACCCAAACAAGAATCGGAAGCACTTCGAACGATTCGTTTGAAAAGGAAACTGTACACACACACACACACACACACACACACACACACACACACACACACACACCACACACACACACACTTACAAGAATAAAAAACAAGAAAAAAAAAAAAAAAAGAAGCCAACAAGGGAAAGTCATTGAACAAACTAGCGCTCGAGTACACAGCATACACCACTTGGTAGAATATCCGATGTACTGTCATCAAACATGCGAGACATCGCGGACGTTTGTCTGGGAGATAAAAGAAATAAAAACCGTGGGCGGAACGACCGACTAGACTGATAAATAATAAAGTGAAACGATACTTGGCATCAATGCAGACATGAGATTCCGTCACTGGACTACTAACAAACTGGCATGCATTATCCACTAAACAGTACCGCATCCTCGGGAACTGTGTAAGACTAGAGACAAAGTTTGGAGGGGAAAAAAAACGGAAAAAGCAAAACAAAAAACAAAAAAAAAGTCAGCTGACTTTGACTATCTAGACGGATGACTGACGTAGGTCTATATGGACGACATGAGCGTTTGGCAAGTGTAAACAACTGACAAGTGTAAATAAACAACTAGAAAGTGTAAACTAACAACTGGGACTCACGAATGTCGAGTGACATGACCAAAAGCGAACAAAAAACAACGCGTAGACATATCTCGACTATGACCATCAAACGGGTTGGATGCCTCACAAGAATACCGTTCTGGAATCGACTGTACACGATTGTGAGATCTGCATCAGGATCAGAGTCAATCAGAAACCTTCTATCCATTAAACACACAAAATCATCAGTTTCAAAAGAATTTCCCTGAAATCATTTTGGAAGCAGGTAGGTACAACTTTAGAAGAGAATGTTATAATAATAATAAAAAAAAAAAAAGAGCTGATCAAATGGATTTTTACAAAAATAAATACGATCAAAGTATGTGTCTTCAGTCACAAAACAAATGTGTACAATAAAAAAATGAGACATTGAAACAACACGTCTTCAATAAATGATGTCATTAGTGGAATGACTCCGAGTGACCAAAGACGACATCAAATGGCACAGATATCCATCAAGCAGTTTCTGGGTCATCATAGCTTTCACCCATCTCGATGCACTCGCTGTTTCAAAGTTAGTTTCTGAGTGCAAGAGGGGATGTGTGTGTGTGTGTGTGGGGGGGGGGGGGGGGGGGGGGGAGGGGGGGGTATTGGGATGGTTGGAGAGAGAAAGCGGGAGGGAAGGGGAACGGGGATGTGGGGGAGCGGGACAAAGTCTCGGAGCCCAAAATGGTTCCACAGGAAATTCCTACAATCTCAGTACTGTTATGTACAGGGGCGTGAGTGTTATTCAGTACGTAAGATACAGGTTGCATGTTGGTTTTCACTGCGTGACGTATTGGGCATACATCCTATCCGTGTGGTGTGCATGATTCTCACACACGTCACCACTATAATCATCATGTACGTGAAGCACGTGCATGACACAGGTTACAGGCAAAGTTCTCAATGATAGGGTCAGATTTTTTTTCTTTTTCTTTTTCGTTTTCGCATAAAGTAACGCAAAAATAAATTACTAGTGTTCAATTATGTAACTCCAGGGGTGAAAAAAGGAAACTAAGTAATAAGGATTAACGAATGGAAATGATTGAGGAACAAAAAAAAAACTCACTAAAATCAAGAGGATATTGTGAGCAGTGTCAGCAGCTGAGATCATTGTATGGCGCGAATTTGTACTTCTTCAGATTCAGAGATCAGTATTCCAATCGTTTGGAATTTATCTTCAGCGACGTGCAGACGGATACTAACGTGATGGACCTCAAGACACAAATACTGAAAACTGTATGACGCCTTGCACGCATCTGTGCACACGCGAGTTACCAGAATAAGAATATCTGATAGTTTTGTCCAAAACGTTTTTGGAAACTATCGTGAATACACAGATTTATGTTGGGTTTCATCAGTGCCATAAATGCGTCACAGTTTTATGTGGAAAATCTGGGCAAAACTGGGACAAACAGCATGGTGGAAAAGCAAGAGTCTGTTTTGCTCTGTCTTTAGTTCAGTGACGCATTGCTTCTACGTTGTTTTCGTTCAGGCCAAGTATGTCTGTCAAGCAATTCTGTCAAACAATTCTTGAATTTGTCGAAAGAGCTGATGTGCACTGCTTACATGCAGGCACATGTCTCCACGTCGGCGATGGTCGAGACTCACACGGTGTTGTTGCCGCAGCCGTCTTCATGTTTTAGCAGCAGCGACATCCTGGAGAAGGTCTTGGAGCAGTGCCGACAGCTGTACTTCTTGACGTCGGAGTGAGTCTGCAGGTGCGCTCTCTCAGGTTGGACCTGTCGGCAAAGGCGCGGGCACAGTGAGGGCAGGAGAAGGGTTTTCTCTCCCCCGTGTGAGTCCTCAGGTGACCCTGCAGCAGCCCAGGGGCGGGAGAAGGCTTTGCCGCACACCGTGCACTTGCACGGCAACGTGTGCGTCCGGATGTGCATCTTCAGGGCGCCCAGCGACACGTAGGTCTTGTCACAGTGTTTGCAGCTGAACTCTTTCTTCAATTGCGCCGTGCAATGGAACTGCTTGTGCTTGGACAGCCCCGAAAAGGGTGGAGTAGCTCTTGCTGCACGCCTCGCACTGATATCTGACAGGTTCACGATCTTTGACGCGTGCCTTCAGGCTCCTACCGTCCACAGCCATGGCAGCAGAGGTAGGAATGTTCAGTCCGTGAGGTAAGTCTTTCAGATCTAGTGGACGTCCTGTGACACCTTCTTGTAGTGATGAAACCCTTGGAGACGGCCGTGGAGAAGTAACGACTCCACCCGGAGTGGGTCTGTGAGACGGTTGTAGCGAAGGTGGAGAAGCACGAAAGGCTGAAAGGGACTCAGCAGAGCCCTTCCTCAAGCCTCTCAGCATCTCCAGTCTGTCGGCTCCGATGTGCAGGACATCATTTCTAGGAGAGGTCTTTCCAATCCCATCCACATCTGAGGGTGGAAAAGAAAAGGGGTAAGCCATCGAGTT
>JADBJO010000970.1:295000-307500 GCA_016801955.1 Conus betulinus | reverse complement strand
GAGCCACCCACCACCACCCACAACCAGTGAGTGAAGAAACAAAACATGTAGATTACAACACACACACACACACACACACACACACACACACACACACACACATACAGAGTCACACTAAACACTCATGCCCGCTATCTCCCCCCCCCCCCCCCCCTACTCCTCCCCCCCCTTCCCCCCACGCCAGCGGCACCTGTAGTATGGTGGTGACTCTCCGTTCCGTTTAGTTACCAGCAGGTCACATGACAGACTGGGTGACCAGGTAAGCGCGGGGAGGGACCGGCAGAGAGGGACCAAAGGACAGGTGCAAAAGCGTTGTTCCCCGCCCTCCTCCCGACTCCTCTCCCACCCCCTCCACCCCCAACCTCCAACCCCTCTGCCTCCAAAACCTCCCGCCTTCCATATCCCTCAACCTCTCCCTCAGCCACCCTCTCCCCCTTCTCCCCCCCCCCCCCCTCCCTCCCTCCACCCTCCACACCCGTTCTCCTCCTCTATCTAACCCACGCCAAATAAAAGTGTGTGCGTTGGTAGTAGTTAGTGGCGCTGGGACGTCGCGTCGGCAGCCTCCACCCCCCCCTACCACCCACCTCACTCATCCTTATCCTCCTCTTCCTTCTACCCCCCCCCCCCCCCCTCCCTCCCCCCTCCACCTCCACGCACACGCCGCACTTCACCCCTTCAGTTCTTTTCCGTCCACCTGCGTCTGTGTCTCTGGGCATTAAGTTCAACCCTCCCCCCTCTCTCTCCTCTCCTCTCTCTCTCTCTCTCTCTCTCTCTCTCTCTCTCTCTCTGTCCAAGATAGTACGTCTGCTTCTGTCTGTCCGTCTGTCTGCCTGTGTGTGTGTGTGTGTGTGTGTGTTTTCTCTCTTGGTGCTAATAAAGACTTATCAGATCCATTTTTTTTTTTTCTCAGATGCCCACGAGCGATGCAATTAGTGGTCGCCTCGTTCCGTTTTTGTTATTGTGTCATTACCGCACTTTTGTGAGCCATCAAAAACACAATTTATATGTAAACGACGTGTCGTCAACCCCCGTCCCCCCCCCCCCCTCTCTCTCTCTCTCTCCCCGTCTCTCTCTCTCTCTCTTCTCTTACTCTTTCTTCTCCTTCACTTTCTCTGCGAGCGAAGGATCTCACGAACTCCCTTCCCCTTCCTCGTGGTCTTTTTTAACTGTTCTTTTTTTTTTTTTTTTTTAACTGATATATTTAATTCGCTTACTCGTTCATTTCTGTTTTTTTTTTATTCGTTTATCTGTTTTATCCATTCTTGATTTCATCGGATGGTTGCTTTCATCTGTTCATGTATCTGCCTGCACTTGACCTGTTTATGTTCTAACTGTCATCCTTGTTTCCCTACTACCCCCCCCCCCCCCCCCCCCCCCCCAGTTTTCATTTGGTTCAACTGTAAAGAATCCATAGAAAGCACTCTCCATCAAACACAAATATTTACGAATCATCTGAGCAGCGTATCTTCTATTTTTCTTACGGTACAGTCAGATAACGAAAATGATAACGAATTCAGTCACGGGAACATCGAAAATTGGAAGTCTCTGGCCATTAAAAGAGAGAGAGAGAGAGAGAGAGAGAGAGAGAGAGAGAGAGAGAGATAGAGAGAGAGAGAGAGAGAGAGAGAGAGGAGGCAGACAGACAGACAGACAGGGGAATTTTTTTAGAGAATTAGAGAGACAGACAGACAGACAGAGACAGATTTTAGTCGTTGTTGAGAGAGAGAGAGAGAGAGAGAGAGAGAGAGAGAGAGGAGAGAGAGAGAGAGAGAGAGAGAGAGAAAGAGAGAGACAGACGAAGACAGACAGACAGACAAACACAAACCATCGTAGGTGGAAATAACTTTTTTTTTTGTTTTTTTTTATTTTTTTTATTGATAAACATTTCGGCCTTAGGCCTTCCGATCAGCGACATCTCTCAGCGTACTAACTACACAGATACACATCGGACAGACAGATCGTGCTCTCCCGCATACTATCTGCATCTACATTTATAAAAAAAAAAAAAAAAAAAAAAATAATCGCAGCGTTCGTGGTAAACTTAGACCGCTTATCTTTCCACGCCCCACTCCCTGCTTCCCCTTTCGCCAATCGCCACCCCCTCCCTCCCCCACCCCCCGCGCTGTTCCCATTTCACAGCTTGTCAGAAGGCGCCTCTATCCCCCCCATGTCCATCTCCACAACTCAGCGTTTTAAGTATTTGCTTCCTTGTTTAATTTTGTTTATTCTGACAAGTTTTAAGAATAATTCTTAGCGCGTCCACCAAAAGCAAGGACAAACTAATTTCCAAGACAAAACACGACGCGTTTCGACCTCCTAGGTCTTCTTCAGGCAAAATAAGCAACATTCAGGACAACTGAACACGAAAGAACGAGCGATCACGTATCTTTTCATGTTCGGCGCAAGATGGGCGTTGAATCATTTTTTTTTTTTCGGTGCTTTGTCGCTACAAGGTGGTTCAAACCTAAGGCAGTTGCACACCCTTCTTCCCTCTATTTACCAGTATTATCAGTTTTCAGTGTGGCCACATACCCCTTAAACATTAAAAAAAAAAACAAAAAAAAAACATGGGACTACTGTACTCACCCCTTGTCCTTCACCCCTATGCGAACTGTTCTGTTCTTGAAGACACGCCTAGAGCATCAGACGTGGTGGACAGCCCCAGAGCAAGATCGATTTTCAAATTTGATTCTCTCTCTCTCTCTCTCTTCCCCCCCACCTGCCGATGCGAGAGCACCTGTCGTCTGTGCCAAGCTCACCAATGCACGTGCCACGCGCACACGCGCCACGCGCACCGCCAACTTTCCATTGTGGTCGTCGTCAAAGGGGGGGTCGGCGCGGGGGGGGGGGGGGGGAGGCTACTGCGGTGAAAAGGCCCGCCCTGCTGGCCCTGTTCTATTTCCACTTTGAATGGGTTTCGCTATTGTCATGTCTCTCTGATCCTAACTTTTCGCGCGCTTTCTGAAACAGCGGAGAGGGCCAGAGGAGAACGTTAACAAACGGCGTTAATGTAAGTTTATCCACACACACACACACACACACATCTATAGCGCTCTCAATAACAGGAATATGACATAAAACCCGTGTGCTGAACACCACACCGAAAGCTGGGTTTTAAAAGAACGGTGCATACAGAACAGCCCGGTTGTTGGTCGTGTGATACATTTCGCTGGCCAGCTCTAGTGCTTCTCCTGGCCAGTGATGTGGCAGGCAGGCAGTCACGTCGGAACCGGGAGGGCGAGGGAGACCCCATCCCCACGCGGAAAAAAAAAAAAAGGTTTTTTTTTTTTTTTTTTTTTTTTTTTTTTTTTAGAGGGAGACTGCTTGCTTGCTGCCGCTTCACCCCACCCCATTCAAGATATCAAGCCACAAAAAAAAAGGGGGGGGAAAAAAGAGGAGAGAGAAAAGAAAGTGAACAGCTGGTTCACTGTGCCTCTTCTTCCTCTCCATGCTTCTATAAGAATCTGAAAGATGAGGGAGCATCTCTAATTGAAAAATAAGCCCCCTCCCCCCATCCCAACTCGCGAATCCCCGTCTCCACCCCCTTGCTTTTAACAAGAATTCTGAAACACGCATTCATCCTGTTTAAAAAAAAAAAAAACGTTTTTGAAAGATGAGCACCCCCCCCCCCCCCCCCCCCCCCTCCCCCCCCCCCCCCCCCCCCCCCCCCCCCCCCCCACACACACACCACACACACACACAATCCATTGTTGATTCAGGCAATTCATTATTGATTCATACACTATAACTCTGTTGAAGGTACGCCAGTTCATCACATTTTCATGCACTGTAACTCTGTGGTAGGTCGGCAATTTCACCATTGATTCATACACTGCAACTCTACTGAAGGGAAGCATCTTCAGCATTGATTAAAACACTCCAACTCTGCTAAAAAGAAGCATATTCATCGTTAATCAAAACACTCCAACTCTGCTGAACAGAAGCGTATTCATCGTTAATTAAAACACACTCCAACTCTGGTGAAAAGAAGCATATTCATTGTTTATTAAAACACTCCAACTCTGCTGAAAAGATGCTTATTCACCGTTGATTCATACACTGTCACTTTGTTGAGGGTAGGCCACTTCATCACACATTCATACACTGTGACCCCATTGAAGATACACCAATTCATCATTTATTCACACGCTGCGACTCTTCTTAAAGTAGGCCAATTCATCGATTTATATACTGTAGCCCTATCAACGATGAGTCAATTCTTCACTAATTGTGCACTGCAACTTTATTGACGGTAAGCTAACTCGTCATTGATTCATACACAGAAACTCTCACGAAGGTAAACCATTTCATCATAAATGTACATACATTGTAGATAGGCCAATTTATGATTGATTTATACGCCGCAGCTCTATGGGTGGGCAGGCAATCCATCAGCGATTTATACACTGTAAATTTATTGCAGGCAAGCCAGTTCATCATTGATTTATATTGCAACTCTACTGAAGGCGAGCCAGTTCATCATTGATTTACACAGAGTTACTCTGTCGAAGGTGAGCTTATTCGCTGACTTATTATACATTGCAGCTCTACTGAAAACAGACCCCATTCTCCACGGATTTATTAACTGCAACTCTATTGAAGACAAGTCAATTTATCGTTGACTCATACACCGTAACTCTGACGAAGGTAGACAAGTTCATCACTGATTAATACAATAAAGGTAGGCTAATTCATTATTAATTATACACTGTAGCCCTACTGAATGTAGACCGATCCATCACTGATGTAAACAACAGAACTCACTCTGAAAGTGAGCCAGTTTATCACTGAGGTCTACAACCTGCCTGCGTATCTGTTGGATTTAAACAAGGATTGATACACTGCAGCTCTGCTGAAGGGTAAGCTAACTCATGACCGATGTATACACTGCAACTATACTGATTTCGTTAACTGTAAACAGTTATCATCGATTTATACACCGCAGCTCTTTTGAAGGCAAGCCAATCCATCTTTTGATGTATACACCGTGGCTTTATTTAAGGCAGGCCAGACCATCATTGAATCAGACACCGCAGTTCTCCTGTTGACCTGGGCTGTAAACTTCACAAGAGAGAGAGAGAGAGAGAGACAGACAGACAGACAGACACAGACAGACAGACATACAGAGAGAGAGAGAGAGAGAGAGAGAGAGAGAGAGAGAGAGAGAGAGAGAAGGGGGCCGGATGGGGGATGGGAGAAGAAGTCGAGGGGACAAGAATACTCCGTAAGAAATAAAATTGTTAACTTTCACCAGATGACTTTGGTCGCTTGCACTGAAAATGTGACGCGTCTGAAATCCTTGAAGTGTTACCACGTCGTTTAGCCATGTGGTTTGCTCGTCTGTTCATTCGTTTGTTTGTTCGTTCGATCTTTCGTTGTTTGTTTACAGGCATGTTCGTCTGAATACATTTTTTCCTATTCCTGTTTCTCCAAGGAATGTTGTCGAAGACTTGTTATACTGCCGATAAACACACATCTATTGCTTTTTTTTTCTTTTTTCAAATGACCATTTAATGAAAATGCAATGCATCACTGTAATTCAACAGCAGAAAATTGTCTTTTAATACCCCCCCCCCCCCCCCCTCCCAAAGTATGTTTCTGGACTTTAAAGAACCATCTTTTTTCTTCTTCTTTTTTTTCAAAGTCACAAATTCTGATGATACTATCTAGAATTAGTCTTTTGATAACGATTTTTCTTTCTTATCTTTCTTTTTCTATATCTTTCTTCTTTTATTTTCTAACTTTTGAGAGATATATTTTTCGGGTTTTCCCTTTTGTCTCTAGCAGTCTCTGGTCTCTTATCATTCTGGCACTGCTGAACATGTCGCTGAGAGGGGGTAAAAAGCTATATCTGGGGAGGGGGGGGGGGGGGGGGGGGGGAAGTAACAGACAGACGAAAGGTAATCAACAAACAAACAAACAAACAGTTAACAACATGGTAGGTCTTTTATGGACATCCTTCGGGCGAAATAGAATTAGTTTTTGTTGAGAGCGCAAGGTATCCCTCTCATTTTATCACTATTATTAAAGAAAATCAGAAAGAAAAAAAAAAAAAAACGCCACTCCATTGACACGAAATAAAATGATATCGAAAGGCCAGCATCTATAGGTAATGGACACTTAAGAACGAGCAGCTAATGTCCACTCTGGGCAGCGTGTGCACAGTTTTTACTGCTATATACCTGGTCACCAGATTACAACATAAGGCTGCCACGTCGAAATCGTGACCAGGTGATACACACACACACACACACACACACACACACACGCATGCACGCACGCGCGCTCACACACACACACACACACACACACACACACACACACACACACACACACGTAAAAGAGCTTTTCCACAGACTGGTCCACAACGGTAGAACACAACACACACACACACACACACACACACACACACACACACAGAAGACGACAGTTAAGACAGACACAAATAAAAAGACAGACAAGAGTCAAAGAGAATCCAGGAAAGAACAAGTAAAACCAGCACACAACTTCCAGAATGGGAGTAGGGGTGTGGATGGTGGGGACGGGGTGGGGGTGGGGGGTAGGGGGGGGGGGCGCGTTTGCACTGAGTGAGCTGCACCCCGGCGAGCAGTCTTTTGACAGTCACTACGTGGCACTATTTTTAGGTCAACCAATCGTCATGAACTGTGGACCCTGTGGGCGTGAACAGACACCACGCATGACCCGTCTCTTTCCTCTGTCCTTTAGTGATTGATAACTCTGTCAGTTTCTTCCACTTTGGCAAGAAGGTAAACTCCGTTCTTAATATAACTTCATTTCTCTTCATTTTGTTTGTGTTTTGGGTAGTAGTGAACAAAAGCATTAATCCCTTGACGCTGATTTCTCAGTTAGGTGATGAAGAAACCCTTATTGATTAATTCACTGCATTTTGATTTTGAGTTTGTTGGTGAAAAAAAACCCATTGTTGATTCATTCATTGATTTTTTTGTTTTTTGTTTTTGTTAAGGTGATGAAGAACACCCGCTTTTCATAAATCAGTCAAGTTCAATTTTGTGTTCGGTTGTGACAGGCCCCCCCCCCCCCCCACCCTCCTCTCCATCGTCCTCATCATCGTCATCATCATCATCAATCATCATCATTCTTGCTTTTATAATTATCAGTATCATCACTATTATTGTTATCATTTCTAATTTTTGTTTGTACTGTTTGCATACGCCTATCCTGGGTTAGAGACCAAGCTGTGGGCGCACGCGCGGTCAGCTTACAATCCACGCTCTCGTTTACACAACGGGCTGTCTGCCAGGGTAGAGCCCGCAGAGAAGCTGCCTGCCTGCCTTACAGTCACTCTTTTCCTTTTATTCAGCCTACTGTCAATTACTCAGTTTTTTTTTTTTTTTTTTTATCCATTCCTTCGTTTCATCTCGTTTCGTTTTGCTTCTACCACGGAAGATGCATTATATATATATATATATATATATATATATATATATATATATATATATATGTGTGTGTGTGTGTGTGTGTGTGTGTGTGTGTGTGTGTGTGTGTGTGTGTGTGTGTGTAACCCATACCTACGGCCAAACTGACTTTCTCTTCCAAAAGTTGGTGATGGGATTTTCACGTGTGTGAAAAATGTCATGTGTGCGTTCGTGCACACACGAAACCCTCGGTTTACAGTCTCATTCGAAGAATTTTTATTTGTGGGAATGGAGTTAGAACCGATGTTAACTCCAAGGGGAAAAAAATTCCCTCTACCGAAACACCCTGGCTGAGATTCGAACCAGGAACTCCAGGATCGCCCGGATCACGAGTCCAGCGATCGACTGAGTTACTGATTTCAATTTTTTGCGAAGTTATGAACGAACCGACTTCCTTATGAATTTATTGATTCTGATCATGTGGCTGGTGGCGAAAAATACAATTTCTTGATTCCTTTTGTGATTTTGATTTTGTGCTAGGTGGTGTGTGAACAATACCACTTCTTAATTCCATTCATGAATTGTGATTCTGTGCTAATTAGTGAACGACAGAACTCAATGATTCATTAGTGGATTTTGAATTCGTGTCGGAGATTCGAACTAGTCAGCCAGTCTTGATATGTTGTGTATCATCTACATTCTCATGCTAAATGGCGGGTTGCCCAACACTCTTGATTCCCTGCTTGAAGAATGGCGGGGGAGACAACAGAAGAATAATTATGTAACACATAGACTCATTAAACTGGCAGTGCTTCTCTCTCTCTCTCTCTCTCTCTCTCTCTCTCTCTCTGTGTGTGTGTGTGTGTGTGTGTGTGTGTGTGTGTGGGCGCGTTATGTGTTGTGTTGTGTTGTGTTGTGTTGTGTGTGTGTGTGTGTGTGTGTGTGTGTGTGCGCGCGAACGCGGGAGGGAGGGAGAGAGAGAGAGAGAGAGAGAGAGAGAGAGAGAGAGAGAGAGAGAGAGAGACACAGACAGTCAGAGAGAGAGAGAGAGAGAGAGAGAGAGAGAGAGAGAGAGAGTCCTAAGTAATATGTTTTCGTCTACACTCATCACCGTGATCTTTGAATATTCCCAACAGGCTGCCGTGCCGACGGATCTGCTGAGCAATGACTTACATAATGACACGCCACTGCCTAGCTCTGCCAGTTCATCAGTATCAATCAATTGCCGATTTCTGCTGGGAAAGATGAACTTTAGTGAACGACCTTACTGACACACTCTGTGTGTGTGTGTGTGTGTGTGTGTATGTGTGTGTGTGTGTGTGTGTGTGTGTGTGTGTGTGTGTGCGCGCGCGCGCGCGCGTCCGCGCATGTGTGCTTGGGCGAATGTAAGAGTATTTGCCACATGCACAATATGCATTCAAACTATTCCTACAACGCAACAATGTCAAAGCCTATGAGCTTACACCTACTGACCTGATCGTTTACAACGAGCAATGCGAATTACAACATTTGAAAATCCAGAACTTAGCGTTATTCTACCACCACCAACTTCCACGGTCGATTCGTAGTATTTTCTCTCTTTGCACCTTTCTACACTCCACCCGTTTTGACACGTTGTTTTGAAACCTACATTGGGTTGCTGCTGTGATCATATTTACCAATAACATCACTACACTTGAATATATGGATACCTTGATGTTGAGGTGAAAGGTCTCACACACACACACACACACACACACACACACACACACACACACGCGCATGCGCACGTGCGCGCAGAGAGAGAGAGAGAGAGAGAGAGAGAGAGAGAGAACACAGAGAGAAACAGAGAGAGAGAGAGAACACAGAGAGCACACAAAGAGAGAGAGAGAGAGAGAGAGAGAGAGAGAGAGAGAGAGAGAGAGAGAGACAGACAGACAGACAGACACAGACAGACACAGACAGACAGACTGAGACAGAGAGGGAGACGTGGTCGGTACGTCAAAGATAATTAGATTCCCGTGACGGGGAGTCCCAGAGAAAAGGGCCCCACAGGTCTCACCTGAAAAGCCCACCGGGGCAGCGGAGGACAGTGCAGACCCACGTGACCAGGCCGCCCCCTCCTGCTCTCCCTCCACCTTCCCCCTCCTCCTCCTCTCCTCCCTCCTCACACCGCCACCGTCCTTCCTCCTGCCTCCTCCTCCTGCTGCTCCTCCTCTTCCTCCCTCCTCCTCTTCCTCCTCTTTTTGTCCTCCACAGGCAGATGCTCCTCCACGTTCTCCTTGTTGTCCGGGTCGGCAGGCCCCAGATGGATGTTGTTGTTGTTGTTGTTGTTGTTCATCTCCACGTCCACCCCCTGGCTTACCTGCAGCCGCCCCTTCTTCTTGATGAGGAAGGCGCGAGGCATGGTGGGCTTTGCAGAGACCGAATGAGACTGGCCACACACACACACACACACACACACACACCTGGGTGGGTTTTTTTTTTTTCTCCCCTATGTCTGTTTGTTCAAGGAACAGTTTGGTGGGTCACAGAGATCCCCTCTCTGTTTTACGAAAGTTGATGTTCTAGTTCGACCCAGCTTTGGGTTCAACTTCAACTTTTTTTCTTTTAGATGTTTGGGTAAAGTTTCTCAAAGTTTTAGTCTGTCAGCTTTTCTTTCTTTTCCTTTCTTTCTTTTTTTTTTTTCTTTAAACAGGACGACCGTGTGATGGCTCAGAAGTTGGGGTTCCGTCGCGAGCCAGTGTGTTAAGGCAGTGCTGTGTATTGCAGTCTTTGTGGGGAGGGTGGTGATGGTGTTGGTGGTGGTGGTGGTGGTGGTGGTGGGGACGATGCCAGCGGGGGGGGAACCGATACCGTAGGAGTTGAAGACTTTGCCTCCGTTTCTGCACACAGTGGGTGGACGCACCATGCCATCAGTGTGTCTGGCACTTAAAGTTCTGGATGAGAGAGAGAGAGAGAGAGAGAGAGAGAGAGAGAGAGAGAGAGAGAGAGCCAGACAGACAGACAGAGAAAGACAGGCAGGCAGGCAGGCAGACAGAGACAGACATTGATGTATTGACGGAGACGAGAGAGGCGAATCGGAAACCGAAGCGACAGAAAGACAGTCACAGACGACAGCGGTTGGAAAGTGTGCGGTGAAATGGAGAGAGAAATGATCAAATGGTTCGCACACACACACACACACACGCACGCACGCACGCACGCACACACGCACGCTTGGAGAGAGAGAGAGAGAGAGAGAGAGAGAGAGAGAGAGAGAGAGAGAGAGAGAGCTCAGAAAATGTTTATTCTATCAAAAGACTGAGATTTTAGGCAGCGCCCAATTTTCCAATCTGTCCTTGCAAAGTTAGGTATGCAATGCAATGAGAGAGAGAGAGAGAGAGAGAGAGAGAGAGAGAGAGAGAGAGAGAGAGAGAGCACGACAGACGCACGAGAGAGAGAGAGAGAGAGAGAGAGAGAGAGAGAGAGAGAGAGAGAAAGAGAGAAACAGACAGACAGACAGAGAGAGAGAGAGCGACGCGTTACCTGTCGATATCAATGCAAAGACGGAGAAGGCGGCGCGGTGAAGAACATGTCGCTGAACCCGAAACCAGAGATCAATCAGTTCACCAGCGATGATGTCTTCAGTCCGCTACACCAGAATCGCCTCGGCCTGATCACCAAGGTCTTGGTAGACTTCCACATGCAGACATCGTTGATTAAACTAACTTGAGTGTTCCCACAGCGCAAAACTTCTTTCCAGTCGGAGATGTGAAATGACGCCTGCCTGTGCTTCTGTGTCAGTCTCTTTCTTGCCACACGTTTTTGCCCCGCAGGCTGAGATTGGGTTTTGTCAATAGTGTGGTGGCGACAGTGGGAACACCTTGTCGCTACACCCCGTCTTCGCGACACTGTTTGTCCAAACACGCGCCTGTCGCCCCCACGCCTCCCCGTAGCTCCGCCCTCTCTCTCTCTCTCTCTCTCTCTGTCTGCCATGGGGCCGATTCACAGGACGAAGCCCCGCCTATCGGTGGATTTGGTTGGACGACAGATTGCAGCAGGTGCGTGCCGCGGACAGGCTATCGGTTTCACAGCTGGGGAGCTGGCCACGCGCCGCAACGTGTTGTTCCACCGCGGGTGTTCGAAAGAAAGTCCTCGTTGATCCTTTGGTCTCAAAGTCACTGCTGCGCGGTACTTGGGCAGTAACTAGCGGTCTGTTGCCTACGTCGACTTCTTCCGTTGGTTTTGGCTCCACCACCACTAACCTCCACCTGTGTTCTCTGTTCCCCTCCACCCCCCTCTGTTTTATGATTTTCCTCTCCATCCCCCCTCTGTTTTACCTTTTCTCTCCACCACCTCTCTGTACCTTTTCCCTCCATTTTTTTTTTTTAAACTTTATCTCCAACCCCTCTATTTTATCTTTCCTCTCCATCCCCTCAGTTTCATCTTTTCTCTCTATCCCCTCTCTTTCACCTTTCCTCTCCATCCCCTCAGTTTCATCTTTTCTCTCTATCCCCTCTCTTTTATCTTTTCCTCTCCATCCCCTCTTTTTTTACTTTCCTCTCCATCCCCTCTGTTTTATCTTTCCTCTCCATCCCCTATATTCATCTTTACCTTTTCTCTCCATCCCCCTCTGTTTTATCATCCTCTCCCTTCTATCTTTCTCTCTCCACTCTCTTTCTTTTTTTACCTTACCTCTCTCCATCCCCTCTGTGTTATATTACCTCCATCCCCTCTGTGTTTTATCTTTTCTTTCCATCCCCTCTGTTTTATCTTCCTTTTTTTATCTTCCCCTCTGTTTTTTTCTTCTCCTCCCTCTCTCTCTTTTCTCTCTCTTTTTTTACCTTACTTACCTCCATCCCCTTTGTTTTACCTTTCCTCTCCATCCCCTCTGTTTTATCTTTCCTCTCCATCCCCTCTGTTTTATCTTTTCTTTGCTTCCCCTCTGTTTCATTCTCATTCTCTCCCTTCTCTCTTTTTCTCTCCATCCTCTTTTTTTTTACCTTACCTCTCATCCCCCTTTGTTTTACCTTTCCTCTCCATCCCCTCTGTTTTATCTTTCCTCTCCATCCCCTCTGTTTTTTATCTTTCCTCTCCATCCCCTCCTCTCCATCCCCTCTGTTTTATCTTTTCTTTCCTTCC
>JADBJO010000970.1:280000-282500 GCA_016801955.1 Conus betulinus | reverse complement strand
AGTGCCCCCGTGTCTGCCACCCCTCAAAACAGCACGGTTATTCTCCGGGCACGGGTAGTCGCAGTCAGGCAGCGCTCCTTCGCCAATCGCCCCACATCTCGAAGAGCCGTCCCCCGGCGACACAGGGTAGACCCGCTGTCACCCACATGGCTGGAAGGTTGTCTGCGCCGCCTGACACTGATCTCTCACATCAGTGTCCCTCAAAGGAGAGCTGCCACCTAATATAACAAAGAACATCAATTTATCGCGTCTTTTTTCACCTATCGAGATGAAAGTAAATATGAAGTGAGGCAGGGAACAGTTTAATAATAAACAATAAACAAGTACGGTAACTCTTACTCCCACAAGAAAACACTCAGTTCTCCAAAGGAATGCTGCTTGCGACACCGAATCGTCTAGCAGACATGACAGCACAGAGCAAACAGAACAAACAAAGGGGATGTTTCTTTGTTTGTTCTGTTTGCTTTCTGCTGTCATGCCTTATCGAGATGGTTTCACTGGTCGCTGACATACGCATAATTCCCGTCGGGAGATTCTGTGTGTCGTGATGCAGTTCAGCAAAAAGTTATGATCACGTTAGATTCTGTTCACACACAGTTAGGGTGGCTTCGCTGCAGAAGGTATTCGTTAGCCTATTCTATTTGTGCGCTTATTTGTAAATATGTGTTCCGGGGGGTATTTATGACAGTTTACTTAAAGCATTGACGAGAGACAGCTAAAGGGAAGTAACATCGTATTGCAAACCGAAACTCTTTTCTGAAATGTCTAAAGAAAGGAGTGTCCTCCCTTCCTTCGTGTAGCCTCTCAGTGCATGCGCAGAGAGTATGTGTGTGTGCACGCGCGCACGTTTACTGAATAAAATAAGTAGTGGGGGGAAAAACAAGTGAAGGCTAACAGTTTCTTCGCCAGTACAACGAAGACCTGGCATGAAAGAAAGAAAAAAAAAAAAAGAAAAGAAAAAAAAAAAAGAAAAGGAAAAGATAAAAATGGAAAGAAAAAAAGGTGCTTGTGAGAGAAAGAAAGCAGGAATGAGTGAGAGGCATTACTTTACTACACACACACACACACACACACACACACACACACACACACACACATTCGTGCGCGCGCGCGCGCACACACACGCACGCATGCACACACACACACACACACACACACACACACACACACACACACACACACACACACACACACATACACACACACACACACACTCGTATAGATAGAT
Source organism: Conus betulinus (assembly GCA_016801955.1). Lineage (NCBI taxonomy): Eukaryota > Metazoa > Mollusca > Gastropoda > Neogastropoda > Conidae > Conus > Conus betulinus. The sequence goes on along the minus strand of JADBJO010000970.1, from coordinate 281,272 downwards.
AGAAAGAAGAAAACACAGATAGTCGTACGTGAGCGCACGTACGTGCTTGCGTGCGTGTGTGTGTTTGAGAGGAAGGGGATAGAGAAAAGTGAGATGGGATGGAGTCGGAAAAGAGCAGGAAATAAGTGAAAATAAGGATAGAGAGGGGAGCCTATGAGTGGGTGAGTGAGGGGGTGGAGATGTATATACTGTTAATGGGCTCAACATTTAGATTTAAACATGGGGGAGCCATGATAATATGATTTGGCATGTTATGAGTGTGTGTGTGTGTGTGTGTGTGTGTGTGTGTGTGTGTGTGTGTGTGTGTGTGTGTGTGTGTGTCGTAGTAGTAGTAGTAGTAGTAGTAGTAGTAGTAGTGGTAGTAATAGTAGTAGTAGTACTTTCATTTTACGTCTTTTCACAAAAAATTGTGTGATATTAGACGAGAGAGAGAGAGAGAGAGAGAGGGAGGGGAGAGGGAGAGAGAGAGAGAGAGAGAGAGAGAGAGAGAGAGAGAGAGAGAGAGAGAGAGAGAGAGAGAGAGAGAGAGAGAGAGAATGTGTGTGTGAAGCATAGGTGTGTGGAAGTGCACGCAAAATATGGAATAATTACTACTTATAACATTATAGTAAATATCTAACAGGACTACATATTAAACAAAAGGGTAACTTTGAAAGCAAAATCAATATCAGAAAAAAAACATCAGTCACTGTCATGCCTAATAAACATGGCAAGTACGCCTTAAGAGTCACACAATCAAATAAAACGTGGGCTCTCGACACGTTTGCCTTACAGCATTAACCCGCAAATAAGGGATGTTCTGGTTGTTTCTAAAAAAGTCCCAAGCCACTTGTTTTAAAAACTTGATGACACTCTTGTAAAGTCAATGGGACAGAAAGTGACTCTGTGTGTGTGTGTGTGTGTGTGTGTGTGTTGTGCGCGCGCGCGCGCGCGCGCTCTCGCGCGCGCGTACATATAGAAACATTACTAGACAGGACATGTAGAAACACAGTAATACACTTATGTACATGAACATTACTTCACCGGGCATGTAGAAACGCATAAATGTACTTATATACATAAACATTAGTACATAGGACATATGGAAACACATAAATATACTTATACACGTGAATATTACATAGTGGGCATGTAGAAACGCACAAACATACTCATATACTACTACATATACTTACTACATAGGGCATGTAGAAACACAGAAATACACTAATATATATAAACATTACTACACAGGGCACGTAGAAACGCATACACCTTTGTCCTCTGTGTGTG
>JADBJO010000970.1:225000-275000 GCA_016801955.1 Conus betulinus | reverse complement strand
CGGCAAAAACTCGGTCCGCAACTTCTCTGTCCAAAGCAATATCTAATGGGACAGAACTGGCGCCATCTTTTGAAAAAGATGTTTGTACGCAGATGAGTTTTTTCTGACAGGACCTTAAAGAGGATTGAAGCTGGTCGTGGTATAGGACAGAAAACACAGCCATCAACTATACCATTCGTATTTGGCTCATATGATCAGACTTTGGATATAAACGATAACGCAAAAGAGGATGGGAGTACCCAAACAATGCAGTCAAGGAAAGAAAGTGCAACTACGGGCGGACGTACTACCAAAAAATTATGCTTCCGGAGACGAATGTTTTGATGCGAGGCACTGCATCATCATCAAACACCCAACTGGGAAGCTCGATGCCAGGGACACCATCATTGAAAAAGGCACAGATGAGAAGAGCATGTATGACAGCCTTCACAATCCTGTTAGAAACAGCGAAGACCCTGTCACAGGCAAAGGCAATCATCCAAACAGCAATAATAATGCCACCAATGATGAGAAAGTCAATGAAGACAGACATCACAACGTCAACAACCATGCCACAGACAACACAGACACCAACAACGACGTTGGTGACACACAGAAGGCGGATGACAAAATCGGCCAGCAGAGAAACGAATTACCTCAGGCGAACAACAGTCAAACACCCGTGGCAGTACCTAGCATAATGATAAGCACCCCGGAACAATCTTCCTCCGCCAACTTTGCACCATCCGTCGATGTTTTAACATCACAAGAGATCAGTTTTACAGAAAGCAGTGCTGCTGAAAGAACTGACTCGCAAATTATCAACGGCAAGCTAAGCGTTGGTGAAACCAGTAAAAAGAACATTGTAAAGAAACTTAGTGGCAACAAAAAGCAAGCAGGAAAAAGAACCGCAAAAGTTCTAAAGGGAGTAAACAAGACAGCAAAGGAAGAAAGACGAGCAAAGGAAAGGATCCAAGTGGAAACAAAAAGACGAGCAACTCTGCAGGTGATGTCAACTCGACCGTCAGCATCGAAATTGAACACGACAAACAGGAGAAACAACCAGGGAGAACGGCAAGAAAAAAGTCAGTACAATCAAAACGCGTTAGCTCCCAGACAGCGGATGCCACCACGAAGAAGAATACGGATATCGGTGAGAGGAAAGGAAAGAAAAGAACGAACAAAGCGACCCGGCAACGCAAGGCAGAGGTGGGGGACGGGAAAATCACCACGCAAGTAAGTACAGAAAACCAAGAGGTTCCCGAATTGACAGACTCACAGCAAATCGAGGTGGTCGAGAGCCTCGGAGAAGTCAACGTCTCCAAGGATATCTCCGATCAGTCAGCTGTAAAGTGCAGTTCATGTCCAGAAGTGCCGCACGTCAAAGAAACTGCGGAACATCTTGGCATTCAGCCAACTACGTGTTTGTCAACGTCAGAACCAGCCGTGTAAGTTCTCTTTGTTATTGGTCTGGCCCCCTCCCTTTCTCCACCGTTCCTCCTTCTCACCGCACCTGCCCCTATCCCACCCTCTGTCTGTCTGTCTCGTTCACACAAACAAGTGACGATTCCAATCAAATGTGCTTGCTGCTTAACGGCGCCTATTGTTGAGTGAATTTTTGCTACAGTAGTGAAGAAACAGGGCAATAAATAAATGAGGAATGTTAGTTATGTTGACAGTTTATTGAAGTAAATCATAAGGTTTGTTTATGAGAGGGCGGATTATCACACTGATTCGGAACTGAAGTAAAAAAAACAACAACACATTGATGAAGGAGGACTTGCTGTTTTTATGACTCGCTACTGAAGTAAAAAACAGGGGACAAAACTAAATGAGGACTGAAGGGCAAGTTGACCAGACATTGCAGTGAAAAACAGGGGATGGTAAAAAGAGAGGGCCAATAAATATGTTTGTCTTGCTAATGGAGTATACACACACACACAGACAGACAGACAGACACACACACACACACACACACACACACACACACACACACACACACACACACACACACACACACACACAACACACACACACACACACACGCACGCACGCACGCACCCACCCACACACATATCACCACCACCACCACCACCCACCACCACCAATAACAGCAGCAAAGCCAATTACAACTGAGGATGTTACTGCGCGAAGACTTAAAAATATGCTGGTCCCAGGCACAGTTCAGTTCCATACTTAAACCTGTGTACAAACATTTTGTTTCACTAAAAATGCAGGTAGTGAACTTTCGCTTTAGGATCAAACTGTAGAGTAGAAAGAGAAGATACACAAACATCAGGTTTAAAATGATCACAAATTACATGTAAAGTATTCCCATATTTTCCGTCTATTAAAAAAGCCATGTGCTGACTACGCCGGACCCTGTTGTTTTAGCACCACCCGAAAGTGTAGAACTTGTAAACAAATAAACCAGAAGATTTTATTCTGCATGATGGTTGGCTCACTTTCTGTACATCTGCGAGGAAGACTAGCAAGGAGGCAACAGGCTGATATTCCATGCAGAGGTCCTCACCACGAATGCAACAACGCCTTCATTGAGTCTGTGCGCACCTATTTGAATCATTATTCGTTGGACGACAGTACAGTCAGCAATGCCTTGCCACTGTGTCAGAGGACTACATTTGTGTCCCAAGGGCATGGAAAGTATCCTGAAGCATGGGTACAGGTCTTGTAAAGGTGTTACGACCCTTATTTTGCCTTTCTACACAAAGGAACTTTCTTAGTCACATCCTAATGGAAGCCCAGCACTGTTTCACAACAATTTACCTTAGGGCAGCTAGATCCTACATGCAGATCAGCTTCCTGTGGTTCGTTGTGCCAGTGTCGAGTAACACGTTAGATGTGAGGCGATAGCTGAATGAAGACATCTGTGTCAGTTGCTGGTGTGGTGATCGCATCTGATGCGACTCTTGCAGATTAATCTTGATAATGCAGTGGAGAACGATGCGCATGTCGGCTTCTTCCTGCTCTGATTACGTTCCTGAATGGGCGCGTGGCTTCAAAGGTTTGGTTATTTGTCGATATCACTTCGAGGTCTTTTCTTCCAGGTGTGGCATACAAATGCCTGCTTAAATGTGTTTTCACGTGGCCGTCTTTTTTCCACTCAAGAAAAAAAAGGACGCTTCAGACAGTTATTTCTTTTTGTTACCATTACTCAGAAAACTTTTCGAGTCTCTAGGGGTCGTGGCACTTGGATCTTAAGGAAGCAAAAGTTCGACCTATCTACGAGTACGTTCCATTGATTTGATGGAGTCAAGCCATGACAAAGTCAGCTCAACTCGAAAGTGAGAGGCTGCGTAGGATCTTGCCTGCCAGATCTGACAGGTTATTGGCACGGCAGTGAGCGACCGCAGCAGAACCATACCGTCAATAATGTGAATATATTTGGCGCGGTCTGGAAGAGAACTTGGTGCCTGGTCTTTCTCCAATACAAACATCTGTTTTGACTTGTCAGTCTTCACTGGCATCCCATTTGGTTTTGTCAGGCCCAAAAGACGGAACTCACTGGTAATTGATGACTTTTCTAAGACTGATATTGTTCTTAAGAGAAAGTTTAAAAAAAAAAAATTGGTGATGTCTCTTTTTAGCTGCGTCATGAAGTACTTTGAAGATGCTGGTAGGGTCTTTATTTGTGCACAGTTGCAAATGTGTGGAGTCCTACGTTCTTCAAAAATTCATGGAAGCTCACGGTTTTGTTGTAACGCAGCTCTCTATAATAAAATCCGTTGAACTCGACTCGTCGTTGCTACGTGCATCTGCAGTGAGTAGTTCTTCCTGTATGCACTCTGGAGCTGGCTTACAAGACCAGAGAAAGCAGAGACCAGGCTCATCCACAGGAAACGAATTCAGCAAGTGGGAGAAGGGCTCTATCATTGGCAAGGTATTTACTTCACTCGTTCTGGTTTCCGTAGTTTCCAAGTCCATAGACATTGTCACGGGTCGTGCCAGCCGTTTCCAGTGTTGTGCAAGGAAGCGCGTGCTCTCACATATCGGATCATGCGCCATTACAGTTAGACTGCAGAATTTCACTATTTTCAGTGAGCCCCGTATTCCCAACTTTTTATCTTTGCTAGACAGTTACTTTTCTGCTCAATAATTGTTTGATGAAAAAGGTACACTGCAGTCATGACAGTGGACCTTGACACGCTTAAGCCTCCCTATCGTTGGCATCGTTCTGTTTCTAGGTGGTATGCCTCAGGTTTAGCTTGTTCAAGAAGCAGACATTGCCATAATCCTAATGGCAAATGGTGAGTAGCACATGCCTCGTAGGATAACAGATGCAAGTCCAAGCCACCCTCCATTGTAGCTCTCAGGAGGCGCTGAATTACCCGGATTGTCTGAATAGATTGCAGCCAGAACTGTCGCGTCTGTCATGTCCGTTCTCCCGTGTGATGACTTCCTGTTTGATGTCTGAGTACAGTTTGAAGAAGAAGACAGCCGAAGGTTACTCTGGGATGTCCTGAAGCTGAACCATATCTTTTCATATTGAAAGATAGTTCAACAGCTGTATGAGGTCTGCAGCTTCTGTTAACTTTTCTCGGAAACCTTTTTAGAAGCATCCGCTCAAGGCCCTCAAGGATAATTACGTGGACTCTAAGAACAAGACATCGGTAACATCTGTTTAAATAAGATGAAAATGCGATGTAATGGATCCGCATCCAAATCACGAATTTCGTTTTCTCCACAGATGTAGTTTTTCTTCTTGTAAAATGTTGTTTTTTTCTTTGTTAAAGCATACATTCATACAAATACTTAGTTTACTAAATCGGGTGACCTCGGCAACTCAGCTTTTACCGGAAATTGGCTGGTGCATTGTGCTGAGAAAAAAAAAAAGATGGTATATCACAAGAAAGACAATCAGCTTTCATCAGCTACTACTCACTTGGAATTAATGCGAGTTAGTTCAAGAGCAGCAAGTCTTTGATGAGGTCAATTCTTAAAACAAATCATAGATCCCCGAAAAGGAGAAATCGTTATCAAACGTGGCTGTGCCTCCCCCAAACTCCAGATAGTAGATTGCTTTTGCGTGCGATAAGCTACAATAAAATTATGATGGCAGTACCCTCCCCTCCATTTTACGTGGTCCGATGGTCATACTGACAACCTGTGCTCTACACCAATAGATTAGTTACTATGCACTCAATCCAGTGTATTTGATATGTAAATGGTCGTTTATTTTTTTATTTTCAGTAGGTCAACTTCTCCCAGAGTGGTGATAATTCTTAACAGGCCCTATGAGGTCAATTGGCTAAAATTATGACAAAAAAAAAACAAAAAAAAAAAAAAAAAAAAAAAAACGAACAAGCAAAGCCCTCTTACAGAAGCGGTAAACAGGGGATGTTAATGAGCGAAGTCTTATGAAGATACACTCTTGCTATTGAAGTGAAAAGCAGGTTGTTGATAAGTGAAGAGTTACGTTGCCTTTTGTACTGAAGTTAAAGAAATGGGATTTCAATGGCTGTTTCAGTGTCAGTTTCATCAATGGAGTGTCACTGCGAGCGGACTAATCCATATGCGCTACACCACATATTCCAAGCTACGATACCACAGTGCGCAGGATTTATTCTGATGGATAAATAAATTAATAGCAAAGACGACCTACCAGCACCTGACCCGCGCATCGGCCCAACGCGCTGGTCAGACCATGGTTATCTATCAATGTCTGCGCCACACTGCTACGCTATGCTGTGTGTGTGTGTGTGTGTGTGTGTGTGTGTGTGTGTGTGTGTGTGTGTATTTCCAGTGTTGTGAAATAAGCCTTCACCATTTTTAGATTGTATCTGACCTGCATTTAAGGAAGCTCAAGCAGATAACGCATGCTTTCAATTGCTGTGCCCTTTGTACTTCCCAGGATCGGTCTCATTGCGTTATGTGGAATTCGATTTAGCTGAAGAAGATTGCTGTGAGAAAGTGTCATAAGCTCTCCTCCATAATCAATCACCTTCAGTACAACTTCACCTTCAGTATCAACCGGTAGAGTTGGCGTTGTTCAATGCCGCTTCCTGTCATTGTTTTTGTGGCAAACAGGCCTTTTTCGCATTTGAGCACAATATTCTGAACATGCTCTCTGTATTTCAGCATTCTATCAAACTCAATATCTGGGGTAGCGTTGATTGTCTGTTCAATGTGTTTTCCATTGAAAGAAACTGGCGAGGCAGCTTTCTTGATTTGTTGTTGTTGAGAGTGCAGACCAGTGTCTGGGCTTTTGCAGGGCTGATGGATTGTCCAGTTTATTGACACCACTAAATAATGCTGTTTAACTGTTACTTGACTGCTTTCGTTTTTCCTTGAGCATTATTTGACCTTTTGCGAATCGGACTGTGATCTGCTACTGTCAGCACTCGAGTAATTCCGTTTCTATTGAGGTATGCAATAACCTTAAGGGAAACCCACAGACAAAGTTAAGATTCAGACATCCAGTCTTCAGATCGTTGGATGACAGTTCGCTCTTGAACTATTGCTGCTATCCATCGTGTCGGTGTTAAGCTGACTCCATAGGCAATGAGTAGCGAAAAGTGCATGCATTTTCCAGGTCTGTTGCTACTGTCAGTGTTTCTTATTTTATTTGCAATCCTTCATATACTTCGTGGGCCAAGGTAGCCGCGTTTCCCCATGTAATTTTACCTGTTCTGAAGCCACACCTTGATAAGGAGGGACAGTGTGCCCATTTACAAGGGTCTCTAACGAATTCACTTGTTATGACGTGTTCTCTATCTGCTTTCCAACAATATTTTGCAAAGTGAAATTGTGGTAGCCAGTTGGCGGATGATGTTCTCCTGACTGTGGCAGAGGCTTCAGGAAACTTTGTGTCCAGTTTTCTAGGACATGGCTTTATCGACAGACATTGCCTTTATTGAAACTGTCCAGTTGGAAACTGGTGATATGATTTCGTCTTCTTCTGAAAGCTGTGTAATATTTGGGTAACATACTTTGTCTGGATATGGAACACTATCTTTCATGCATTCGGCTATTGTTCCATCTAGTGTACATTCTGTGATTCAATTATCAATGCCAGTATGATCTAGATGTTGATCTAAGCTGGCCACATATCTTTTCCTCCAAATTCCTCTTGTCACTTTGTTCTATGATGAGTTTTAGTAGTAGAGATGATCCTTTTCTCATTTTGCCTTGAGCTTTGTGTAATATATCTGGTTTGGCATTTGTGCTGTATTCTCATTGTGTGCAATGATCGAACTGTCAGAACTGAATGGGAGTTGTGCCATAATCAAATGACACACAAAATTATGGCATCTAGTTTCTTATGCGTCCTCAGCTACGATTTCGAACGGCTCAGTCTTTTGTGTCACGTTTGTTTCAGTATCTGGATCAGGGCAAGGATATCATCTTTCTTTGTGCTAAATTCTCACAGCATTGCGTTTCTCTTCCCGGGCTGTTCCTGTGTCTCAATTCCACGAAAGGGGTGGAAACGATTTGTTTAGTTTTACCAAATGTTTCTGTTTGCATCTTCTGTTCCTTAATTTTCTTACAATATTTCCTTCGTCGTTGTCATACTGAAAGGGTTCCTTTGTTTCACTGGTTTTCCTTTTGATGCCTTCTACACATGATTTCAATGAAGGAAGACTTACGATAATGCTGTCTTCCTATTGAAGTGATAAGCAGATGGTAATGAGTGAAGACGTATAAGGGAAAACAAGGGTATCAATGAGTGAAAACCGACGGTTGTGTTGTCTTCCGACAAAGTGAAGAACAGCTGACGTCAATGGGTAAGACCTACGGTTACATTGTCTTCCCACTGAAGTGAAAAAACAGTGGCTGTTAATGAGAGAAAAAAACTGACGGTTACGTTCTCTTCCAACCGAAGTGAAATGCAGGGGATGTTAATGAGTGAAGACAAAAATGATATTATCTTCCTACCGAAGTGAAAAAGCGGGGGATGTTAGTAAGTGAAGACTGATGTTTATGTTGTTTTCCTAATGAAGGGGGGGGGGGGGGGGGGGGGGGGGGGGGGGGAAAGAGACGATGAAGAATGAAGACGTACGATAAGTTTGTATTTTAACTCAGACGCAAATTTGGATGCTTATGTATACCAACGGCCAGAATAGCCGTTCTGCCCTGAAATTAGGCGATGGGCGCACTGTTATGCGTGTGTTCACGATCTATTGTCTCATTCGAAGGCTTCTCGGTAAATAGTCAGAACCATTGTTGATGAGGGCTTATTGATGATTGAGGATGATATGATGTTGATTTGTTTCTGATGCGAATCTTAGGGCTTGTCGATGAATGAGGCCTGACGCTAATGTTGATTTTCTACTGAAGTGATTCAAAGGGCTTGTTGAAGAATGAAGACTAATATAATGTTGATTTGTTTCTGAAGTGATTGATAGGTTTTGTTGATGAAGGAGGACTGACGATGATGTTGATTTGTTACTGAAGTGAATCATAGGGCTTGTTGAAGAATGAGGATTGATGATGATGTTGATTTGATACTGAAGTGAAGGACTGATGATGATGATGATGTTGATCAGTTACTGAAATGAATCATAGGGTTTGTCGATGAATGAGGACTGATGTTGATACTGATTTGCTGCTGAATTGAAAACATAGGGGCGTGTTGACAAACGAGGACCAGTGCTGCTGTTGATTTGCTGCTGAAGTGAATCATAGGGGCGTGTTAATGAGTGAGGACTGATGATGATGTTGATTTGCTGTGGAAGTGAACCATAGGGGCGTGTTGATGAAAGAGGACTGATGATGATGTTGATTTATAGGGGCGTGTTAATGAATGCGGACTGATGATGATGCTGATTTCTTACTGAAGTGAATCATAGGGGCGCGTGTTGATGAAAGAGGACTGATGATGATGTTGATTTATAGGGGCGTGTTAATGAATGCGGACTGATGATGATGCTGATTTCTTACTGAAGTGAATCATAGGGGCGTGTTGATGAAAGAGGACTGATGATGATGTTGATTTATAGGGGCGTGTTAATGAATGCGGACTGATGATGATGCTGATTTCTTACTGAAGTGAATCATAGGGGCGTGTTGATGAATGAGGACTGATGCTACTGTGATTTGCTTCTGAAGTGAATCATAGAGATGTGCTGATGAACGAGACTGGTAATGATGTTGATTTGCTTCTGAAGTGAATCAGAGGGGCGTGTTAATGAATGAGGACTGGTGATGATGTTGATTTGCTTCTGAAGTGAATCATAGGGGCTGAAATGCATCAGAGGGGCGTGTTGATGAACCGGGACTGATGCTGCTGCTGATTTGCTACTGAAGTGAATCATAGGGACGTGTTAATGAGTGAGGACTGATAATGATGTTGACTTCTTTCTGAAGTGAATCCTAGGGGTATGTTCATGAATAAGGACTGGTAAAGATGTTGATTTGCTTCTGATGTGAATCATAGGGGCGTGTTGATGAATGAGGACTGATGATAAAGTTGTGCCACTGAAGTGAATCATAGAGACTTGCTAATGAACCATGTAAGCTGATGATCAAATCTGCTTGTTCACTGAATCGAAAGACTCGCACCCGAGAAGGCATCTTCCGACGATACCAGCAGCGAAAGCGTGAAGACCACGTCCAGCCAAAACTTGCCAAATGGAAAGTTGTCAATCTGGGCCTCATAGCAGGTTTTAAGGTGAGGAATAACATCAACAGTAAGTACACACAAGAAACGGCTAGCAAAATATCAAATTGTGGATATGAAACAGCAACAGCAGTAGCAGCAGTAGTAGTAGCCGTAGCAGCAACAGCAGCAGCAGCAGCAGCAGTAGTAGTAGTAGTAGTAGTAGTAGAAGTAGTAGTAGTAGTTGTTTTTTTGTAGAAGAAGCAACAGCAGCAGAAAGAGCAGAAGCATCAGCAATAGGAGCAGCGGGTATAGCAATAATATCAGTAGACTAGAAGCATTTGAAATAGCATCAGTAACCCACACATAACATGGATGTGTCTTTGTACATTGAAAAATTTAGAACACACTCTCTCTCTCTCTCTCTCTCTCTCTCTCTCTCTCTCTCTCTCTCTCTCTCCATAGACGTGCAAGAGACAGGTCATAGTGTTTACGGTCCAGCCGACCGCGGAAGCCAAACCAGGCCCAAACACATACCCACACACTCAGCATGCTTTGCTATAAACGCACGTACATAATACACACGTCTGCAACCTATAAACAACAAACAAAACAGAAAAGAATATTCCAGCGACACAAGTGACTATGTAAGTGTCAAGCGTTGATCATTGTAACATGATCATTGTAATATGAACAAAGACTGAACATGTTTTGTTTTTTTCCTTCTTCCCATCCACACATACTGACAAATGCGAGCGCGCGCGCGCGCGCGCACGCACGCACACACACACACACACACACACACACACACACACACACACACACACACACACACACACACACACTCGTCCACGCGCGCAGACACATAGTGAGATTCATAACACTGTGCATGGCACATGGCTATGTGTCCGTATACAGTTTTAAAACTAGAAGTTTTTGAGGTCATTTCAAATAAGAAGATGAAAAGAGAAGAATGACTTAGTTCTTGAAGTAAAACATCGAAAGAATCAAGCATGCCAAAGAATGTTCGCACAGTTTAAGTTCGTACACACGCTGCGAACACACACACACACACACACACACACACACACACACACACACACACACACACACACACACAAATGATGATGACATCTAATCCAAACTTTTAAGCGATGAGTGCAATGCAGGTTCCTTATTTAGCAGTGAGCGAGACTGCATTCACATTTGTGCGTCTCCGCTACGTGCCGCCGCCTGGAGCCTTGATGAAAGTCTCCCAGGAGTCGACCTGCGAGTACTGTCAGCTTCATCAGATGGTCCTCTTCACACAGAGAGAGTTCAAATGACGCAATATATGCCGTTAAGGATTTCACAGCTTGTCTTCTTCATCGTCTTTCGCTGACCCCTAAAAAGAGACCTAGTTCAATACCACATCATTCTTATAATGACGGAAGAACTGCATGCCCACCTACAGTTGCGTCACCGCATCGTCCTCGATAACAGATCGTAAACTAACCACTTTTTGTTATCCATACCTGCCGCATGATTGATACATAGTCTCTCTCTCTCTCTCTCTCTCTCTCTCTCTCTCTCTCTCTCTCTCTCTCTCTCTCTCTCTCTCTCTCTCACACACACACACACACACACACACACACACACACACACATACTCACGCGCGCGCGCATGCATGCGCACACACACACACTACTACTACTACTGCTACTACTACTACCATATTACTACTGCTGCTGCTACTACTACCACTACTACTACTACTACTACTACTGATTCACTCTGTTCATTACATCTAGCACATGTGCAGATCAAATACGAAGGATTAGAATGAACCTGTAGCTTCATTTTGTTTTTATTCGGTTTTCAGTTCAAGTCCGAAAAGAAAACACATCATAAAAAAGAAAGAAGTGTGTTTGGGCTTTTTTATTCTCTCTCTCTCTCTCTTTTTAAAAAAATTACTGTTCATCTAAACCTCCAGTGTGCAGTAATGCCCGCACAGATGGATCTACCTTGGAGGCGGAAGGAGGGGGTGGGGTGCTGGGCAGGCGTGCGAGCGCATTCGTGGATGTGTGCATATGAGTGCGTGTGTGCGTATGTTTGAATTTCAAGTTGTGTTTACTGAACAATAGGCCAGTCCAGAATATTGCACCAAGTATCTCATGAGCTGGCTGATTACAGAAGGTCGATTAGGCCGTGGTGAAATTAGACTATCCTAACGACTATCATTTTTATACAGGTCACTCAGCTAGGAATAGCACTTACTTGGAGCTTTCGACAGACCTCCGTCTGTCTTCTTCAGCGGTGATGCGACTACTGGGTGAACTGGCGTTCAGGGTCGAACCCTGGTCATGTGACTGAACAATTAGGGTGTTGTACACCGATGGCAAGGTGTGTCTGCCCCAGTCCCGTTTGAGTGTGGGGTTGTTGGCGGCAATATGTATAGCCTCCTTCACCCCACGTTGAAACCATCTATTGTCACGGTTGAGAACGCTGATGTTTTCATAATCGAACTGATGTTGCTGGGCGTGTAGGTGGGCGCCTACTGGTGATGATTCCCTTTTGTGTTCTGTCAAGCGTTTTCGAAGGTTTCTCTCCGTTTCCCGACATAGTTCTCTTCACAGTCACGACAGTCTTTTTGGTAGATCACTCCAGACTTGTCCAGTTTGTCAGTTTGAATTAGAATAGTGTGGATATGTGTGTTGGAAGCGGGGGGGGGGGGGGGGGGGGGGGGGGGGGGGGGGGGGGGGGGGGGGGAGGCAGGCAAACGCCTGCGAACCACACTATTCTAATTCAAGAAGAACGCCTGACCCGGAAAGTTAACATGTTAACGTACAGCCTAGTGTTTGTAAAAGAAGTGTGTAAAACGAGTTCAGTATGACAACAGGGTGAATGCATGCTGTTTAAGTGGAAAAAGTTAATAAAAAAAAAAAAGAAAAAAAAAAGAAAGAAAAACTGTTCTTCCGTCCTCTTTCTTACCCCTCCTGTCGGAAGACTGCTTTCTTCCGATCGGAAAAAAAATCCCCACCGAAGACAAACACTCGGGCTAAACCGCATGCCGCATGCTCAACCACGGGCGCGGGCGTTCGCCCCCCCCCCCCCCCCCCCCCCCCCCCCACCCCTCCCAACCGCTTCCACCACACACATACACACGGAGTCTCTCTCTCTCTCTCTCTCTCTCTCTCTCTCTCTCTAACACACACACACACACACACACACACACACACACACACACACACACACACACACACACACAGAGGGAGAGACGAGGAGAGAGTTTGATCCTATATGAAATTTCATGCGAATGATAGTTATTATCCTGATCCTATATGAATTTCATGTGAATGACAGTTATTATCCTGGAACTTGATCTCTCTCTCTCTCTCTCTCTCTCTCTCTCTCTCTCTCTCTCTCTCTCTCTCTCTCTCAAATGGAGCAAACAACAGGAACAAACAAAATAAATGCGTCATGACAAATCGCCCCAAACCCCATTCTTACCGGGTGCCTCGCTCATTTTCAGCTGGCGGCCAAGCAGCAGCGACAGAAATCTCTCGCGAAGCAGGACTTGTTTGCAACGCGCCGTCGGGGCACCTTGCTCCTCAATGCCCATGACCCCTTTGTACAACCCAATGCTGCCGGGAAAACCACGCAGACCAGAGGAGCGTCGATTGTCTCTGAAGCAGATAGCTCAGTGTCCACGGCTGAGATGGGACACGTCCTACTATCCAGGCGAGGGGAAACTGGCGCCGTCGCCAACCGGGATCTGGAGCAAAAAGTCCGAGCATGGAAGAAACAAATGGTTTACGTTCCAAAGAAACATGTCGTCGAAAGGTGAAATAAGAAATATGATAATGGCAGTCAAAATAACTACGACGACGATGACGAAGACGGCGACGACGACTATGATGATGATGAAGTCGACGACTATGATGATGATGAAGTCGACGACGATGACAACGACGACGACGACGACGACGACGACGATGATGATGATGATGATGATGATGATGATGATGATGATGATGATGACGACGACGACGACAAGAGGCATCAACAGCGGACAGGTTAATGCTAGTGATTGCTAGAAGTTGAGTGCATGAGGAAGTGTATCACAGCATGAGAGTTAATCCCATACTGAATTCTTAAGTTCGCTGCTATCGGAGATAGGGTACAATAGACCTGTTCCGGAAGAAACAAATCAGGGGAAGACAACAAACTTCTTTCTAGTGCAAGAAATCATTTTTTGAGGTTAGGGGTCAATATAATTACACAATTTACGCCTGCGTCATTTGGTAAACAAACATTACATCAAACCCCAAGACATGTAGGGTAACTCTAGATCGATCTATGATAAAAATCATAAGTGAACTCGAACTGTTTATAGCACACTGAATTACAGACGCCGTATTTTATAGAATATCCATGTTCTGGCATTTTCTGTCTCTGGCTGAACTGTTAAGCCGAGTGATAAAAAAAACAGACTTGTTCCGGGGGAAAAATCAGGAAAAGAAGACCCATGCCTTTGAGTTGCAGATGGAGTTGTCCTTTTTCAGTTTACGGACCAAGCAAATAGATCTCGAGAGTCAGTCTTTCTTTTTCTTTTTCTTTTTTTGAAATATGAAGCGCACGCCAGAATGACGATCGGGATAGCCACTGTCTGCATTGTAAGTGGGCCGTAACACATCCATGATTTGGCATTTTGTCTCTGTGAACTGTTGAGCTAGCTGATGGGCTAAATTACTTTAGGCGTGCCCACCTGAGCCATTTGTCCATTGAAAACTGCCTGCCAACCTGTGCGGTCCGACCAGTCAGTGTCGAACGGACGGAGTGCTTCACGATAGTTTTAAAACCTTCGAGTTTGATCCCACATGCCGCTTCAAAGGACTGTACAATTGAATACGAAGCTTTTTCTCGAATATTTAGATTCTTATATTTTTTTTTGAGTTGACATTCCAAAGCACATCATGGCCTTGGTACATTCAATCAAATGTTTGGTCTCCGAATCGGACAGTCTGACCGCCTTGCTGGACGACGCCATTTTTTCCTTGTGCCATGGGTGTTGGCTCAATGCTGAGCGTTGATTGGTTGGAGGATACTAACTGTCCGTTTCGAAGAGATCACGGTGTATCTCGAACGGTCGGGTTTAACTGGATGCCGAAGTCCGTTTGAGATGTACGTTTACTATGACAGACGCAACGTTTGGGATCGGGTTCGACCGGTACTTCCGAAAAGCACGGGCGGGGAGGCTCGTGTGTCAGCCACTTAATGGAACGCGAGCTCACACACAGATGACCTCCCTTGCAGATTTCTGAATGTCGACCATTGGTCACAGATTACTTCGATCGTTTTTGGGGAGGGGGGAGTGGGTATTGTCATGTGGGTTCAACATTACTATGGCAGAAGAATATCTGATCAGACCTGGGAGTTGAAATTCCGACTGAAAAAAAAATAACACAAATATCGCGCGACTAGAACTCAGGATTGGTTGTGTATCTTCCTTCCGTGACCGTCAAAGTTATCTGCATGACAATTGCCTCCATTCATCAGACGGTAGCAAGAGAAAATCGCTTCTTTTATGAACACATTAAGCAGTTTGCCCTCCTACTTCCCTTTTCTTCCTCTTACTCGCTTGACGTAAAATTGTACATATTTGGCAGTAAAGATGTTTAAAAAAAAAAATGTCCCAAATGCATAACTCTATCCAGTTATAATTTGCTAGCTACAAAAATCTATTAACCGGAAGAAAATGATACATTTATTACCTTTTCTGTTACTGTTTACAAACAGCCTGAGTGATAAGTTTATGAGAATTATGTTTATTTAAAGCTTCTTCATTTGTTCAACTTATAACATTTCTTTATAAAGAGAAATGAATATGGAAACCTACTTGCTTATGCCATTTGCACCCTCGAGAACACTAAGCTGTCGATATATTTCCCGCGGGCTCGGTTCTGCGCCATCCTGTCTGCCACTGTTCAGTTGGTTCTCTTCCCCATTAACTTTGAGTTGATGTTTTTCTACAGCTCTTTATGAGTCTTCTCCTCTTCCAACCCACTTACAGGCTCCAGGTCAGAGCCTCACGAGAGATGTTAGATGGTGGCTTCCACAGGGTGTTTCTGTCCTGTCCTATTTTCTCCCATGGTCTGCAACGTAACTAGTTCCTGTCCTCTCCTGTGGTGCAGATCCTGGTTGCTGACTCTGCCCCCGATCCCTGGATTAAAAAAAAAAAAGCGCATCAGGTAGCGTCAGTGAACGTCTATATCTTTTTTTTTTGCATCACTTTGATCTTCATCCACGTGTAAGCACCGAACAGTCAGACTGATTTGACGTTCGAATTACGGATGTGCAGTTTTGTGGCTATGTTGAACTGTCTTGAGGTCTTTAGTATGACAAAGGCCACTTGTGCCTCGCCTATTTTGGCAATGACATTTCACTCGGTGCACCCAACCTCAATCCTTGCTCCAACCTCCTGCCCCCATCTCCGCATATCAAACGCGTTTCCCAAGTACACAAAGGACTCGATTTCTTGACTGTTTGTCCACAGACAGTAACTGAAACATACGTAGGCAGTGGCGTTGATCTTCATGAGTTCTGTTTCCTTCATGTTGATCCTGAACCCTCTCCCTGCTGTTGTTATTGTCAGGCAGGTGTTCCTCTCCTTCATCTGGTTAAAGTTATGTAAGAACAGCACCAGGTCATTAGTGAAGCCCAAATCTTCCCTACTGTGTCCAGAATTTCCACATAATTCAGTTGTTCCTTTCTATTACTATGGTCTTCACGATAAAGCTGACGACAAAGTAGCTAAGAGAGGTGACAGTACACTTATCAAATTCCATTTTCGCACCAAACTGCCTGACAGCTGGCCCAAACAGCTTCTGCAACATAACTCTGTTGACGTTTATTTTCGCAGTCTGACGAGGGGAGAATTCCACGCCAATGACTTATTGACAGTGTCACGTAGCATGAATCAGAGAAGGTGATGTACTCTGGTTCTCGAGGCTGTAATGCAAGGACCCAACTTATCCGTATAAAAAGAAATTATTGCTGAAGAAAAAATCGACGACAAATTCTACAAGAGTAGACTTGGTTGAGGAACAGCCTTCAAATAGTTGGATCATGACGCCAAAGTAAAATCCATCCAGATGCTTTAAAGCTGCCCCCGACCTTTCCGACTGCCAAGAAAATCATATAGTTATCGGCATAGAAATCAGAAATTGTACAAGAAAGGAAGGATAATGAAGTGTGTCCTATGGTAGGCAAGACAAGATGGCTGGAAACAGCTCAGTTTGTATTAAAATCTGGAAAGATGTGATCTGGATTGACGGAAAGAGGGTATTTCCCACACTGAAAGAGTAACCCTAATACGGCATCGGAAGCACAGCCTAAATTGTCATTGAGATGAGCACCATCATAATAAACGTCATCAGTGCTTTCACCAATGATGCTGAGGACAACACGAACAATGTTTCTGTCAGCAATAGTAAGCTGTAGAGACTAAACAAAAACGAAGAGCCTCATGGATTATTTCAACGCCTAAACATTAGCAAACAACTCGAGCTACGATGTGGATTCAAGAACAGACTGTAGTGGTGGGGACTGACAGGGAAGCAACATAGTCCCCTCTCCTCCAAGCGTTGGTTCTGGCCAACGACATGTCCACAGGATAAGACAGAGTGGAGAATAAGAATTAGATAGTGTATCTATGCTGATGCATGCACGCGTATCACTGAGGCTTTGTTGCTAAGACACGAAAACGACGTATTGGATAGGTACACCCATCTTGATATACTACTAAACGCTAACATAAACACACTGTTAATCATGGCAATAAAAGAGTCAATCACGGAAACATTCATTGAATTCTGGTTTAAAAGATGGAAAGAAATGACTTTACAAAGAAATACTTCGCCCCCGATAGGTTATCCTGCTGAGAGGAAATCCTAGGCAGTGGTGATAATGTCTCAACTCACTTGGTACAACCAGAGAAGGTTTTTTTTTTTTAAACCTAAGTGAAAACGTTGGGAAGCATACCTTGTAGGTAGCAGCCGTATAGCCAATGTTCTGTGCCCTCATTTATGGCACCAAAAGCCTTCTCCAGAACCATCAACAAGACGATGACGGATTGCATACAAATCCCTCTTATGCATTTAGCTAAAGAACATGAATACCAGTATCGGAAAGTCACAGAGGCAAATTGTTGTCGGCTTGAATCAAAACTGCCGTCAGTTGAGCAATCCAATGCCTGTAATCCATGTCTCCAAAATAGGAATAACGGTGTACGAAAGTGTAGAATACGATTCACTTTATGATGTGAGCGTAAGTATCAGTTAGCATTATCCTCCGTCACGCCGCCGCCATCAGCCTTCCTTCTCCTCCTCTTCCTCTCCCCCCTCTCTCTGTCTCTGTCTTTGTCTCTCTCGCTGTCTTCTCTCTCTCTCTCTCTCTCTCTCTCTCTCTCTCTCTCTCTCTCTCTCTCTCTCTCTCTCTCTCACGCACACACACCACCACACGCACGCATGCACGCTCGCAAATCACACACACACATACACGCGCGCGCGCGCGCGTACACACACACACACGCGCGCGCGCGCGCGCGCGCGCGTGCGTGCATGCGCGCGCTGTAGTCTGAATTGGAAATTAAAGGGTGCTCGCCTGCCTCGCGCGCACACACACGCGCGCACACACACGCGCGCGCACACACACACACACACACACACACACACACACACACACACACACACACACTCACTCACACACACACACACACGCACATGCACACACACACACACACACACACACACACACACACACACACACACACACAGACTAAAACCGTGGCACTCCCATCCCCCATCACCCGACTTCGCGCTGCTTGCTTTCTGCCAGGGCGAGCAAAGAGGGCAAGCAGCGAGGCGCAGGCATACAGTATGTGGAGGAGAAGGACATCCACAGCTACCAGATCTACACCCTCTGTCAGATGCTGGTTCGGAAAGAGGAACACAACCTGAACGTGCAGAGATGGTTCGCCGTCACCAGGACCGTCCTCTACATCTGCTTCATCGCCAGGTCTATGAAGCGAAGGTGGTTCCGCAGTAGCTGATTTGCCTTGCTTTTGTCTCGTCTCGTCTCGTCTCGTCTCGTCTTGTCTTGTCTTGTGCTGTGTTGGGTTGGTTGTGTTGTGCAGCACCGCATCGCACTGTGTCATCTTTCTATAGTCTGTAAGCTGAACATCATTGTAAAGAGAGCAGGGATGAATCATCAGAATGGCAGTTTTGAACCGTTTTCACAGGTTCAGGTTTTAGTTTCGTTGATGGTGTAAATGCTATGATCTAAGACTTCAGACAAAGCCACTGAAGAGCATTGAGTTTCGAGCTGTTTCTGGAGATGGTGGACATTGGCGAAATGCTATGATCTAAGACCCGGTCAGACAAAGCCATTGACACCAATTGAACAGGTCGTACGAGCTGTTCTGGAGATGCCTACTTTCTCTGGACATTGGCGACACCGCTCTGTCCCAGTCCCAGTCCCGGTCCCAGTCCTCCATCCATTGACACCAAGGTTTACAAGGCAAGTCTCTCTCACTCTCTCTCTCTCTCCTCTCTCTCTCTCTCTCTCTCTCTCTCTCTCTCTCTCTCTCTCTCTCTCTCTCTCTCTCTCTCTCTCTCTCTCTCTCTCTCTCTGTTCTCTCTCTCTCTCTCTCTCTCTCTCTCTCTCTCTCTCTCTCTCTCTCTCTCTCTCTCTCTCTCTCTCTCTCTCTCTCTCTCTCTCTCCTCTCTCTCTCTCTCTCTCTCTCTCTCTCTCTCTCTCTCTCCCCCCCTTCATACATATATATGTTTCAATGTCGAATAATCTTGTCAGTTGTTTTCGTCTCTGCAGTTTTTATGCAGACATAAACATAATAGTATTTTTCAAGTACACCTGTTCTTAAAATCGGTTTTCAGACAGAATACGGATATATATATATATATATATATATATATATATATATATATATATATATATATATATATATATATATATACTCATAGTCTCCTTCGACATTTGAAAGAAAAAACAACAACACAAAAAAGCACGTAGGTCTAAAACCAGCTTTGAGTCAGAGGATGGACATTATGTCGTCATCCTTTTTTCTTTCTTTTCCTTGTTCTTGCTTTCTTCTCTTTATCTTCTTTAATGTCAATGTTCTTGGTGGTGTAGTGGGTGAGCTTGGTGCTTAAAACATCGTGTGTATGTATTGTCTGCCAGCTGCGTTTCATCCGTAGAATCTTGCTCTGAATCTGCAAACTACTCTTGAGATTCATCACATACCCAAAAGGTGGAGGGACAAGAGGAGGGAATGGATACAGGAGAACGAGATGAAACAGGACAAACATCATTCACAAATTATTCAGTATATCGCTGCTCATTTTAGGCATTTTACGAATTCAAAAAATCCTGTTTTAAATGATGTAGCTGAACCCTTCTTTTCCGCTTTTAAAACGATCTGTTTCTTCACGGCAGCTTATGAGGTTACAAAGCGATTTTTTTTTTTTCAAAATTAAAACACGGCGAGATCCTGTTTTTCTGTGACGTTTTCTCTCTCTCTCTCTCTCTCTCTCTCTCTCTCTCTCTCTCTCTCTCTCTCTCTCTCTCTCTCTCTCTTAAAAATTAAACATATAGGAAAATGAATAGTAAATATACTATCACTGTTACCGCTGCTGATGCAGCTGGTTCTACTACAACAACTAGGCCTACTGCTAGTACTACGATGACGACGACGACTACGACACCGACGGTGACGACGAGCATACGGCGTCGACTCTTGCTGCTATCGTTACTACAGTTGCTGCTGCTGCTGCTGCTGCTGCTGATGCTACTACTACTACTACTACTACTACTACTACTACTACTACTACTAGATCTACTCGCTAGTGATAGTAACCCGAAGCTCCCCATCAGGCCTCCGACCGGGATGGGATCTGCTTGAACGCAGAGGAGATCAGCATTCTGTCCTCGGAGCCCGAAGAGAGGACCGAAGCCCAGCTGAACCTGGTGCTGCACAAGCTGCAGCTGATTGCCTCCTTCTGCGACTACCCGCTGCACACTCAGCGGGCCATCGCCAGGCTGGGCCGCTACTTCCGGATCCGGGACAAGCGCGTCATCCTGCGGGAGGGTCACGTGCCGCAGAACTTTTACTTCATCCTGTCCGGGCAAGGTGCGTGCTGCTCGAACTCTTCTCCTCCCGCCCCGCCCTCTCCCCCCCCCCCCCCCCCCAACGGTTCCTTATCACCCATTGATCATTTCCATTCCCTTCCGATCATTATTAGCATTACCCAACCCCCCACGTACAACTACCCACGCATAATTGCTATCATCACCATCACCACCCATTAAAGTCATTTATTTATTATCATTATTTTTATTCCCTTTTTACTTTAATTATTCATTTTATTTCTGTCATTTCATATATATATATATATATCTATATCTATATATATGTATATATGTGTGTGTGTGTGTGTGTGTGTGTGTCTGTATATATATATATATATATATATATGCTATTTTTTTTTCCAAATTAAGCACTGCTATCAATCCCATAACCACTATCGTCACAAATATATCATACCACTCTACAAAACCAGCTACACAAGCTACAAGACCAATTGTTTCACTCCCCCTCCTTCTCCCCCCCCCCCCCCCCCCCCTTACTTTCCTTCCTCATTATTTCCTCACCCATAATCCTTCTGCCGTTTCCGTCAGGCGGACAGTTTGTTCCGGTGCTGAATATGAAAAGATAAGTGGCTCTACGTTCTTCGTTCCTAAATGTTATTTGTTTTTGCCTGAAGAAGACCCAAGAGGTCGAAATGCATTGTGTCTTGTCCTGTGCTTTGTTTGTCTATGTCTTTGGTGGTAACTAACCCCACTCTTTCTAAAATTTTACGGTTAAAACAGTTCATGCAGTATGAAAGCCGAATAGTTTAGACAGGTCATTCAAAACAAAAATGCTCGTCACGTGACATGTCCCATGCACGTTATTAAACGTGATATAAAAGGCGTGCTTCTTCTGCTTCTCTGCGTTGTGTAATGTGATGCGTGTCAGGCTTGTAATGTATTGTGACAGTTTGCGCGTGTTCATGATGTGGGGCCTGGTTTCAGAGATCCGCATTGTGTTCTTGTGCATTTTGACTTTTTGGGGGGTGGGGTGGGGGGGGGATGGGGGGGTGGGATGATAGAATGTAGTGGGTGGCACTGGTATTCGTGATAAGTCTGACGTGGTGTGTTGGCATTGTGTGTGTGTGTGTGTGTGTGTGTGTGTGTGTGTGTGTGTGTGTGTGTGTGTTGGTGCGCACACACGTGCGTGAGTGAGTGAGTGAGAGAGAGAGAGAGAGGGTGTGTGTGTGTGTGCATAGAAAGGTATGGTATTGCATTTTGTGTCTTGCTGCTGCAAACTCCACTTCGTGGTTTACATCATGACTAGCACAGCACAGTGTTGGTGTGTTCGTCCAGGTGTTTCTGCTTTGTTTTGTGATACGTCTTTGGCGCAGCCTTGTGTCATGCAGCGTTCTATTGCTCTATGTTATACTTTATATGATGAGGCATGCTGCAAAGCGAGGCGACCGCAGGCGGAATCTTAAAAAGTTTTAAGTTCCATATCCGCCAAGAGTGAACAATTGAATCAAGACAAAACATTCTTTTTTCTCTCGTGTTTTGTCTTATGACTGGTTTGTTCATGTTCGCGGATATAGTACTAAAAACTTTTTAAGATATTCTGTGGCGTGTGGCGTGTTGTGTTTTGTATTTTGGAGTGTTGCACTGTGATGTGTATGCTATTGTATTACGCAGTGTTGTATTACGCAATGTTGTATTTTTTTCTCGCAAAATATGTGACAATACATCAGAATGTTTGATATTGTATAAAAGACACCGTTTTCTGTCGTATTGCCGATCTACAGCTGCACTGTAGATGTTCCTTTTTCAATGTTATGGTGTGTCGTGGGGCGTTGATGATGCACAGAACCAACAGCTTTAACTGCGCAGAATAGTCGGCCCGCTATCGAGTTTGTTTCAGATGAACAAATTTAATGTATTCCGACGTATACACCCCACAAAGTGACCTGGAAAAGCCCCCTGGCGCTGAGGTGATGCTGTTGAAGTGATAAAGTGGACTCTCTATACGTGCAGTGCTGTTCATGAGGCATAGTAAAGGCTCCATCAAACCCTCGGTGACCAGACCTCTCTCAGCTATCTTCGGTCTTTAAATGCTGCAGAAGAATGAAGGCCATCATTCACCATAACATTTTAAGGCAATACTCAGCACGTTTTATTCCTGAGGAGTAAAAGACATAACAGCAGCAGCAGGTGCTTCTCTCGGCCTGTCTCTGTCTGTCTGTCTCTCTTTCTCTCTGTATTGGGTTCACTGTGTGTGTGTGTGTGTGTGTGTGTGTGTGTGTGTGTGTGTGTGTGTGTGTGTGTGTGTACGCGAGCGCTTCTTTACGTTGAGTGCGAGAGTATGGCACACACACAAACACACACACACACACACACACACACACACACACACACACTTCCACACGCCTGAAATCTGAAATGGCAGTGACGGTGTCGAAAATAACGGAGGGCAAAAAAACGCCGATACCGACAGACACTGACCACCCCTGCCGAAAGGCGCCATTTTCGGGGAAGCGGCGATAATCCACCGTTGCAATCGCCTGGCCACAGTGACGGCTCGCACGGACCTGCAACTACTGTACATCGCCCTGGAAGACTACATCGACATCTTCATGCCGGAGAGACGCTTGGATGGGTGATGTTGATTCCAGTCTCCCCAAACACAGCCTCCCAATGTATACTGCCCCAGTTTCAGTGATGAATCATTAATCATTATGTGTTTGAGCAGTGGGTTAGGAAAGAAACATTCTTTATTCCGTAGTGGAGTGGTTATAAGGCGTAATTCCCAATTAATGCTGCATGGGATCCCATTTACCAGGCCTTTGTGCAGACATGATCGAGCAGAACGAACAAGGAAACTTCCCTTTGAACTTAGTAACTTAGAAAAATTACTGTTTCTTTCTTTCGGCAGCATAGTCATTTTTTCTTTCAAGTTTGTTTCCGTTTGAAGCTTGAGGCCTGACCGCATAACTCGAGCTAAGACTTGCACATAAAAACAAAAAGAAGAAATGTAATATGCTTTTATGAAACACACACACACACACACACACACACACACACACACACACACACACACACACACACACACACACAACACATTGAACATTTCTTTTCATTATTTCTTCGTTTGGCTAAACTAGTTTTCTGATTATGCCACGAATATGACTAGACTGGTCGCCTGATTAGGCTTGCGTTTTTTTGTTTGTTTGTTTTTGTTTTTAGACGGATTTGAAAGTTTGCAATGGAGGAAAGGGGTGGGGGGGGGTGAGATCAGTGAGAGGTCCCACGTAATATTGTTACCATTCTCTCGTTTGTCAGAATGAAGTTGTAAGTCACCATCCCTATAATGGTGTTGGCCACAAGATGCTTTTTTTCAGTTCAACTTCGTCAGAATGGCGATTACCACACAAACTGGGTTATGTCAAATCATGCTTGTCACAATCGCAGATTTTTAAACAAATAAAAAAAAAAAAACAACATATTTTTACGATAACATTAACAACGACAATAAGTTTTTGTCATATTATATTTGTGTTACAGTCACATATATTGCTTAAAGTGCTCTTAGATATTTTTATCCCCAATAATGCTTTACACAATTTTTCTTGAGTATGCTCGCGTGTGTATGTGCATGCGTATGCGTACATGTGCGCGTCTGTGTACCTGCGCCATCCGCCGGCCCCTACCGTGTTCACACGTGTGTATGTGCTTCCTGCAGATTCCGGACTACATCAAGTTCCTGAGTAAGCAGAGCTGGATGAAGACCTGGCCCATAGAGCTCCTCGACAGCAACGTCAGCAAGTGCTACCTGCGCTACTTCCGTCAGCGTCAAGTCATTGTGATCGATTCCACGTCATCGGAGAATCTCTATATCATACGCTCCGGTACGTGTCAAGTACTGATGCTTGTCGACGAGGTGACGACCACTTGGGCAGAGCTGGACTCGCTGATCACCAAATATATCCCTCGTCAACACCAGCAGATATAGTGGTGGTGTGTCACCCATCCCTCATCAATGACAGAAACAGTAGTGGATGTAACCAGTCCTCACCGAAAGATGCTGAAGTGAGTGTCACCCATCCTCATCAGTGACAAACAGTAGTGGATGTAACCAATCCTCACCCGAAAGATGCTGTAGTGAGTGTCACCCATCCTCTTCAACACGAGCACATACTGGGGTGGTGAGCATCACGCATCCTCATCAAGTCGGACAGATACTGTGTTAAGTGTGACCCATTCTCAACAACACTGACATACTGTAGTAAGTATGACCCATTCTCATCAACACTGACAGATACTGTGTTAAGTGTGACCCATTCTCAACAACACTGACATACTGTAGTAAGTATGACCCATTCTCATCAACACTGACAGATACTGTAGTACTGTAGTAAGTGTGACCCATTCTCAACAAACACTGACATACTGTAGTAAGTATGACCCATTCTCATCAACACTGACAGATACTGTAGTAAGTGTGACCCATTCATCAACACTGACAGATACTGTAGTGAGTGTGACCCATTCTCATCAACACCGACAGATACTGTACTGAGTGTGACCCATTCTCATCAACACCGACAGATACTGTAGTAAGTGTGACCATTCTCATCAACACTGACAGATACTGTAGTAAGTGTGGCCCATTCTCATCAATATTGACAGATACTGTAGTAAGTATGACCCACTCTCATCAGCACTGACAGATACTGTAGTAAGTGTGGCCCATTCTCATCAGCACTAATAGATACTGTAGTAAGTATGGCCCATCATAAGCAGCCGCCGTGGCGAAGTGGTAGTAGGGTTTTAACGGACTGCCTGCTGGGAGGTCGTGGGGGAAGTCGGGTTCGAATCCCGTCAGAGTCATGTGGGTTTTTCTGCCCCGACCGGCTCCTATCCAGAGTTGAGTTTGCTGCGGATTCAGCTGGGAGACTGGGACCACACAGTCGAGTTCATCCACTTAATGGATGCGTTTCAGAGTGTTGCTCAAATTTCCTGACCAACATTGCAGGTGTCTGTATCTCTCGGGCCTGGTTGACGCCGGGATATGTTGTGAAAGGAAGCGTAGAGTACAGCCCTGTCACGTAGTCTCAGACCGAAATGGAAATGAAGCGTAGACTACAGCCCTGTCATGTAGTCTCAGACCGAAATGGAAATCCGTAGCATTGTCTTAATCATCCTCATTCTCATCGATCGGCATATAAAAAAATGTTTCAAATTCTGTGGCCCTTCATGTCCTGCTGTCACGGTGACCTCAATTTCGATGTCCTCTCTACGTCTGTGGCTTTGGTTTGGTTCCGTCTGGGTCACCGGTATCAGCGATAGTCTATTGGGGCTGTCGTTGGACGGACGTGGTGGCGCCCCCCCGGAGGGAGAGCTCACTCACGCCGGCTCCGCGACTAAGCAATTATTGCCGTCAGTAGGGGGCTTAGTAGGTGGTGTCCTGCGTATGTTAGATCAGAACTGGCGCCACTGAACACCACCGAAGTGATTCGGCAGCAGTGCAGTGTCTCCTCCGGTGGGTTGCCTCTTGGCGACTTGACATTGACTGCTCCCTGTCGTTTGCCGGTGTCGGGGCTGCGGCGGGGCCGACCGGGTTGTGGCTGTGGACGGGGTATTGGAATGAGCAACGTGGGTGCACTGCCTCTGATTTGGTGCAGAGGTTGGAACAGCAGCACAAAAAAAAAAAAAAAAAAAAAAAAAAGTGGGCCATTCTCATCAACACTGACAGATACTGTAGTAAGTGTGACCCATTCCCATTGACATTGACAGATTCTGTAGTAAGTGTGACCCACCCACTCTCATCAACACTGACAGATACTGTAGTAAATGTGGCCATTCCCCATCAACACTGACAAATATTGTAGTAAGTGTGACCATTCCCATCAACACTGACAGATACTGTAGTAAGTGTGGCCCATTCCCATCAACACTGACAAATATTGTAGTAAGTGTGACCCATTCTCATCATCACTGACAAATATTGTAGTAAGTGTGACCCATTCTCATCAACATTGACAGATACTGTAGTAAGTGTGGCCCATTCCCATCAACACTGACAAATATTGTAGTAAGTGTGACCCATTCTCATCAATACTGACAAATATTGTAGTAAGTGTGACCCATTCCCATTAACATTGACAGATATTGTAGTAAGTGTGGCCCATTCTTATCAACACTGACAAATATTGTAGTAAGTGTGACCCATTCCCATCAACATTGACAGATACTGTAGTAAGTGTGACCCATTCTCATCAACATCGACAGATACTGTAGTAAGTGTGTGGCTCATTCCCATCAATATTGACAAAATATTGTAGTAAGCGTGGCCCATTCTCATCAACATTGACAGATACTGTAGTAAGTGTGTCTCATTCCCATCAACACTGACAAATATTGTAGTAAGTGTGACCCATTCTCATCAACACTGACAGATATTGTAGTAAGTGTGGCCATTTCCCATCAACTCTGACAAATATTGTAGTAAGTGTGACCCATTCTCATCAACTCTGACAAATATTGTAGTCAGTATGACCCATTCTCATCAACACTGACAAATATTGTAGTCAGTGTGACCCATTCCCATCAACACTTAGAGATACTGTAGTAAGTGTGGCCCATTCCCATCAACAATGACAAATATTGTAGTCAGTATGACCCATTCTCATCAACACTGACAAATATTGTAGTAAGTGTGACCCATTCCCATAGACACTGACAAATATTGTGGTAAGTGTGACCCATTCCCATCAACACTGACAAATATTTTGGTAAGTGTGACCCATTCCCATCAACACTGACAAATATTTTGGTAAGTGTGACCCATTCCCATCAACACTGACAAATATTGTGGTAAGTGTGACCCATTCCCATCAACACTGGCAAATATTGTGATAAGTGTGACCCATTCCCATAGACACTGACAGATATTGTGGTAAGTGTGACCCATGCCCATTAACACTGACAAATATTGTGGTAAGTGTGACCCATTCCCATCAACACTGACAAATATTGTGGTAAGTGTGACCCATTCCCATCAACACTGACAAATAATTGTGATAAGTGTGACCCATGCTCAACACTGACAGATAATGTGGTAAGTGTGACTCTTTCTCATCAACACTGACAGATACTGTGGTAAGTGTGACTCTTTCTCATCAACACTGACAGATACTGTAGTGACTGGCACCCATCGTCACCGACAGATGCTGTATTGAGGGTCGCTCATCCTCATCAACACTGACAGATGCTGTAGTGACTGGCACCCATCGTCACCGACAGATGCTGTAATGAGGGTCGCTCATCCTCATCAACACTGACAGATACTGTAGTGACTGGCACCCATCGTCACCGACAGAAGCGATCTGAAGCGATCAAAGCTAAGTGACTGTTCGTTAATTTATTTGTCTGTGTCTCAACTGAAGAAGACCTATGAGGTCGAAACGCGTTGTTTTGTCCACGTTTCTCTGGGCGGTTCACTAACATTTATTTAAGATTTGTTTAGATTTCCGCCTGTGCATCATCTCACTTTGCAACTAGACTTATCATCTTAGCATAGATATTTCGATTTTTACAGCAGAACTAATAGCTATTCTTATGGCTCTGTCATATTTGATTAATCTACCACTAAATCTATTAAAATTTCTTTTCTGTGTAGATTCTAAATTAGTCTTGCAATCTCTTGCTTCATCATTCCATTACAAGAATAATGTTATCTTTGAATCAAAATATTTAATTCATTGCATTCAATTGAAGGGTGTAATGCTGACTTTTGTTGGATACCATTCCATTGTGGAATTTATTACAATGAATATGTTGACCATCTCGCAAAAAAAGGGCGAGAAACACTTTGAATGCTCTTGAATTGCCTTGCAGTTTATCTTCAGTAGAAAAGTGTAACATTATAGAAAATGAAACGATACGACGTTTTTTTTTCTCTTCTGGGACAAAGTGTGTTTTTCATTATTGAATACTCCATGTGCAAGTACATCAATTGTTACCTTGTCGTGCATACTTTTGTTAAATGCTTTAACGACAAAGTACTGTAAAGACATTAAGTGTGTCTGCTCTGCAGAACTGACAATTGAGTATATGCAGGTAAAATGTGCTTCAGTGAAAACTTTCCTACCTCCGGAAGTCGTAGAATGTATTTTGCCTGTTTCTAATGTTTAAGTTATTTTGGGATCAGTTTTTTTAATCTTTTCAACATTTCAATATTTTGATTAGCTAGTTATTTGTCAGGTATTCCGACTGCTCGTTTTATTGTAATCTTTGACCATCTCTCATCTCTGAAACACTCTTGAATGCTCTTGAATTGCCTTGCAGTTTATCTTCAGTATCTAGAAAATCTCTTTTCTCTTCAGGACTCTTTTTCATTATTGAATTTTGCAAGTACATCAATTGTTACCTTGTCGTTCTCTCTCTCTCTTTTTGAGTCCTCAGGTAAAAGGTTCTCTCCGGAAGTCGTAGAATGTCCCTGCCTCTTCGTTTTTGTCATCCGCTTTAACTTTCCCTCTCTTCAGGTATCCGACTGCTCGTTTCTTGTCAAACTCCGACTCCTCGGTCTCTCTCTCTCTCTCTCTCTCTCTCTCTCTCTCCGTCTCTCTCTCTCTCTCTCTCTTTTTTTTTACCCCGTTTTTACATTTTTTTTTGTGATGATGTTAAAAAACTAACACAGTTTTGCTGTTTTTGATCCTAGAGTCTAAAATCATCGACACGATGAAAAGACTTTAAATGAAATAACTAACTAGCATAATGAGTCAAGTTTCAGGTATCTACACCAACACATGTGGTAAATGTATGTTCGCTGTCTTCAGCTTTTCTTACGTGCATCTTCCACCTGCACCTCTTTGTTAGCGCGCGCGCGCCTTTGTTATATATTGAAAACATCATGGAATTACAGCACTATCCAGTACACGGTATACCTATCTGTGTTTTTCATTTGTAAGCTTATGATCTTGATTTTATTCGGTAGGAAGAGTACATGGGAGTGCAATACGACACGGCTAAGTTTGAAAAAATAAAGTGGCATGAAAGCTTCGACCTTTATTTGCTTCATGTTAATTCGTGCTCATCTACCTCTGATTGCGATTCTGTTTCTTTAACAGATCGAACCAACCCAGTTTCCATAGGCCCTATACTTCTGAAAGCCTTCAAAGTTTTCATAAACTTGCTGTCTTCATTCTCTTTCAGGCATGTACGGCGAGGAGCGGTTAAGAAAGCTACAAGAAAACAAATCCAAAACGTCGGCCAGACCATTATCTGCCTCTGACATAAGAAAGGATAGCTGGATTTATCTTTCCAGCAAGTCAGACGTTTCGGTTTCTTCATCTTTCAGATCATCAAAGCCTTTCCAAAGCAACCGCAGCAGCCGAACTTTTTCTCCGTCAGATGGTATGAAGACCAAACAAGACTGGAACTGTTCGCATAATTCGTCTCAGAAAACCAGCTCCATGAGTGTTTCGGCCACCAATGGAAAGAAACGGGTTTTCACTCCAAAAAAGGGAGGAAGAAGAAAAGAACGAAGAGGTTTGGAGGTCAAGGTCTGCTCCAAGTGCCCGAGGACACAACCCCTGTGGGCTGACAAAGAACAAAATGATGGCAAAATGCGACTCCTTCGAAAGTTCGTCTCGGCGTCAAGGAGATTTGGCCATTGATACATGGCTTCCATCACAAGGAGCCCACAGGAACAAAAACTGTGCTCATTCTCTCTCAGCTCAGGAGGCAAACAGGTCAGACACTTCGACGATTGGAACAGATGATCAAAACAGCTGTAACAAGCGCAGCGTTCTCGACAGTTCCATTGCAGCCAGAAACAGTCAAAACTGTTCTCACCAGACTGACTGCGGTAAGAACAGTAACAGTTTGTCGAGGAGAAACAGTAAAGACATCGTCAGAGTTGCAGCTTACCTGGAGAAAGCAAACACTTCGCCAACCAGAAACAGCATCCGGAACACTTCTCGTTGCTCGACCACAGGCCGCGAGAGCCTGAGTAAGGACATCGACATGAATGGTGGGCCCACCACCTCAAGATCACAGAGTGTATCGACTGCACTGACCTTGCCCACCCCTCCCTGTCAACCGAAGCGACGCCTGACGTGGAAAATAGAGAGGCAACAGAAGGGGGCGACCAACCAGGTAAAGATACTGAATAGAACAGCTGCAAATCCTGTCCTCTCCCTTCCCTTTCACTCGTATCCTCTTAATGAACGACCTTCATGCTTGCCGTCCTTGCCCACCCCCCTCTCTGTACTGCCCACCGTCACCTCTGCCCCTTTCTCGTGCATCCATTCCCTTCCCTCATTCCCTTCCCTCAGACATATTCATATCCGCACCTTATACGTACATGTGCTTTGGCGTGGCTGAGGGAGGAGGGTCTTGTCATCCCCCCCCCCCCCCCCCCCCCCCCCCCACCACTCTTCTCTCCCTGACGGCCTCCCTGTTCATCTGTCTGTCTGTTTTTTTTCTGTGTGTGTGTGTGTGTGTGTGTGTGTGTGTGTGTGCGTGTGAGTGAGTGAGTGAGTGTGCGCGCGCGAGTTAATGTGTGTGTGTGTGTGTGTGTGTGTGTGTGTGTGTGTGTGTCACCCTAGAGATAAAGAGAAGACAGCAGAATCTTTTCCAAAGGCGAGTGAGCGTTAGCTCCACCTGCTTTAAGTGATTCATGCGTTGTACACCACTGGGTCAATAACGTGCGCTTAGGCTTTGTCTGCTGTGGACAGTTACAGTCAAATCAACCTTCACTTCTCTGTGGTGAATTTTCAGGACGTGGAGGTCGCCGGCTGGACGCAGCAGCCGCAAATGTAAAGTCTAATCCCTAACAACTGGTCTAGGCTGTCGATTAGATTCTTGTCAGTTTTTCAAGCGTAACTCCTGCATTGCAAGATATCTTTCCGAAAAAGTTTTCTTTAAACTGAATTTCTTTCAGTTCTGTATGCGGTGCCATCGACATCCCACATCAGAGAGCCAAACAAAAACAAAACAAACAAGCAAACACTTTTTTCCCCCTAAACATCATATAAGACTTCGTCCCGTAAAGGTTTGAAAACATACTATGGATTTTCCGCGATCTAGGACTTTTGTCCAAACCATTTGAATGTTCAGATGGAAACACTTTGTATGATGAGTCTGAGCGTCTGATAAGTCTGGACGTTTATATATCATGTGCTTCGTTCTTGGCAATTGAGAAACTGATTTTTGGTTAAGATTATTTGTGGAGTTAACATCGATTTGTGTTTGAAAATTAAGGCGTCTAGGATCTAAACAAACGAAATCCCTAAAACAAATAAGCAAACAAACACTCTGTCACAAACGACAATGAACACTGTGTCCTGGAGGGCAAGCGCGTTTTTCTTGGCGCGTCAAGGTAGCGTTCTTTTATGCAATGTTGCTTTTATTTGCAAATTTCTTTTTTTTTCTCAGTATAACGGGACAAGGAAAACTATCCTGATAGTCAACACAGTGTGCCATGTATTGTCATTATCATCGTTATTAACATTCAAAGTCATCCTTATTTGGTGCTTTCATTTTTGTGATCGCTTTTAGATCTGAAACATACGGACACAATATCTGACACAACAGTAGGGCCTTCATTTTACTCCTCGTCCCTTTTATTTGGGAACCTGGTTGGCCAGTTGTGTGGGCGTCGGATCAAACAGAGAGAGAGAGAGAGTAGAGTAACGAGTACGAACAGTACAGAGGTACAGAGTTACGTTTCCTTAATAACAGTTTCAAAATTGCTTTAGAGAAAGAAATAGGCCAAGCTGATCATCAGAAAGGCGGTAACTTCTGTTCAGTAATTAACATTCACAATGTTGGATGCAACAAGACTTGTGCCGTGAAAACTCGTTTTTCTTTTTTTCTTTTTTAAATTTTCAATGAACTTTGAAAGGTAAATCACACACAAGGAAAAGACTTCCTTTTTGATTGTGGAACATCGGCAAAGGTTGAGTTTGTCTTCTCTCCTCCTTCCCCCCTTCCTCCGCGGTGTAATGCATCTTATCCCAACGCCAAAATTCACCAGGGATGCAGGTAAATGGTTTGTGAGATGCAGAAAAAAAAAAACACATTGTTAATTGTTCCGTCAAGAGAGGGCGACCATAAGATAACCACTTTCCGATTTGGAGGCTGATGGGACCATAGTGTGCATGCGTTTTATTTTCGTGTCGTCCATCCCACCGGCACTCGATGGCCCACTCTTCTTCTAAAGGTGGCATGGGAGTTAATGTGAGAGCGAGCTGCTTAATGCATGCATTCATGCACGGGATCTGGGTGTTAAAAGTCTCATCCAAAGGACTTGAGAGGTGACTGGAGTCGGCACGGATGATAACTCTGAAGAGACAATCTCATCTTCACTTGGCTGTCTCCAATGGGAATCCAATCCCAGAACTTGGAACAGGAGTTGGACGCTTTTACTCATGACGCTAACCAGGCCACCAACAAGCAGTTTTAACATTCTGGATGGACGGGTTTGGGACTGTTCCCTTGGCGTCCGCAGTCCAACACAGTGACTTAGGCCAGCAGAATTTCGCCGGGTGTGATATGTGTTTCCTCCCTCGAACCGCATGAACGGGATGGCTGAGTGAAGAGACCAGACGCCACAGTTAGGATTTCGCACTAAAACACTATATAATCCATGTAAGCGTTTTGAGGCACGCCATAAATTTGAGCCAACATTTTAATGTTAAACAACTTCCCACCATTTATTTCCCTTGTTTTGGGGGATCGTCACGGATAAAATCACAAATCTTCAAATAATGACCTCCTTAGTTGACACGCATTTTAAGCCTTTGCACTAACCCGTGACCTATCTTTTGCCCCAGCTCCAGCTCCAAGAGCCCAAGGTATCCCATTCCCTTGATCTGTAATCTGTCTGCTTGGAACCACAATGGCCAAATGAAAGAAAATGAGAATCAACTTTCAGATACAAAACAATCCAGTTGCGCCAGTCTATAAATACTCGACTGCTTAAGCAAGCCCTTGGCGCATCAGTGTTTGTTGTGCAGCTAGACATCCATTCCATAGAAGGGGTGTGTGAAAACAAAACAAAATAATTTAAAAAGAAAAAAAAAAAGGCGGGGGGGGGGGGGGGGGGGGGGTATTGGCAGTGGCAGATGTTGGTTTCAAGAAGTTGCGCGATTGTTTCGGCTGCCAGTTTTGAAATACGGGCGAGGTTGTTGATATGGTCAGGAGCTGTCCAGCTGGGCCAGACGCAGGCAGTACGAAGTGCCGAAGCGGTGCCGACCCGTGAATCGTCCTGTTAGCGCTCCTGTCAAACCCCGTAATGGCCCCCCGGTTTACGTTGAGATCGACACTTTGATGGAGGGTGACGTTTTTGTAAGACTCTATTGTGTTGTCTGTTTGTCTGTCTGTCTGTCTGTCTCTGACTCTCTCTCTCTCCTCTCTCTCTCTCTCTCTCTCTCTCTCTCTCTCTCTCTCTCTCTCTCTCTCTCTTTGTTCCCTGACTCAGTACTCAGTCTGCACCCTCTTTCAGTTGGTTTGGATGCATGCTAGAACAACAATGATGATTTCAGTAGACTGCGATTATGTTGTGCTCACCACGAGGGTCATTTGACCAGTAGTGAGGAGTCAGTCTTACGTTCTGCCATCTTCGTCTTTGTATTTGTCTGATAGTTTATTCAAGTTTGTAAAAGGCTGTGCCAGTATTGAATAAATTAAAACTCTGTTCCTAGGTTTCCTTATGGGATGAAAGACTACCCCCACTTATTTACTGTTTATTGTTTGTGTTCCCTGCCTCATTTCATTTCCGATTTCGTTTTGATTAAATCGAGGTTACTTGTATTTGTTTTTTTCTGTCTGTCCTTTGTGTTTGTCTTCTGATCTCCCTTGCATCCTGGGTGGATCCTCAAGCGTAGGCTCAAAATGATTGCCCCCTACATTTTATATTATCTGCATAATATCTGTATTTTTTCAGCAAC
The DNA here is from genome assembly GCA_016801955.1 of Conus betulinus. Classification (NCBI taxonomy): domain Eukaryota; kingdom Metazoa; phylum Mollusca; class Gastropoda; order Neogastropoda; family Conidae; genus Conus; species Conus betulinus. Next base: position 240,386 of record JADBJO010000970.1, on the reverse strand, counting down.
TTTTTTTCCTCCCCACCCTTTCATTTGGTTTCCCTTTACTACTCTTCGCTGGCTGCTCTTTGGTCTCCTATTGGATTCTTTTTTTTTGCACCCTTGGTGGTGAGAACACCACGGTATTGTGGACTGTGGTGTGTCTCTATTTGACGCCAATGCGCAGATACAGCCAGCCGTGTCTTCCTGATGATGAGTTTCCGACCCAGCGGACGAAAATACCTCGGAGCAGGCATATAAAATATTTCTGCCTTTAAAAGGGATTGTGATGGTTCCCTTATGCGGCCACCATAGAAGTAGTTTTCATTTTTTTGGAGGACATTTTCCCAGTGTTTGACATCTTCAACCTCCTGCTCCCCCCATGCCCCCCCCCCCCCCCCCCCCTCCTCCAATAAAATTCAAAGTTTTGCCAAGTCATTACTATGAAGACATTTTAGTTGTTGGCCTGCATAACTTGTTGTTTTCCCCCACTATTAGACAAGATCGTCTTTGTATTTGTCTGACTTTATTCAAGTTTAAAAGGCTGTGCCAGTCTTGAATTGAAGGAAATGACTCTGTGTTAGTTTCCTATGGGAGCAAAGAAAGGCCCCACTATTTACAGTTGATTTTTTAGTTTGAACCCAGTTGAACGCATCGTTTCAAAAAACTGAGCTGGCAGGCGGAAATGGAAAGAAACACACTTGAAAGAAAAATGACTTCCGCCGAACGAAAGAAACAAATTACAAGACAAAACACGACGCGTTTCGACCTCTTTGGTCTCCTTCAAGCAAGACAAACAACATTCAAGACAATGAAAGCGAAGAACAAACAATCACTCACTCATCATCTCCTCAAAATGGCGCGCAAAACAGTGGTGGAAATATAAGGGGAAAAAAACATAAATACCCCCTACTTCATATTCATTTTGTTTTTGGTTCAATGCAATGGAGGAAGTGCAATGTATGGTGGCACCATAGGAAGTAACGGTCATTTCAGCCTTGGAGGACAATTCAGATGTGCTGACCCCAGAAGCAACAACTTCTGAAAGAAACTCAAACACATGCAAGGTGAACTCTGCGACACTAGAGAAACGACCCACCATGCGTTCTTGAAATTCCGCCAAATATAACCACACGGGTTCCAAGTTGTTTGAGGAACCACTTTTTGAAGAAAGCTTACGAAACTGAACATAACTGAAATGTTAGTCTGAAAGGACGTGACAAGATCACTTTGTGTAAATAGAGAATCCAACACTGTAAGAATCATTACAACTGTTTTATTCTAAACTCACTCCATTGAGAGGAAATGACGTCAATGTTGTTAATAATCATCAACAGAAAGGCCTTCAATATTAAGGCATTTTTTTAAAAGTTCAAATCCAGTTGTTCTCGCGTCCATTTTACTTCTTAACTTGAGCTGGCTGCCAGGACTCCATTATGGACTGATGGCTGATGACAGTTTCGGTGCTGGATTCCGCGGCTGTGCTCTTTGTTAAGATACTGACAGGAAGGCCTTTAGTCAAATGGTTAGAGCGTTTGCATGAGGAGCTGACGGTTTGAGTTCGAACCATTCATGGAGTCAGATTTTTACGACTTGAAAATCCCCTCTGTCTCTCAGCAGTTGATGTACCTGATTCAGACGAGTGAGGGTTACTATAGCGGAAGGACAGGGATGAGTTCTGATTTCCACCATGCCGTGCCCCAGACACTGTCAGCCTCTAACAGTTCACAGTCTCCACGGCTGATAGGTCTTGGGACTTTATCTACCCCCCCCCCCCCCCCTTTTTTTTTTTAATTGGTCTTTATGTGCAAAGACTTGGAACTGAAAACATATTGAACATTTGTAACGATATAAAGGTATTAACTTTCTGCCTCTAGAAACGTATTTTGGCTTACAAACAAGAAATTACAAATGTCTCTTCAGTTTGTCGCCCATCACGCTGGTAAGAATCCATTAACATTTAGATGTGCATAGAGGCCAAGTGAAATTCCACTCAAAGACAGTTTTTGAATTTTTATTTAACTCATGACTCCGCGAATTTCATAACTTTACTTCACATATAAGTTTGTTCAGCAGATTTCTGATCGGTAGACTATAATAACCTGGTAGGATGAAATGGAATTTCCCATGGTAACTAGCATATCGGCTAATCATGACAGTATGTTCGTGCAAGAGATTACACGCTGTCGTGATTCTTGTACTGTAGAAAATGCAAGTCCTTAAAGGTCCAGACGTTGGTGAGAAGAACAGGAGAGGGATCCTGTCACGTCCGACAGCACTCTACCCAGGGAAAGAACAGTTGGTGGGCCCATGGAGGACCTCGAGGACATCCATGACGTAGAAAGTGCTGTGATCAGGCTTAGTACAGCCAGGCTAGCGCTCGTAGGAAAGAGAAATAAACCAAGGAAGAGAGCACGAGGATGACATCCAGCATCCCACCTCCATTGAAAGGGCCGAGTCCAGAACGCTGAAGGTTATATTGAAAAGGGAAGCGGGCTGAAGGTCTGGAAGAGGCTTGGCACCCCAACACAATCGGTGTAGTCCTGTTGAAAACGGTCCGACTATTTCAGTCGATCAAAAATGAAAAGGACTACATTTAGCCTCTTGGCGCAAGATCCAGGTAACAAAGATAGTGTGGGGAATAAAGGACCTCTCTAACATAACCCGTCCTACCTTTCTACTTTGCCTTCCGTTTCCTGCACACACACTGTTTGTTCCGGTCCCCGCTCGCTCTTTGTCTTTATCTTCTTTTTCTCCTTCTGACCTTCCTCCACTGTGTGTTGCAGGGATTTGACCAGCTGGAAATGCCTGTTTGTATGCAACCCAAATCTCACCGAGTCAGTCTGGTACGGTGGTGTAACATCGTTCTGATTGTGCCTTTTTGTTCGTTGCCTCGTTTATTGTCCATTAATTAATACATTACGCTCGTTCGTTGTACTTTCTCGAGTTTTTCTTTCAGTTATCCTTGTTTTCTGTTTTGAAACTGTATCACATAGCAACACGTCCCCCCCGGCCTCCCCCCCCCCCCCCCCCCCCACACACACACACACACACAACTCACACACACGCGCGCGCGCACACACACAGGTGCACACACGTACACACACACACACACACACACACACACACACACACACACACACACACACACACTGAATACTCATGTGCAGTTAAAGTTCAAGTAAACCCTACCATAATATTAACTATTGTATCTGTTTACTTACCACAAGGACGTAACGGTATTAATACTGAATGATTACGTTCCTTGCAACCAAATAAAAATTTTTTTTTTGATAACTGGCGATTTCAACGCTCATTCGCCGTTTTGGGAAAAAACTGCCATTCAATATCAAGCAATCGTTTTCTTGAGAATATAGTTGATTCATCACTTTATCTTTTCAATGACGGTAGAATAACACGCATTCCCGATAATCCAAAGCATCAACCAAGTGCAATAGACCTGACCTTAATAACTCCAAAGAGCTAGTGCCTTTATGCGATTGGAATACTCTCGATGATACATTGAACAGCGACCACATACCTATAATAACTAAATTTGAAACCCTAAGTCCTACTCCAACGGATATGACTCAGGAAAAAAATACCAAAATATAACTATAAGTTTGCAAACTGGAATAAATTTACACAATTATTACAGGCATTTTACGTAGACTCCAATGATTTAAATACCCAAGATGTTGATCACATATATGATCGGATTCAAAAATGCGTTACTGTCTGCAGCCAACCAGTCAATTCCGAAGATCAAACCTGTGAAGTCCGAAAAGCATACGGGTAATGTGTGGTGGAACAAGACTTGTGAAGAGGCCAAAAAAGAGAAGAACATAAAGCTGAGAGAGTACTTACGATGTAAAGGGCCTTGGCGCGCTGAAAAACTCCTTGAGAAGAAAAAAGCAAAAAACAGCTTTAATAGAATAATAGCACAAGTTAAACGAAAATACTGGTCTTCCTTTTATAAAAATGAGATTTCAAACCATAAAGATTTACAGAAGGTATGGGAAAAATTAAAAACGATGAAGAATGGAATTCGTTTACCTCAGTGCCCCATTAAACTTGACATCTCAAATTTTCCATCAAATTATGAAAAAAAAGCAGCAAAGCATTGTTTCTTTATTTGCTAAAAACAGTTGTATGGAGAGTTTATCAACACAAAGCGCATTACATAGGGAGCAAGAGGGGAAAAAAAAGCTATCTATAGCAAACCAGACCCTATTCATAACCACTATCTAAACGCCCCCATAACACTTCAAGAAGTTAAGGAATGTCTCTCTAACCTAGGTAACAAGAAAACATCGGTAGGTCTGGATGGCATTTCCAATGAAATGTTGTGCCACCTGCCACCTAATGTTATACATTTACTTCATTTTTGTATTGAAAAATGTTGGAATGATGGCAAAATACCTTCAGTATGGAAACAGTCTGTTATCGTTCCAATTCATAAACATGGGAAGCCTCGCTCAAATATCAACAGTTATCGTCCAATAGCTTTAACATCACACACTTGTAAACTAATGGAAAGAATCATATTAAAAAGATTAGTTTATCATTGCAATAAGCATCAGATTATACCTATTAATCAAGCTGGATTTCAAAGTGGTAGATCAACAAAAGAACACTTAGTCAAACTGACCACACATGTCAAACAACAATTCGCGCGACGAAAGAATATCCTTGCAACCTTTTTTGATATAAGAAAAGCATACGAGCAAGTATGGCATAAAAGACTCTTGTATAAACTGAAAACTATTGGAATAAGTGGTAACATGTATAATTTTGTAGAATCATTTTTAGAAAATAGAACCATTCAAGCAAGAATAGAACATATATATTCAAATCCAAGAAAATTACAAATGGTCTTCCACAAGGATCAGTAATCTCCCCAATTTATTCAATATTTTAATGGCAGATTTACCCAAAGGCCTATGTAAAGATACAGTGTTAGCACAGTTTGCTGATGATATATGCCTATGGATGAAGGTAACTATGAAAAGAAAAACTCCTTTTAGATGGCTAAACTATATACGAATTAAATACCAACATGAACTGAATAAAATTGTTAGCTTTTTAAATGAAACGGGCTGGTACTTTCAGTAGAAAAAACAAATATCATGCTATTCAATGCTGGATATGATCCGGAGAAACTCCCTTCATTTACTTTAGATGGCATTGCTTTAGAGTATGTAAAAAAACTGTTAAATTCCTAGGTGTATATACTTAACCTCCAAACTTTCTTGGAATGTACATATTGCATACATCTTAAATAAAGCAAGGAAAAGTTTTTAAACTTTTTGAAAATTATAAACAAACAACCGTGGGGGCAAGACACGCATACTTTAACTTTATTATCTACTGCTCTTGTGCGCTCACGATTAACCAATGCTCAGAAGTCTTTTTCAGCGCTCCACAATATCTATTAAATAAACTACAGAGTATTGACTGCAAGGCTTACAAACTTGCTCTTGGAGTTCCCACACATACATCTAACATAGGAACATACAGTGAAATCGGAATATTGCCTCTGAATGCATTACGAAAAGCATGTGCTTCAAAATTCATATTAAAGAGTCTTTCACAGGATAACTTTTGTGCAAAAAGAAGTATCCTTAAATTCAGAAATAGATTTCGTGAAACGGGCCAGAAGAATGCAATCTACAAATCTCATCCAGTCATTTGCCTCTAACCTCCTAAAAGATTCTAATATAAACGAAACAAAAATTGCTAATAAGCTGTCCTTTTTACCTTTTCCAAGATGGGAGCAAGCCAAAGCTACCTTTGATACAAATTATGCAAATGTGTCCAAAAAAGATCCACCTTATATATTGAAAAATGTCATCGATATTTATTTAGAAAATACATACAAAAACTATTTGAAAATCTATACGGATGGTTCAGTGCTAGATAATCTGGATACAGGAGCAGCATTTACAATACCTGATTTAAAAGTGGAAAAGTTGTACCATCTTGGTAGACTTTTCAATTTTCAGTGCTGAGCTTGTTGCCATTTTGATGTCATTACACCACGTCTTGAGTTTTCCTGTTAACTCTTGTCAAATTCTAGTATGCACCGATTCTAAATCGGCCCTTAGCGCTATTCAGTCTTCCAATCCAAAAGTACGTGTTGAGATAATAACAGAAATAAACCCATGTCATACATCTTCTGTCAGCTAAATGCATTACAGTCATTTTGCTGGGTACCTTCTCATTGTGGAATTTCAGCAAATGAGAGGGTCGATCAGGCTGCAAGAAAGGCAGCCCGAAATGTCGAAGGATCAATACCACTTGATTCCCTTAGATTTAAGTGAATTTTATTCTTTAATAAACGAAACATCCAGTAAAAAATTCAGAAATGTATTAGAGAACTCAGAAATTAACTATTACCGCAACTGTATTAAACCCAATTCTGGAAAAAATATATTGACCTCATCAAGACCCAAAACCTTGTCTCCATACCTAGAGAAATACAAAGCTTAATGCACAGAATGCGTTTGAATTCACTTCGAACAAAATTCAGCAAAAATGTTAAATGTATGTGTGGAGAAAGAGTTGGAGTTGAACATCTATTAATTTACTGTCCAAGAGCAAAGGAATTATTAGCAAAACTGGTGACGATACTCCATCAGATGGATCCGATTCCCTGTCTCTATCTAGATTATTAAATGACTGGTTTTATCTTTACACAATTTGCAAAAGTTTGTCACGTAGTTCAGTTGGTATTTATCTTTAAATTTGTTTAACATTTTTTTTTTTGAGTGGTTAACCGTTCGTCCTTCTACACATTAATTGACCTGCATTGCACTACCTATCCAAATATGATTGACAGTGCTCAAGAACTGACAAAGTGGTCCATTGGGACGCGCTCCCTATAGTTTTATATATTGTGTAATTGGATTTTTTTTTTTCACTTTAAATAATGTTTTCTAAGGTGCGGGGGGGGGGGGGGGGGGGGGGGGGGGGGGTTGCTTTATTTGTTCTTGTAATTGAATCATACAGGCATGCACATGTTCACACAGACACACACACACACGCACGCACGCACGCACGCACGCACACGCACACACACACACACACACACACACACACACACACACACACACACACACACACACACACACACGCACACGCATGCGTCCGCGCACACTCACACACACTCACATCGTCTGATATCACTTTTAGTGGGAAGACGTTAAAATGGAGAACAACAACAACACACTGAATACATCTTAAAATGTGTATGATTAATGATAATGTTTATCATCATCCACTATTAACATCAATCCGCCTTTATGTCAAGCATGTACAACAGGATTGAGAAATTAAAGGCAAACAGAAATATCAGCCGATACACGCGCCCGCCCGCGCGCAATCACACACACACACACACACACACACACACACACACACACACCACACACACACACACACACACACACACACACACACACACCACACACACACACACACACACACACACACACACACACACACACACACACACACACACACACACACACACACACACACACACACACACACACACACACACACACACACACACACACACACAAATGATGCATATACACATTTGTTTTTTTTTTTTTTTAGGAAAACCACGAGCCTGCAGAACATGCTGTACAAGTAATTTTTTAATTACGTAATCAACAGACGATTAACCTCTCATTCTGTCCTTTCTTTGATTTGAGAATCAAGCAACAGTATTTTGTTTCATCTGTGAATAACGCGGTCACGCTTTTTTCACTCGCGATTTTTTTTTCAGCTCTATTTTATGTTAACAGGATATCTCGTGTTTTCATGAAAGTACAAAATTTTCATAGACGTAGCATAACACCAATACAAATTTGTTATCCCGCCTTGGATTACATGCATTTACATTTATATGATAATTTTCCATTTCTGAAACATGGACCATCACAGTTTATGAATTACACAAACATGACGTGCAACAATTACATTCACAGAACAATAATGATTTCTTTTTGATTTTATTACTTTCCCACGCAGGTGAGCTGCGGAGCTGAGGTGATCGTGTTGAAGAAGCGGTTCTTCGTGCAGCACGCCAACGTCAACGTGCAGCAGAGAGTGCATCTGGCCACTCGCTCCTACCCCAGCCCCGAGACCGTGAGGCAAGCCTGGCGCTTGGAACAGGCTCGCGACCTCTGCCAGCTCCGACTGAGAGAGGAGTACCGCTTGAGCCACAAGCAGCAGCGCTCTTGATTGTGGCCTGTCTGTTGAGTCTGCGGACTGGATACAGATTAGGACTCGGAGAGGATGGGGGAAGAACTCGTGAATGGCTTTTGAAGCTTAAACAGGTTCTTGTGTCTCAATGTGGTGAACTGAAGAAAGTATACATCACTTGAGTAAGGAATGGGGCGTGAAGCGTAAATTAATGGTCTGGATACTCCGCCGTCTTGGTGTACAGGGGCGGTGCAGCCAGTGACTTGAAAGACGGGAGGTGAACAAACATAATTGTTGGGTCTTTTTTTTTTTTTTTCAGAGGGACAGGGCTAAAGCTTTTTTTTTTTTTTTTTTTTTTTCTTTTGTTCTTAATGTCTGGGGGAAATTACCATGGATAAAGATATCAAGTACTCGCACACTAAGAACGGCACTGACAACAAATCTGTTCGGATGCGAATGGCCATTCCCGCTGAAGGTTTGGGGGGAGAGCATGAATGCTTTTCTGCAGGTGAACAGTCGCTTTGTTTGTCAAGTCTTGAGAGGAAGGGCAGGAACGTTAGCTACGTTCGTCCTCATGCTGAGAGGCAAGCTTCGTTCAAAGCTTCGGCCTTTACAAGCAAGATGTGCTCGTGAACAATATGTACAAGAAACAGAAAATGAACATAAGACAATATTTTTACAAGATGCAGATTTTTTTTTTTCCCGTTGATAGTTCAAGAGGCTGCATCTTAGCTTGGTTTGGAAATCTGTGGAAGTTTTCTTTCCTTTTTTTTTTTTTTTTCCTTGACTAAATTAAAAACGCAAATATTTTCGAATCTGCTGCCTCATCCGATACACATGCAGGATGAAAGACGATGTTGCAGAGACCGAAACTTGTTTTTTAGATAAATCCAGAGCGATCCAAAATTCGACAAGCACACAAGGCAAACTGTCACTTGATCTCTCTCTCTCTCTCTCTCTCTCTCTGTAAATGAGCGTGCGCATGCGCGGGGTGGAGCTAGTGCTCTCTCTCTCTCTCTCTGGCTTTAATTTGCCTATTATGTGACCCCCCCCCCCCCCCCCCCCCCCCCCCCCCCCCCCCCCCCCCCCCCCCCACCACCTTTCTTTCCCCCCCCCCCCCCCCCCCCCCCCACCCCCCCCCCCCCCCCCCCCCCCCCCCCCCCCCCCCCCCCCGTCCTTTCCCTTCCCTTTCCTATCAATCACCTCCGTCCCTTTTGTGTCACAATTCAAATCAAGTCAAGTCAAGAACACTTTATTATCTCCAAAGAGAAATGGACTGTAGATGCCTAAACCGCATCAAAACATTTGAATTGTAATAATAATCCCCTCACCCTTTTCTCTCCCCGTCTCTCTCTCTCTCTCTCTCTCTCTCTCTGTTCCTGTTTCTGTTTCTGTCCTGTCCGTCCGTCTGTCCGTCCGTCCATCCGTTTGTCTGTCTGCCTGTCTGTCTGTCTGTCTGTCTGTCTGTCTCTCTCTCTCTCTCTCTCTCACTTTGTTCTCCATTATTCATTATTCGTAGAATCTGTCACTTGAAAAGTGGCTTCTTATATATATGCATATAGTGATTCCATGTAATGTCTTTCTTTGCGCCCCCACTACCCTTTCTCTTCTCTCTCTCCATTCACACTGCAGTGCGATTGCGTTAACCATGTTTTTCGTAGATACGCTTTTTTTTTCTCATTCCAGACACTATTCAAGACGAGAATTGGAAGAAAAAAAGCACAGAAGTGCTTACCCGTTTATACTTGAAACTGAAGGCCTTCTTCTTCTTCGTCTACTTCTTCGTCTTGTTCATCATCTTCTTCTCTCTCTCTGCATACTTAAGTGTGGGTGTGTATACAATGTATACATGTACGCGTGCGTGATTGTTACTACGTGATGCTGTTTGAGGAGTGACTGGAAAAAAAAACGACGACGGAACTTAAGAACTGACGTCAGCAAGAAAATGGAACGTTGGATGTGGCACGATTTCCCCATGGGAAATACTCTCCCACCATTCCTCTCTCTCTCTCTCTCTCTCTCTCTCTCTCTCTCTCTCTCTCTCTCTCTCTCACACACACACACACACACACACACACACACACACACACACACATACACGCGCGCACACACACATACACGCACACACGAACGCAAGTTCTCTCTCTCTCTCTCTCTCTCTCTCTCTCTCTCTCTCTCATAACTCGGTCATTGGACTACACAGACACTTGACAGTATTGCTGATAGTGTCGGTCGCTGTCCTGGTAGAGTAGTGCTTTAAGGGCTATTTGCGGGCAGCACTTGAACTGAAGATGTACTTTGGAGAACTACAGACCAAACCGTGTGGAAAGAAACATCAAAGTGAATCAAAGGCCCAAACGGCAGCTTCAGAGAGAAACCCAGGTTCATGAGAAGAATATTAATGCTGATGCTAGCAGGAATCAGGGGAAATAATTATGGTCAACGGTGGGTAACAACAGAAATTACATCAGGTAAAGATGCTGTTCAAATAAAAGGCTACACATAAACAGTCGGATAACTCGGGTAACAAAGACGTAAATAATTGATATGGATTGCGGAGCGTAAAAGAGAGGGCGATGAGAGGAAGGCTGAGACAGGGTGGATGAGAGAGAGAGAGAGAGAGAGAGAGAGAGAGAGAGAGAGAGAGAGAGAGAGAGAGAGAGAGCAATACACATCAGAGCGACCAAATGTGTGTGCATTCTTCTGCACCTATGTTTCAAAAAAAAAAGAAAAAAGGATGTCCAAAAATTTATAAACAAAGATAAAAATGTATATGAATCGAAAAAGGGGGGGGGGGGGGGGGGGGGAGGGGGGGGAATAGAGTGGGGAGGTATGGGGGAGATGGTGGAAGGGTGGGAGTGAAGGAAAATCGAGAACGGAGAAAAAACGAAGTGTAAAGAACAAATAACGGGAAAGAAAATGCACATGAATTGAGCCCATGAAGAAAGCTGATTGATACATGTACCACCAAAAAAAAAAAAAAAATTCATTTCAAACAATAGCCCTTATCTTTTTATGAGGAACAACGTTGTATACAGTGTGGTAGAACCTAAATGCATTGATTAACAGTATCAGAAAACATCGACGTAACACGCATATATATTGTATGCCAACTGTATAAGTAATTCGGTTTGAAAACTTGATAGAAAGAATCAGCATAGTATGGGCAAGGTTAGTCTTGCATACAGGTGGGCAAAGTGGCAGGTGAGTAGGTTCTACACATCAACACAGTTTTGTTTCTCCCCCCCCCCCCCCCCCCCCCCCCCCCCCCCCCCCCCCCCCCCCCCCCCCCCCCTACAGCTGATGCGGAAACAGTAAACACTGTTTTAAAAAAATACGTAACAGGTACTTAAACATTATCTTTTTTCTTTTTCATTTTTTTTTCCTTTTCATTCTTTTTTCTTTAAATAGCACATTCAATCGTGAAACTTCTCATACGAATGACATTTCATATCGCAGTCTATGTAAATACATTGGAAATAACACACACACACACACACACACACCCCACACACACACACACACACACACACACACACACACACACACACACACACATTAGCGCGCGAAAGTACGGCTTCTATTCTATACTTGGCCACGGTGAGTCATCCCTCTGTTGAGGAGCAGCAAGTGATGCAATGGTGAAAGAGCACCTACATTTCCAGACTGACACGGTGTAACATGAGTTCGCCACTTCAGCTCTCGCACTTAGAAAACTGTGGTCAACTAAATGAGGACCTCTCCGCGAGTTCTACCGTGTGGCTAGAAGTAAAAAAACATCGTGTTTGTTTGGCTGTAGAAGTAAAAACATCGTGTTTGTTTGGCTGTAGAAGTAAAACATCGTGTTTGTTTGGCTGTAGAAAACATCAAAACATCGTGTTTTTGGCTGGCTGTAGAAAACAAAACATCGTGTTTGTTTGGCTGTAGAAGTAAAAACATCGTGTTTTTGTTTGGCTGTAGAAACAAAACATCGTGTTTGTTTGGCTGTAGAAGTAAAACATCGTGTTTGTTTGGCTGTAAAAGTAAAACATCGTGTTTGTTTGGCTGTAGAAACAAAACATCAAGTTTGTTTGGCTGTAGAAGTAAAACATCGTGTTTGTTTGGCTGTAGAAGTAAAAACATCGTGTTTGTTTGGCTGTAGAAGTAAAACATCGTGTTTGTTTGGCTGTAGAAATAAAGCAACGTGTTAAAAAAGAAGCATCAGCTTATAGCAGAAGGTTGGGTGGGGAATGGGTTGGGGAGAGAGTGGGGAGAGGAGTGGTAGGAGAGTCCAAGAGTAATTCCTGAGTATCTTAACACAATAATTAATCCGCACAACACTGCCGAATAAACTTTGCATTCGTTTGCATTCATTTAAATGCATGTACATTTGCATGTGTTAAATCCCACTATGGATTAATGTATTGATTTATGTATGTTTATTGTCATTGTAATGTTTGGACAATTAAAAAAACAAAAAACAAAAAAAAAACTTTGCATTCGTCAGACCACTCACCAGTCATCGCAAGATCAAAGAGTAAAGATCAACGAACAGACCCCCCCCCTCCCAGGGCTTGCCAAAAAAAAAAAAAAAAAAAAAAAAAAAAAAAAAAGTTAATACTTGCATTCCAAAAGAACATAGAAACATACCGAAAGAGTACTTTCACAACCGGTTGTTGTTGTTTTTTTTACGGTGATGATTGTTCTTTCTGAAATTTGAATTAGTGTGCACAGCAACAGGAGTAAAACTGGTACAGCCAAATCTAACCAACGACGATCGGACATTCTGTTTCATACTGGTGATGTATGTGACGCTTATTAGACAAATATACGTCTTGATGTGCCAACGATGACTGGACGTAATTTATACTAATGATGCACATCAGACTGTATCAGACTAATACACGACTTGGTCTGGTAACTTAAATAAAAAAAAAATAAATAAAAAAAAAAAAAATCGCGCAGGGGGTCGCTATTCTGCATCATGTTTGAAAGAGCTTGTGATACAATTCATAGCGATTTTTAACTTTGTATTCGGAGATAAATTCGCGGATGATTAAAATCTTTACAGATAAACTCGCGGATGATTAAAATCTTTACAGATGTTGAGGTATAACTGTAACATGACCGAGTAAAAATATACTTAGTTTAAGTTGCGGACAGGGCGGTCCCATCATACCTTGCCTATTTATGCGTTGATTGGGAAAATGATTAAGCAAGTCAAGAATATTGAGAAAAAGTCTATAAATAACGTGGGACACTGAATTCTACAGTTTGCTGACGACACACTAACTTTGCACAATGATATTATTATTTTTTAAGAAGCGATGTAAATATGAACGACTTTAGCTTTGTTTTAGGATTGAATATGAAATGTGAGGGGGGAAAAAAACCCCCATCTAGCGAAGATAATGCAGAAAATCAGGGAACAATTAATATGCCATATCTCAAGGTGGACTAGAATCACCCCACCCCAACCCCCCACCCCTGTCACCACAGTTCAGGTTGTTATGAATTGGGCTAATTGCAAATTTTACCGTCTATGCTGGGTGTTGAGTTTTCTGAAAAGTGTCCGGAAATAAAAACGGTTTTTTTTTTCAGTGTGTACGTGGGTTAAATTCTAGCGCAGCTGTAAGAATAACAATTTTTGATAGCAATATTGCTATCCTCAAATCGTTTGCCCCTTTGGCGCTTTCACTAAATTCTTGAATTTTTCGACCATGGCGTGCACTACTTTATTTGAAATTAGTACGGAATAAAAAACAAAGACTGATGTAGCAGAAAAGTTTTTCTAAAAAAAAAAAAAAAAAAAAAAAAAAAAAAAATGAAATGAAATAAATAAGAATGAGAAAGAGAAAGAGGCATTGATTTCTGGAGATACGCAACCTTAAACTGATCTTAAAAATTGGGTTGGATGAGAAAAACGTAGGACAAGGCATAAATGGCACATTGTTACAAAGAACATTTAAGGAAAAAAAAAAAATCGTACCAGAATGTTAAGCAGACAGACATGATTAAGGCATATAAAAACGTTTAACAATGAAGTTAAACCCCACAAATCCAACTGACATTCTTAGGAAAAATCTCATGTGTGAAACAATTATCATTCAGTGCTAAAACTGAGTAGTTGATTTAAGAAAAGCAAGTAAGTTCGCAGAAAAACCATTCTATACCGCGAATTTGTACGTGGATTTGTCACTCGTAAATCACACACACACACACACACACACACACACACACACACACACACACTTGGAGGGTGGGGGGGGGGGTGGTGTAAAAGTTACCTGTATACGGTACTGGTATTCAGGCTGCACTTTTATAGCATTTTCTTATAATGTTGGTAATTCTCTTTATGGGTTGTGAACATGTGGTACTTCCTGAAAAAAACTTGAGCAAGAAACTGAAGACAGATTTACAAAAACGAACCGTACTTAAAAGAAATGGCACTCACACTCATACCCAATACCCAACTCAATATCAGACTTTCTTCTTGCCGGCAAAACTGACCAGAAAAAAAAGGGGGGAACTGACAGGAATTCAAATCAAGGTGTGCAGAGAATGGCGCCTATATAACATAGGCCTACAGGGCGTCACAATCGTCTGTGAGACGTCACTGAGAGAAAAAAAAAAAAAAACATCTGCCTTTTGCACGACATTCGCTTCGTTCCACTCGCCGTCTTCTGTCGTTGAAAGCCTGGGAAAGTCGGGACCATCAGAGCTGCTTGGCAGAGCTGAGAGGGCTGATACATCAGCTGTCCTAAGCACCACTTGGTTCGGTGCCGTACACTCCACCACGTCGATGAGTCTCACGCAAAGAGTTCCTTGATGTTAGATCTCTCTCTCTCTCTCTCTCTCTCTCTCTCTCTCTCTCGTATCATTCCTCGATAGTATCAAAATCTACATGTTCACCCGTTTGGCGCTCTTCCTTTCTCACTCTTTTTTCTTCCGAGTCTTGTATTAAGACTCCCTTCCCCGACCCCCAGGGCCCCAACCTCCACCCTCTCATTCCCCCTCCCCTATGACTCCCACCCTCCTTATCTCTGCATCTGTCTCTACTGCAGTGAGCTGCACTGCAGGGCTCTCCACTCAGCCTGGGGCAATCGGAAATTGTCCATTGAAGTCTTATCGGCGTGTTGGAGAGCTAACGCCAGCATATCAAACGGTTGAGTACATTGTGATGTTCAGGAGGGGGTCAAAGCTCTTTCCTCCCCAGATGCATA
>JADBJO010000970.1:120000-215000 GCA_016801955.1 Conus betulinus | reverse complement strand
ATGTACAAACAAAGAATGGGTCTGAATGTTTACTGAGATGATAACTTTGTGATCAAACAAACAAACAAACAAACAACAAACATTCACTTCAGATTCTGTCGGGGAAGGCAGTTTTGCGTCACATGTAGGGCAATAACAAAACATAGGACATATGGAAACTAGTCCGTGTTCTTCAGAGCGCCTCTGTAGGAGGAAAAGAGATATTCCGGTATTAAGCAAAACAAACACTGTTAACCAAAGACTGGATTCATGTGGTGCAAAGCTTTATGGCGTAAGGAATGGGAGAATGTAGGTTTGATCCCACGTGTAGCCTACATAATATAGCTGGTGGGCCTATCTATTTCAAGCTGTTTTCAGGATTGTTCGGCTGTAAACTGTTGTCGAACATTGGGCTGAAAGAATTGAAGATTGAGGTTAATCACATGACTGACAATCAGTCATTCACTTCAAGGTCTACTATAGAAAACGTGCTAATATTCCCTCACTGATCCTGGTCTTTTGCTATCAGTTACACATGTTATCCCCGGGCGCATAGAAATCAGACGGTCTCAAGTCGAAAAGGATTTTCAATGATATCATCATCGTCACCCTTGAAACCGCGAGTTGAGGACACCGAGGCCTCACCGGTAACTGTCAGACAACACCCCTCAATCTGTTGCCGGTTCTCTGTGATCCTCTGAAGGCTTAGGGACAGTCTTGTCCACTCCTTCATGGAGTCCTCTCACCTCTTCGTCTGTCTGCCTCTTCTTCTTGGCACAACGTCCTGCAGGTAGCCTTTTGACTGAACGGTTGTTTGATGACATTTTTTTTTTCTCAATACTAGTCATCTCAGTTTAGATGCCCCCCCCCCCCCCCCTTCTCTACCCCTCCCACCCCCCCCCCCACTATCCGTGCTTTGAGTAGGGTCGTTAGGGGGACGTCGTGAACCCAGAACCCAGAACAACTTTATTCCATCGAGGGAGATTTTATGCATAGCTCTTCCAGTCTACGATTAGCTAGGTAATAAAATAAAGCGGCGGCGTCAGCTGTTTGGTGTAAACATGAATGAAGAAATTAACATATGGATAATGTCAAATAATATTGTTATATTATCAAGGAATCAGAAAGAAAGTTGAAACATAACCTCATTGACCAGCGTGCAGAGATGTTTTGAAACGTCAATTAGTTCTACCTCAACTTTCCTGTTTAAAGAGCAAAACGTGCCGGGTGCAGTGAAAAAGGCCATAGGCGACTCATGATGAGGAGCATGATTATTTACCATTTACTGCCTGCTGCCCTCAGTGATGTGAAGACGACCTGCAAACATTCCTCCAGTACTACATCTGTCGGAAATATGAAGTTTCGTTGTCCTGAGAACACACTTCTCTTGAATCAGGGAAATGCACACACACACACACACACACACACACACACACACACACACACACACACACACACACACACACACACACACACGCACGCACACACACACACACACACACACACACACACACACACACACATGATATATAAAAATGAGCAGAGGGCAGATTAAAAAAGAAAAAGAAGAAGGAGTGGATGGACAAGAACGAAGAGATGACAAACCGAATAAATTAACTGCACGGAAACTTCAGAAACGTATAATACCATTCATAGTTCTGCGAAAAAAAAAAAAAAAAAAGCAACGATCAAACGAACACACACACACACACACACACACACACACACACACACACACACACACACACACACACACACACACACACACACAGACACAGAGAGACAGAGAGAGAGAGAGAGAGAGAGAATTCCAGAAAAGGCGTCGCAGCCTTTTGGAGCGTCATCTGTCTGTGGGAACTGGCCCGTTATCTCGACTGGTTTCCGGCGTGTCACTTGTACTGTGGTCACCTATACTAGAAAGATAACATCACCTTACGTGTGAACTATTTCGGTGATATCTAAAAGTACTGTTGTTGTTGTTGTTGTTGTTGTCAGTTACCTGAATGCGGATGAGGGTGTGTTGAAGTAAATGTTCATGATCACAGGATATAAAGAAGAAAAAAAAAAAAAAAAAAAAAGCCGTGGTGAGTTGGGCGGTCGGAAATGGGTGTATGTGATGTTACCGCCGCTGATGGTTATGATAACAGTATTGACTGGCGAGACAGAAGTGGCAGTAGCGGCAGCAAAAAGCACTGATCTGTGACGCGTAATACCAGCATTCTGCTGCAGTCTGTGTGATACTAACAGTTACAACTGTGACGGTGAGAACAGCAGTGGTAGCAATAGCCTGGTATGTGTTGGCCGCGCTTTCAGTATTTGTGATGATGGAAAAGCTTATACTATTTCTCTTCACATTATCATTGTAATCACACACACACACACACACACACACACACACACACACACACACACACACACACACACACATACGCACACGCGCGCGCGCACGCGCGCACTTACACACAGAGCTCCTATCCTGTGACTTTTGTTAAAGATTTGAAGGCTAAATAGTTTACAAGATCTCGTGTCTTGTGTTCTTCACAACAGGAAGGCTATGGATTACACAGTTTTGATTCTTATTTGAGAGAGAGAGAGAGAGAGAGAGAGAGAGAGAGAGAGAGAGAGAGAGAGAGAGAGAGAGAGAGAGAGAGAGAGAGAGAGAGACTCTTACAACAACAACAATAGCATCAAACCAGAGGAAATGAAAAAGAAGTAAAAGAGATTTTTTTTGTTAAATGACAAAAAACAAACAGGAAGATACAAACTCGAGATATTCAGCACCAAAATCCTGTATCCAGATCAAGATCTCTTTAGGCTTTAGATCCTCTTCTTGTCAATCAACAATTCAAGCATCATCGCACCAGGAGCTTGTCAGAATTAGCTGTATGTTGTTGTTCTTCAGTTTTAACGTCCTTCCACTAAAACTGATTCAGACAATTTTATTCAGACAAATTAGCTGTATGATTTCTTTCTCACTCGTGCGCAGTAAATGTTGTCCATGCCGTCATCCATTTCTTTCTAATCTGTCTTTTCATAACTCGTTTTAAAGTTCATAACTTTCAACAGTTTATGTTCTCCACTTTATGTAAATTTCTCTCTATTTCTGAGTATATTTTATGGACATATGAAAATGCCTGCATTTGATATTCCAGGGTCTTCGTGTTCAACATTAGGAACTATGCAGAGCTGCTTTAGCTTACCTATCTGCATTTTTTTTTTTTTTTGATCTGTTCTCTTTAGTCAGTCTACTAGACCTCTGAATTAGAAGTGTCTGCTGCCAGCAGAATCGCTGAAACACAAAAGACAGCTGATGCAAACGGAACATTTTTCTGTCTTTAGAAGTGTTCAGAAGCTGTTGACACGATGGCAAACGGGAAAAGAGCTTTTCCAGCCACAAAACTTGCGATTCCGGAGAGAGTGGTGATTGATAAAGCGTTGTTGAAGAATCATGAAAAAAACAACAACAACAACAACAACAACAACAACAACACGTGGTCTTCTTGACTCGTTTTCTGATCTTGCCATATTGGTGCTGAGAAGGTTAAAGAGTTGCACTGAAAATGTTAATAATGATGATATTATGCCGGGCAGTTCACCCCATCGATGTTTTCAGAATGTGTTTGTTCATGGCCAAAGTTCCTCTCATGTCAGTGTTGAGGATTATTCATAGATCTTAAGCGGCAAATATTGTGTTAAACGCGGCAGTGGCCGTGTCATCTACCACACGGTGTACATTTTGAAACAGTGCAGGAGATTGCAGTGATCATTTTCTGTGGAGCTGTAAACATTCCAGAAGTTTTTGGAAATTATTGGAACAGCTGTTTTATATGGAAAAACGACGGCAGTTAGTCACACAACTTCAAGCAATACTGAAATTGTTGGTGCATACAAACACTAGAATACAGTTTTAAAGTTAATTATGTTTACAAAAAAAAAAAAAAAAAAAAAAAAAAAAAAATGGAAAATAGGAAAAATGTTTTAAAAAGTATGTTTCAAACAAAGCTCCAAGAGCGTTTTAACATGGAACATATCGCAATTATGAAATGTAATCTGTCCATTTTTGATAGGCCTACTTACTAGACATGTCATTCCACTTGTGAAGAATACTTTAAAAAATGTAGACAGGGGTATTCTGATAAGAATACTTTAAAAATGTAGACAGGGGTATTCTGATAAGAATACTTTAAAAATGTAGACAGGGGTATTCTGATAAGAATATTTTAAAAAGTAGACAGGGGTATTATGATAAGACTACTTCAAAAATGTAGACAGGAGTATTCTGATAAGAATACTTAAAAAAATGTAGACAGGGGTATTCTGATACCATGTCAACACCTGTGTTCATGATCAGCTGCTGTTATCTTGCCTCTTACGTCATTGTTTGTTTGACTAGTGATGCGAAGGCTGCCGCTCATTCGGGATGGGTGGAAAGGTTGGTGCCATGTTTATCTATGTAAAAGTGTGATGTACTTTGTGAAAAAGAAAGAAGAAAGAAAAAAAACGTCTGGGGACAGAAATAAACGTCTCTCTCTCTCTCTCTCTCTCTCTCTCTCTCTCTCTCTCTCTCTCTCTCTCTCTCTCTCTCAGCTATAGAGTGTGTACTCAGATCGGGTCGTTTCAAATTCAAGAAAGGTGGTTGAAAAACTTGCCCAGTTGTGTAATTCATATGAAAGCAGAAGTGACTTTCTTCACCAACAGTGTGCGGAAATGATTAAATCCTAATGGTCTTCTTTGTGTGTGTGTGTGTGTGTGTGTGTGTGTGTGTGTGTGTGTGTGTGTGTGTGTGTGAGAGAGAGAGAGAGAGAGAGAGAGAGAGAGAGAGAGAGAGAGAGAGAGAGAGAGAGAGAACGTGTTTCATATTCATCACATTCCAGCTGAGCACACACCACCCTTTCAGGACTGTCAAAGAGCGCAAACAAGCAAAACAAAAAACAACAACAACAACAACAACAAAAAAAAAAAAAGAAAAACGAAAAAAAAAAAAAAGAAAAAGAAAAGTCATGTCAAGAATAAACAACACTTGGGCCTGTACACAAAATATACAACAATGTATAACACAGAAATTCAAGTATTGCTATCCTCAAGGGCGGTAAAAACTAGCTCGTGATGAATGCAGCAGCCATTCTGCTGCTCACTTTATCGCAATCAAATTTCATGTAATCGTAAAAGAAAAAGAAAAAAAGGAAAAAAAAAAGAAAAAGAAAGGTCTGTGAAACAAAAAGTACGTAAAAATGTCGTAACAGCAACAGCATTCAGAACGGACAGCCAGCGCCTGTTCCGATGGTCAGACTCCCGCTAATGTGTTACGAGATTTAAAAGCAAACTAAAACAGAACAAATCAGAAAAAGAAGAAGAAGAAGAGAAGAAAGAAGAACTTGTCGACTTAAAAAATCAGTTGTAAAAATAAAAAAAAATTGCAAAGACTTTCTAGAACCTTATGAATGAGCTACAAATGTAGATCATGAAACGGTAAATGAGAAAGGTTTTGAAGAAAAAAAAAAAGGCAGAGTAAAAGAGAATAAGAGGAAACTCGAAGCACATCATCGGTAGAACACGAAGATACACCCTAAAAGGATGAAGAAAGAAATAAGTTTACAATCTTTCTAGGACAAAGACAAGAGAACGGGCCATACTGCTAGACTGAAAAATAGTGGATGACAACAGAGAGAGAGAGAGAGAGAGAGAGAGAGAGAGAGAGAGAGAGAGAGAGAGAGAGAGAGAGAGAGATTAGAGAGAGTAATTACCAGCACAGAATTTCAAGAAAACGACGATGAAATATATAGTGAAAAACCACTCGCTTCAAGGGGAAGTGGTGGGAGTGGGGGGTGGGGGTGAGGAGTCTCAATGCTAAGATCACAGTACGATGCCTTCTTCCAGTCATCTTCCCAAAGTTTTCGCCCTGTCGATGAACCACAACTCGCTGTTTTTGTTCCTCACAGACAAAAGAAGCAGCCAGGCCGAGGTCCACAAGGAAATCCAGCCTCTCCTCAACCCTCACCATCAGGATGGAAGTTCACATCAGTCAGACCAGCTGCCTCGTCCTCAACCCCAACCCCTTCCTGAACAACAACCCACAACGGCGACAACGACCAGCCCTCGTCTCTCTCAAGACCTCGCCCATCACCGACGAAACTCTGCTCCACTGTCTGAACGATGAGAAGGCGTTCCTCTACATCCCCGTCATCGTCTTCCTGGGCGTGCTGGTCATCGTGGGCACCCTGGGCAACACGCTGGTCCTCTGTGTCTACTGGCGCAAGCCCTACAAGGCGTCCTCACATTACTTCATCCTCTCGCTGGCCGTGCTCGATCTGTTCAGCTGTCTGGTGGGACTGCCCACGGAGATTGCCGACCTGCGCTTCCCGTACATGTTCGACATGCCCATTGCCTGCAAGCTGCTCCGGTTCACCCACTCCAGCACCATCATTGCTTCCAGCAGCATTCTGATTCAGGTGGGTCATTGAGGTGGGTGCATGGGAACTGGAATGGGTCAGAATGCAGGCCCCTTGAGGGGTACCGTCATCATCAGTCCTCACGACTCATCGATGTCAGTTCAGATAGAGCCACCATTGCTGGTCAGTCCTCCGGCAGTTTTCATGGCCAAGGCCAACTGTCTACAGGACAGGATATGACTAAGTCGTTTTGAGTTCTTCGTTCTGAATCCCTGGGCAGACTAAAATCCATACCTTTGCCTATCTTTTCTTTGTTACGCGTTTCCCCCTTGGCATGTGGAGCCAACAAGCGTACTTCCTGGTTGGCCCTCTATGCTGCTTGTTTGCCAGTAGCACTCTTTGACACACTTTCATCCAAGTGCCCAGAACAGGACTAGTTTCGTTGTCTCTTTAAAAGCGCACTCTGACTGTACTTTCTCGGTTCATTGCAGACTCACCAGAACAGACCAACGTGTGGCATCGAGCTCTTTCTTCTGCTTTAGCTCTTTGTCTACCCAAGACCTGGATTTGGGTTCGTGACTTCTTTTTTTTTTCTCTCTCCTTACAAAGCAGCAATAGCGGCTCCTTAACCTCTTTCATTGCCTCTTTCAGTTCCCTGAAGAATTCTCTATCCCGATCTGTTGGCGAGGTACGGGTGCAAATCCCAATCGTGGTTTAAAGTTTGATGGGCTCCATGGGGAGTTCTTCCTCAGGGAAAGTCTAGTTCCGAGTTTAAGTCGTAGTACGATGCTCTTTGACTCAATGGGGGTCTCATTTTTGTGACATTTCAGGCACAAGCTTTTAGCAAAGTCTGGGGTTTGTTTCTCTTCGTTATTAGATTAGAGCGAGGCGAGTGTTGTCTCTCCTTTTGTCCTTTGTTTCTTCTGTTGTGTAGCTGTTTTGACGTTCAATGAAGTATACGACTCCCGCTGTATCACACCGAGTCTGGGAGGGTTCCGTGTCCGTTCGATCAATCTTCTCTAGCTTTATTTGCTGGAACCAGTTTAGCGTGTTGGAAGGTACAGAAGGGGTCCAGGCATCACTGGCTGGAAGCTGAATGTTCCATATGCAAGGGAAAGAACGCAGAAAAAAAAGAAAGATAAGCATAGGCGAGGACCTCGATCCACTTCTTATCAAGGGATACAAGATGAGGAAGTCTACACAACTTCGTTCATGTCCTTTCTTGCAGACACACCAACGGCTGGAGGGCTGGCCAGCAAGAATGGTCATGTTTGAGAGAAGACACTGGCATATTGCTCCTTGTATAGATCATGTAGATCCTATAAATCCATTACTGATCAGATCCATTTTGTTTCCCAATCATACTGTTTAACAGCAAGCCACCAGATACCGTATTTAGTTGACAGCAGTCTCGTGGGGGTCATCATTCTTTTGTCTTGATAATTAATCATGCATGTCATTGACTGATAACAGAGTTTTCATGTAATCAGTAGAAATATTTCTCACTGCGTCTCTTCCACGCGGGAATTTAATCGAGCTACGATTACAATGTGCGTACTCTAAACGTCATAATGGCCGCCAGTGTCTGAACTGTTTGTGCGTACAATTCCACTGATGGGCAAATTGAAGCCATAAAGATGATTATTTTAAGAAACAGGAGCTGAAGGACAGGCATTTCTCTCCGTACAGGTTGCCTTTGACCGCTACTACCGCATCTGTAAGCTGGGTCAGCAGTTCAGCGTGTGGAAGGCCAAGGTGCTGTGCATCCTGTCCATCATCATGGGCGTCCTCACCTCCTGGCCCTCCTGCCTCCTCTTCGGCCGCAAGACCCTCAACCTGTACGTGCACGTCTTTCCGAGTCACGTGACCAGTTATCATGGCAACCGCGCTTCAGGTGTCCGACTTGAAGGTGGAAGGGTGCTTCCACTGCAGCGAGAACGGCTGATCAAGGCGAGTGACTGCTCCACGGAGGACTCCATGCGTGGGACGATCTACCCGACCATCTACTATCTCTCTTCTTCTCCCTCTTCTTCCTGACGGTCACCTTCTTCGCTGTTCTCTACATCCGCATCGGAGTGGCCATTTGGAGACGGAAGAGGAAAACGATCGGAGCCAAGGTCGCCACCAAGGTCAATAGTAATGTATGTGATTTTTTTTTTTCACTTGATCTTTCATCTTAGATTTTTGTGAAGTTTTGTTGTTGTTGTTGTTGTTGTTTTTTTTACTTTCTCCTTCATCCTATGTTTGGTGGTGGTGTAATGGAAAATCAAACGTGCCCAGCAAGTTCCAGCCCCGAAAATACGGTAGAAGAACATCAAATGGCTAGGGGTTACAACTGTCATAGGTAAAACCACATATCGAATTGAAGAATCACGTCCCTCTTTTGGGATTAAGCTTGCTAAGAACTATGCTGTATGGAAAACAATTTTCCAGATACAGAAAATATGAGGCATTAGGAAAGGTTTGCGTGTTAAGCAGATGCACTGAAACATTGGACTGCTTTCTCGGATGCTGCATACACTATTTGATGGTACAATAGCCAAAGCGACCTTTCGATATCAGCCATACTGACACTGACGAGTTATGCAGTTTCAAACACTATTATTGAGGAGGGATAGAAGTACAGCACTTTAGTTTACCCTTTCGAAGGCATAGTATACACCCTTATTTTCAAGAATAAAATTTTGAGAAGCAAATCCTAAAGTTCTAATCCGGTTCATTCTCCTTTAATATATATATATATGTCATGATATATATATATGACGACTGCACCAGCAAGAAACAACGTTGTAGATTTTAATGCTTACATTTTAATCAAATTTTTAACATAGCAAGATATATATATATATATATATATATATATATATATATAAGCGCGCGCGCGCGCGCGCGCGCGCGTGTGTGTGTGTGTGTGTGTGTGTGTTCAAAGAATAATGATTAAACACTTTTGTCAAAAAACAGTCTTGTTTATCGACTTGAATCACTCTTTGTCAGAGATTTAAACCGAAGAAGACCAATTGTAAAGCATAAAAAGAACACTATAAAAATATACTTCAATGAAAAAGCAAAAATGACAACGTGAGATCGTGTATTATTCAGAAAGGTCTATCTTTCACATTCAACACAAAAGCGGGGATCAGTTAATTGGAAACAATATTTTCGTTAGAGTTCACTATGAATTTAACGTTAAACGTTCCTTAACACGGTCATTTCTCCCTCCACCAGGGTTCTGACCACACCAGCACAGAGCTGTCCTCGGAGATGGAAGCTGCCGCCGACAGCGCTCACCACAACTCGCCTCCTGCTCCCTACATGACCGGCACCTTGACCCGTCACAACGGCAGTGGCCGGAAAAAGGAAGCGGAAGCAGAGATGATACCGCAGCACAAGAAAAAGACAACTTCGTGTGGGGAAGACCACCACGGTGCTGTTTGCCGTCACGCTGGCCTACATTCTGAGTTTCCTGCCCTACCTGATCGTCATGGTCTTACGCAGCACCATCAAGGACTTTGAGGGACGGCTGAGTCCCGTAGGGGAAGTGGCCTACAAGTTCTGCGTCAAGTCCTTCTTCATCAACAACGCCATCAACCCCCTCATCTACAGTTTCCTCAACGCCAGCTTCCGAAGCGATGCCCGGAAAACGTTGCGCAAGATGTGGCATAACTGCTGCTGTCGCTGCTTCTGCTGTGGAAGGAGTTGCTGCTGCGGGGAAGCCGATCTTGACGTGTTGCCCCAGCAGAGTCCCATTGCCGTGTGATTGCTCACCACTTTGTTCGGACAGAAACTCAGATCCGGTTCCTTCAAATACTGGATCCTTTTCTCATCTGATATTTTGGCCCAAAGTCGCCCCACCCCCCCCACCCCCCCCCCCCCCCCCCCCCCCCCAAAAAAAAAAAAAAAAAAAAAGAAAAGAAAAACGATGAAGGCACATTTCTGACTTCCAGCACACTCGGAAGACTTGGCGGCACACTATACGGACACTAGTGTTGTGCAACAAGGGAATTTTACTGTCGTCTGACATTATGGCTCGAAGGAGATGCTTCTGATTTCAGTTACAGACGTCAGTGGATTGCCCAGAAACAGCCCAGTCAATGAAATCTTGATTCTTCAGTGTCCAAGCTTGGATGTTTTTTGATGTCATGCTGACTGCATGACTTCGAGTGCTACTGCTCTCAGATGCACTACTCTTAATCGTGATTTCTTTTGGGACATTTTTGTTGTGACGCATTATGGCAATATAGTTAGCGCTTTTATAGCCGGATGTGAAGATATGTCGTTCGGTATGAAAAGACACACAGAGAATATATGGTTCTTGAAAAAAGTGATATTGCAACCATCATGATTCCTTGCGACAACAGTTCCTTCGGCCCTGATACGACCCCTGCGGTAGGCTCGGCTGTAGACAACACTAAACAGAGCGGTCCCTGATGAAGACACGATTGTTGGTATAAAGCCCATCTTCTGTATTTGACTTTGCTGGACTTATCAAATCTTTTTTTTTTTTTTTTTTTTTTTTTTTTTTAGATTCTATACAACATCATAGGGCCGACACTGGGGATTCTTGCAGGACTTTTACTTTGTGCCGATGTCAGCGGATTTCTGCTAGTGAAGACTGTACAAAATGTCCTGAACACGTTTAATCCTGAACGTTGCAGATGTTGATGACTTTTAGTGCTTCGTTGTCTGATGGATGGTGTGGCAATGCAACGGACACTGCTGGTCGTCACCCTTCAGAACTATATCAATACCTCAGCTGCAAAGTTTTCTGTCACCCCCCTGCTCCAAGCGGGCTCTTCTCACTGACAGCTTTCATGTTCGTACTGAGAGAGAGAGAGAGAGAGAGAGAGAGAGAGAGAGAGAGAGAGAGAGATTTTGACATTTGTGGCGCAGGTTTACATTTGTTTGCCAGAAATGCCTATTCATGTTAACTTACTGTCATTGGTTCTTTCAGACTCGAGCTAGTAGAACTTTTCATGTCACTAACAGCAAATACATCATGACAGACCCGCGTTTGACCTTGCTGTGGATCAGTCACTAATGTAGTTCTGTTATCTACAGTATTGTTAATCGTACACGGTCTCTTTCTGTTTGGCCGAGTTAACTGCCAGCAGCTTCCCCAGAAGAAAACATGGCTCAGTTTTAAAAACAGCTCAGGTCTATTTTGAATAGGGAGAACAGTTCAGCCATTACTGAAGTCAAAGAATTCTGTCCAGCTATGTGTGCACAGACATGACTCTTGGCATCGCATTAAACATCAGCTCTGCCACCTTCCATGTGAAGAGAAGACAATACAAGATGCACTGCTCGCAACAAGCTATCCATCTATACTTTCAAGAATAAACGATTCAGATGGCTTTTCAGAGTGACAGTTTATAACAAGCCGTATATCCGTATTTTCAAGAATAGGTGATTCAGATGGCTTTTCCGACTGACTGCTTATGATAAGCTATCTATCTGTACCTTTAAGAATAGGTGATTCGGATGGCTTTTCTAAGAGACAGCGCATAACACGGAAACTATCCATACTTTCAAGAGTAAGAGATTCAGATAGCTTTTCCAAGTGACAGCTTAAAAAACAAGGCGTCTATCTGTACTTTCAAGAAAAAGTGATTTAGATGGCTTTTCGGAGTGACAGCTCATATCAAGCTGTCTACCTACATTCAAAAATAAGTGATTTTTTTTTATGTCCTTTCCGATTCTCCAACAGGCAGTCTCTGATTTGGAGCGCAAGACAAATGACCGTTTTGAACAGGAACTATGCTGGCAGACAGGATCCTCCCCTCACCATTGTCACGGTAGATGCGCCTGCAAGGGAGACGTATCCTGCATGTCTAAGACCACCCCCACAGAGTACAGTGCATGTTGCAGGGGCCGCCAGAAGAAATCCTACAGGGTCAGCATGAAATGTAGGATAATACGCCATACCCCGACCGACCTACTGCATAGGCTGTGGACAAGAGTGTTGGGAGCCCCCCCCCCCCCCCCGACTTTCTCTGGCCCGCATTCTTCCCAGGTTATTTTGAGCGGTGAAACTAGAGAATCAAGATGTGTTCTGAAGAATATGCATCTGCCTTTTTCAGCTTGCAGTTCCTGAGCAGAGCTTAGGATCTGATTGTGAGCAGGCAGCTGCCCATCCCATCAGTGTATTTCAATTTGCAGCTTTTTGAAAATATGTGTGTAAGTGTATGTACATATGTGTGTGTGTGTGTGTGTGTGTGTGTATGTGTGCATGCATGCATGTGTGTGCAAGAAAGAGGGGTAGATGTGGTTGCAAGTGTGCATGCACAAGAATATCAATCCATCTATTCATGTTTGTGTGTGTGTGTGTGTGTGTGTGTGCGTGTGAGCGTGTGTGTTGTGTGTTTCTTGGTATGCATAATGTGTTGATCAGTAAGATCAAATCATTTTGTTGAATATTGTTTTACTCATTTATGTTGTATAAAAAAAATAATCATGCTCTATAAGATTGTATCGATTGCAAAACATACATCAGATGAAACCATTGTTCTCATCATGTTTACATGAATGTATCAAAAGAATGAAATAAAAAAAAGAGAATGTGCAAACATGTCTGTGAGTAAGCAAAGGCGTGCATGCCCATGTTTGTATAGCTGTGATGTGCAGACATGTCTGAAGTCAGTACAGCCAAATCCTGTCTGTCAGTATACACTGAGTGAGTAGAAAGACACTAAACAAACCAGAAACTGAACAATAGCATCAAAACTTTTTATTTTTCTTTTGCTGCAATGTCTGAAAACATTTTCAAGAAACAAAACAAAACCAACCAACCGAACACGGAGCCCAGACTGATACAATACTCAAGGAAGCCCATACTGACCTGATTACAATACCTGTGGGAGCCTAGACTGACACATGTACAATATCACAGGAGCCCAGATTGATACATGCACAATACTCACAGGAGCCCAGACTAATACATGCACAATATTCACAGAGCCCAGACTAATACATGCACAATACTCACAGGAGCCCAGACTAATACATGCACAATACTCATAGGAGCCCAGACTAATACATGCACAATATTCACAGGAGCCCAGATTGATACATGCACAATATTCACAGGAGCCCAGACTAATACATGCACAATACTCACAGGAGCCCAGACTAATACATGCACAATACTCACAGGAGCCCAGACTAATACATGCACAATACTCACAGGAGCCCAGATTGATACATGCACAATATTCACAGGAGCCCAGATTGATACATGCACAATATCACAGGAGCTCAGACTAATACATATACAATACTCACAAGCACCCAGACATGCACAACAGTCACATGAACCCAGACTGATACATTCCTAATACTCAGAGGTGTCTAGAATCATACATGCACTATACTCACAGGAACCTAGACCGATATATGCACAACAGTCCCAGAATCCCAGACTAATACATGTACAATACTCAAAGAGCCCCAGACTGATACAATGAAGGGAGCGCAAACTGATACAATGACCATGGGAGACCAGGCTGACAGAATTATCATGGGAGCTCAGACTAATATAATCATCAGGGGAGCAAAGACATACAATAAATCAGGTAAACCCAGATGTACACAACAATCAAGGAACCCAAACTGATAATCAGGGGAGCCCTGATATAAGTAATCACGGCAGCCTGGACTGACAATTAATTAAGGCATCTCAGATCGATAAACTAATCAAGGGGAGCCAGACTGACACATTCATTAGGGCATCTCACTAATCATGGCAGCCCATCCATACCAGCAGCAATTTTGTGTTATCATAGTTCAACCAATTCTGTTAAAAAAATCTTTTGTGAAAGTCTCATTCCTCACTATGTACCAATCTGTAGTCCAGTGAACCCAGGGCCGATAATCCAGAGCATTGTTACTGAACCATATTGGTCATGCAGGCGCCACTGACATGCTTGAGGGATATTTGCAGCCCTCTCTCCTGTCATGCTCAGCAGGGCGGAGACATTGTAGCCACCAGTCCAGTCCTTGAAGCTGTTCATCTAAGGAACTTTATTTATTTCTTTTTTCTTTTTTTCTCTTGTAGCTATCTTACAGCAAACAAACAAGCACACAACAAGTGTAAAGTGATGTTATTTTCTTTACAAAAGACTCCACAAAACTTCTGGATATTTCGGCGAAAGCGCCTTTTTCAACAAGTTTCAACCATCTGCGGATTGTGCTGTGCAAGCGAAGTATTGTTTTTGATCTCTCTTGTCCTGTATTTGTTGAAAAAGGTGCTTTCGCCGAAATATCCAGAAGTTTTGTGGTGTCTTTTGTTAATAAAATAACGTCACTTTACACTTGTTGTGTGCTTGTTGTTTGTTGTATGTTCCATTGACGTTGCAGTCTGTTTCATCTTTCTGTAGTTATCTTAGTTTCAGAGCCCCCACTCGCGGCACTGCTCACACAACACCCAATGTTGCCAGAAACTGGCTGGTCCCATCACAAATCCATCATCCTTTTCAAAGGAGTTGCTACGACCTACAAAATGGGGAACCGCTGTCAGTCTGCTAAACAGCTGCAGCTGCGTGAGGGCAGAAAATGTCCTCCAGCAATAGAGACTGTGAACTGAACAATGCTTGAGGTGGCACTTCCGTAAGCTAACTGCAGTTATAAGTTGTGTGATCTTCTAAGCTATGTCCTGTCAGACAAAAGAATTTGCATGAAACAAGTGCTGCCAATGAGGATGAAACAAGTATTGCTTTAATAGAAATTATGATTCAGGATAAGAGGTCAGTGGCAGGGTGTGTGCGTGTGTGTGTGTGTATGTGAGCGTGTGTGTGTGTGTGTGTGTGTGTGTGTGTGTGTGTGTGTGTGTGTGTGTGTGTATTGTGTGTGTGTGTGTGTGTGTGTGTGTGTGTGTGTGTGTGTGTGTGTGTGTGTGTGTGTGTGTGTGTGTGTGTGTGTGTGTGTGTGTGTGTGTGTGTGTGTGTGTGTGTGCATGTCTGCATACATGTGAGTGAGCATGACATTTTCTCAAACAAAAACAATTCAAACACATTTTGACTCAGAAACTCTACAGAGATTTCTTGACAGCACACAAACTGAACTATGGCGGAAACAAAGAGAGGAAAACCCATCATGACTCTCCATGACGCTGGCAAAGAAGGATTAATAATTTGGAGGGGGGGGAGGGGGGGAGGGGGGGGTGAGAGTAGGGGGCGTACTCCTTTCAGTTTACACTCTGGGGTGGTTGGCAGCAAATGAATGCAACCTACCACTGAATACACAGGAGCACTGCCTAAGTTAGTGTAACTACAATACATTTCTATAACGGGTTAAACACCTTTATGACCACTACAATGAACAGGGAAAAGGGTCACAAAGTCTCATGACAGAACATGAACAATTTATCTTCATAATTCAGCATTTGCAGACGGAAAAGTCTGAGCTGCTATCAACATCATCACATGGAAAACCTGTACTGGAAAATCAGAAACTAGTATTGCATCTTCCTCAGTGCACTGGTATGGCATGTGCAACCCTCCATGTTACAGAAGAGCGGGAAAAGCTGACCCAGTAACAACTGTGAGGAAGGAAGCTAGAGACAACAGGCATTAGCTACAAAGCATCAGTCTTGTGATATCAGCTATCAATACACTGATACCCAATATTTTGTGAAAAGACGCTAAATCAACAAAACAAAAAACAAAAGATACCCAATATGATGGAAGTGAAAAAATGAGATCAATTGCTGATTTTCACTGTGAATACTTCATGTTTTTGAGAAAATGTTTACCATGTATCAAGTGGTAAGGGCATGCAGTGTGTTCATTTTAATCACATCGCCATGGACTGCTCTGCTCAGTCCCTGTTGTTGTTTTGGGGGCAGTAGTTTGGCTCCATGCTGCATCGTTGTCCTTTGGGGGACAGTAGTTTGGCTCCATGCTGCATTGTTGTCCTTTGGGGAACAGTAGTTTGGCTCCATGCCGCATTGTTGTCCTTTGGGGGACAGTAGTTTGGCTCCATGCCGCATCGTTGTCCTTTGGGGGACAGTAGTTTGGCTCCATCGTTGTCCTTAGGGGGACAGTAGTTTGGCTCCATGCTGCATCGTTGTCCTTTGGGGGACAGTAGTTTGCTCCATCGTCGTTGTCCTTTGGGGGACAGTAGTTTGGCTCCATCGTTGTCCTTTGGGGGACAGTAGTTTGGTTCCATTGTTGGCCTTTGGGGACAGTAGTCTGGCTCCATGCTGCATCGTTGTCCTTTGGGGGACAGTAGTTTGGCTCCATGTTGCATCATTGTCCTTAGGGGGACAGAAGTTTGGCTCCATGCTGCATCCTTTGTCCTTTGGGGACAGTAGTTTGGCTCCATGCTGCATCATTGTCCTTTGGGGGACAGTAGTTTGGCTCCATGCATTGTTGTCCTTTGGGGGACGGTAGTTTGGCTCCATCGTTGTCCTTTGGGGGACAGTAGTTTGGCTCCATGCTGCATCGTTGTCCTTTAGGGGATGGTAGTTTGGTTCCATCGTTGTCCTTTAGGGGACGGTAGTTTGGTTTTGGTTCCATCGTTGTCCTTAAAGGGGACAGTAGTTTGGCTCCATGCTGCATCATTGTCCTTTAGGGGACGGTAGTTTGGTTCCATTGTTGTCCCTTTAGGGGACGGTAGTTTGGTTCCATCGTTGTCCTTTGGGGAGACAGTAGTTTGGCTCCATGCTGCACACTCGGTCATTAACAGTCAGCAATGATGAAAAATGAATCCTCATGGCTTCCAATCAGAAAGGGGACACATCATCACTCTGACTGAATGTTTTTGTGATATGTATAACAACATAATGAATGCACTCAAGTTCTATTCTTCTTGAACAGAACTATTGAGATATTTCACAGTCATGTAGATACCAGGCCTTCTTACACTTTGTATATGTCAACTTTACTCTTTTATTAGATCCAACTTGCTTTGCAGACACAACAACGAGGAAGCACCAACACCTAAAATCACTGGAACATATTTCACAAATGCATGAAAAAGTCAAATTTTATTGAGGGAATTCATTCGCTCCATCTTCAACACACAGGAAGTAATGTGAAATATGGCTGATCCAGGCATCATTCAACGCCATGACAAGAAATATGGCTGATCCAGGCATCCATTCAACGCCAAAACACAGAGATCACAGAAATGGTGCAGGCTCCATGTCATCCTTGTCTGATCACCGTCCGTTCTTCAAACGCTGGTGATATACACCGTAAGCCTCCAGGCCACACTGTTTCACATCATCCTGCAAAGAAAGAAGTAGGAACACAGGGCTGAGTGCACGCACATACATGCACGCATAGTATTGTTTTGTGCATTTTCATGTCTGTTTGTGAAGCTTAAAGAAGACACACATCAAAAATTCACTTGTCTGTTTCGCATAGTGTATTAAATCAGCATTAATGTGCACTCTGTTTTACACGTTTATTTGTATTTTAGCTTGTTTTTTTCTCTCAGTAATTCTGCAGTCTTCTTTCACATTTCAGACTTCGCTTATATACAGCACTTCAGGAAAGTCCACACCTTGGCTGGAATCTGAGAAACAAAGTATGCCCTGGTAAATTTCGAAAGTAATTTAAAGTAACTCCCACCGGTTAACATGGACAAACAAATTACCAGACAAAACAACATGTTTTGACCACTTAGGTCTTTTTCAGGCAAGATAAACAACACTCAGGACAATGATAACAAAGAACAAGCAATCACCTGTCTTCTCAAATTTGGCGCAAGATAGGTGATGAATGTAATAGTCTATGCCCTTATAGTCCAAAATGACAATACATATGCTCTCATCTGCTCACTGACCTCATTTAAAGCCTGCAGAACACCAAGTGGTGCCACCTTCAGCAGTGTCACCACCGTCTTGGAGACATCCATGATCAAACTTACATCAGTGCCCTGTTAGGAGGAATATTTGACACAGTGTGAAACCGAACTGACAATAGAAAAAAAAAAAAATTTCTACAAAAAGTTGTACTGTTTTTCCTTAAATGTCATACACTGTCAATGAGAATCTCATGGATCATTTAAGGCAGGCCAAGCTTTGACAGTAATTGGTACATGGTTGGTACATCCAGTTTTGACACAGTGTTTACTGCAGACCTGTTTACCCCAAATTTGTGTACCTGTAATATCTCAGACAAAAACCAGTAATTTGAAAAAAAAAAATCCTGTAATTTTCATAATCACAATACTTTTGCAACTTTTGAAGATATGGAAGAACCCGTTACTGGCGCAGAAGACCGCTTCGTCGCCATCTTTGATAAGATAAAAGATGCAAGGCCCGCTGGGAAATGTCTTTTTACTGCTTTTGACTGAAAAGGTAGCAGACGAAACTTTGCGTTTAAAAATTTTCTTTCCTTTGATTTTTTTCCAGTAATTTCTGTGGGGAGCCGTAATTTTGTAATTTTGATTTTTTTTTTTTCCTGTAAAAATTGTGGCAAAAATCGTTTAGGTAAACAGGTCTGTTATTGATCTATTAAAAATGAGACAGAGAGAGAGAAATAACGTTATGTTTAATATCTTTCTTTAAACATTAAAAAGCCATAATGTTTAAAATGTTTCTTTATCGACAAAAAATGGCATAATGTTTCAAATGTTTCTTAACTACAACAAAGCATGTTTCACATCTTTCATTAACCACAAAAAATGTTAAAAGGTTTCTGTTCTCCCGTTAACCACACAACAGCATGGTGTTTCAAATTTCCCATCACCACAAAAAGGGACAATGTTTCAATTTTTTCATTAACCACAAAAACAAAGCATGTTTCAAACATTTAACTAACCGCAACAAAAGTACAATGTTTACAGTATTTCTTCAGCTTTGAATCATGAGAAAGGTGACTATGACTCACAGTGCTGGACGAACTGTTTACGTCCAAACATATTGTTGTAAGTTTTTAAACTATGTACAACTTGGTCACCATATTCATTTGGCATGGCTGTTCACTTGAATAGATAGACTAAGGTCGCCATTGTTCCGCAGCCTCACAGTGTTGTAGTGTCGTTTACAGAGTCACATCTGTTTATAAGTTTCAGTTTCATCAAGGAGGTGTCACTGCAAGCGAACAGGTCCATATACACTGCACCACATCCGCTAAGTTGCGAGATTGTTTTTATAAGTTTCCTCCTTCCCCAAGGGAATTATTATTCAGAAATAATTCTGATACTGTATTCAGTAATCCAGCATGGCTCTGAAATCAGCCCAGCGAGTTGTGAGAAAAAAACTGAACTGTGAGCTGGCAAAACACATCATTATTTGCACGCTTCCCACAAATTCATGAACACAAATGGAAAGATTAAAAACAGTTAACACACACAGAGCAAGACCTGTTGTTTACCTGTCGAGATGAGTCATCTTCAAAGCGCGACAGAGTCCAGCATACAGACCTATTACTGTGGTCACTACATCTCCTTCACAAGCCATTGCTGCCACTGGTAGACTGCAGACACACCTGTTAAGAACAAAGGGATGGACAAAGTAAATGATACAGCTGACAGTATGAATAAATAATGAGATGAACAGAAAAAAAAAAGAGAGTATCACACTGTCAGGATTTCAAAGGCTTGTGTGGCAGATCAGGAGGGTGTCAATTTTCTTCCACACTGTGTGTGTGTGTGTGTGTGTGTGTGTGTGTGTGTGTGTGTGTGTTGCATTAACATTTGGTGGTTTTTTTTTCAATAACTTTTTTTATCTTAAGCTGGCATGCAAGACCTACTAACAAAAATAGGTAGGAAATGAAATACATTCCTTTTTCACAAAAAAAACCCAAAAAAAGCCGGAAGCCACGGTGTAGGAACATTTAAATCACACATCTTATAAGTGTGTTTCAGCAATTCTAACATTAACCCCTTACTCTAATGGGCAGGATTTACACTAACTGTGACTGAGTGACAAGTGGAAAAAAGGGGACATCTTGAGTGTGATGATGCATTCAGGAACTCTCAGCAGATATCATCTCTAACACATCTGACCCAGAGACCAAAGGTTTTGTCCAAAGCCTCCTAAATACATACACTAAATTAGTAAAACTTCATCATCCTCTTGCCCTGGCATGAAAAATGGTGTCATTTGTGTTGATCCTGTCACATTCATCACTGACACCCACCTCATGTGAAACAGCCAACAAGGATGATCATCCCTGGAGTGTTGGGGGAGAGAAGGGGATGGGAGGGGGGTATGGGGATTGTTATAATCACTCTAATACTATACTGATACCATCAGAATAACAACATGCTACAACTGGCAGAAGAATGATAATATTGAATTAGAAATTGTCAAAGTGCCAGTAGACCCACAAACCAAGATCTGTATGAAGGTTATAAAATGATAGGCAGTGAAACTCCCGGTTTTTATTTGTGCTTGGGAGATGGAACCAACCAAATCTCTCTACAGACCATGTGCTCAACGACAGTGATTTAATCTTCTTTCCATACAAAACACCAACTGAAAGTCTGACCACGTGCTCAACGACAGTGATTTAATCTTCTTTCCATACAAAACACCAACTGAAAGTCTATCTCAATTCCGGTTCCTCTGTACATCTCCCTCCTTCTCTTACATTTCATCTTTAATGCTCTTCCCATAACCATCTGCTGCCACATCCAAAACAATTCAATTTGCTGAGGTCATGGATCACTGGGCAATCATCTTTGCCTGTCATATCGATTACACCCATACTGGTAAGTGTAATCAGGTCAGTTAAGTGAAAATGAAAAACAAACAAACAAACAAAAAAAAAGCAAAATAAAAATCACTCACCTTAAGCAGGCAACTTCTGTGAATGTCTCCAGATCTGGAGACATCAAAGTGCGCCTCAGGGGAGAGCACTGTGATTCTGTGCTAAAGGTCAAGTGGATCAGGTATGGAAACAGTCCCCATAACTCTGACAGCCACCGTAGATGAATCTCCATCTAAAAATAGAAATCATGACCAAGTAAGAGTGAACACTCTCTCACAAAGTGTTGACATGACTAGACCCAGTGCAAAGAACTTGGCAAGGCATCATTCATGTGCTGTCAATGTTGTTGTTTTTTTTTTTTTTTTTTAATCTCAGAACCAATGGAACTCTGTGTGAACAGTGACAAAACTTGGAAAATGACAGTGTGTGTAATTCTATGCACACTTTACATTTTCCCATAAAACCTTGACAAAAGAAATCTATCTTCTATCCACAATGATGATTTCAGTACAGCCTTAAATAAATGCAACAGTGACATAAAAACAAAACAGCAGCAACAATTACAAAAACACAACATCTGGTCCAAACGAAGAACATATATAAAATGCAAGTATTTTGTGTTTTGTCTTCAACAGGAAATCTACATGCTACACGCAATTGAAAAAAAGAAACCTCAAACAGCAAACGAATTGTATTTGAAAATAATACATGAAACAGCAGAAATGCATGTTGACAGAGAGATGCAGCTATTGGTGTTGGTGGAAAGAGTATGCGACCTTGAGCGGCAGAGAGGCGGAGCAAACTGCACAATCCGACAAGGCCACTGCCAGGACTGTGTTGAGGCAGTGAATGGTCTGAACAAAAAACAAACAAAATCAATGTTACATATTGTTAGAATAAATAAAGTCATGGTGTATAAAGTCAATGGTGTCTCACAACAAAAAAAAAAAAAAAAAAAAAAAAAAAAAAAAAAAAAAAAAAAATCACACTGCAGAATGTTATGTCTGTCAAGCTGTATTACAAGACAAAAAAAAATCTTACTACTAAATATTCTGTCTTTGCTATTGTATCCGTTTTCCATTAACAGGGAGAAACAAATGACAGTAAAAACTTGTCACGACAAATTGTGTCTGTGTACTTGTATCTGTTATCTTATAACACAAAAAAACAACAACAACAACAAAAAAAAGACCCAAACAAAATTCATTTCTGCATGTTGTCTTTAAAGTTGTACCTTTCATCCCTTAACAGCGAAAAAAAAAAAGACCTTTTGATGTATGTCTGTGTGGATGTATATCATTTCGTAAAAATAAAATAAAAACTAATCACTGTTTGTTGTACCTGTATAGCTGCAGCTATTATCTTTCAACAGGAAAATACTAAAACATTAAACTTATTACTGCATGCTGTATAAGCACAATTACCCTGCACACAGAGACTAAGCCTGGTGAAGCAAATATTATCCTGGGTCCTGTTTGAAAGAGAATCCTGCGTAAGGCATGGAGCATTCAACAATAAACAATCAAACAGAACTGTGAGACAATGGCATATCCTGTCCCTCACCTAACATGCACAGAGCAGGAGCAGCAGAAGAAATGTACAAACACAAGCTAACACTTGTCAGAGACTGGCAGAGCCTTTTGATCTTGAATATGTCACAGAGACCACACACATGAACAAGTACAGGCAACCATAGTGTGGGTAATTTAAAATGATACCTGAAACTGAAAAAAAAAATGTGTATTACTCTATATAAAGATGATATAAGGGTCAAAAGCCTAAAGCCTAACTGAACTGCTCTTGAATGTGGTCAAATTAGTTTAAACAAGAAGAAAACAATACAAAACAGCGATCAACAACCAAGAATCATCCTATCCTATCTCTTTACAGGACAATCAACTCTGCAATATAGGCAGTACCTTGGGCTCTTGTTCATGGAGATACTGAAAGACCTCCTTCCTCATCTCTGCGGTACAACTCTGGTTTCTGAAAATGCATTCATCAGTTTGACAGTCTCTTTAATCACACGATGAGCGTCACAACAGAATGGGGCATGGGGGGAAAGGAGGTAAATATACCATGCAAAGTTTTATGAGGCCTTTGCCTTTGATGTTTATCACATATGCTTTCAGTGCAGGAGCATACTGGAAATGTATCCATTGTTGGTAGTGCAGCTATTTACATTGATACAAAGCCCAGGAACACAACTTGAACACAGATGACCGATCCACCACCGATGATTACTGAAACTGGGGTTTAGACTGTTTTCAACATACATACTAAGTTTACCATAAAAAAAGGATTAATTTCTCACATGTACAATGAATCACTAGTCTAAAAAAACCAAAAGGATCAATTTTTTTTTTCAATAGAGAAAAATGGCTTTGTTTGTCAAATGCTAAATGCATTACTTGTGTTTCTCAGGAGGGCAAATCTAATGTTCCACAGTCTGCTGTGAGATTATGAACAAACTTAGGAGGACGCTAAACTCGAAATTCATGTCAAGACTTTTTCATTTTTTTTTTAATATCAGACTCCAATTTTGGTGTTGCTCACTAACATTTTGTGAAGAATTACATGGATTACAGTTGCAAGCCCCCCAGACTGCAAGGGATAGATCTGCACACATACAGCACTGTACAAACCAGAGCTGGGTTGAGAAATGGGAAGAAGCGTCTGGCAAAAGGAGAACAGTTTGAGGAGACAGACAGGAAAAACAGTGGAGGAAGGGGTGGGGTGGGGGCAAAGAGGGCACCTAAAAGAGAGGGAGGTGGGTGGAAGGGGAGGGGGGGGGGGAAAGAGGGAGACCTAAAAGAGAGGGAGGTGGGTGGGAGGGGGGGAGATGAAGGGGGCGGGGGGGACAGGGGAGAGGGTAGACTGGGGGGGGGGGGGAGGGGGGGGGGGGGGGAGGGGTTGGGGGGTAGGGGGGGGGGGGGGGGGGGGGGGGGGGGGGGGGGGGGGGTGTTATGAAAGGGATTGGGGTAGAAGGTCTGACTCTCAAATGGTAGAGATCAGGGGTCACCCCCCCCCCCATCCCCCCCCCCCACACAACACACACACATCTTTCCCCCTATCAGTCAACCTCCAACCCCACTCTCCTCCTGAAGTTGACAACATCTCTCAGGAGAAAACCATACTGTTTACATGCACAAAATAACTGATTACTGTACAAAAAAGCACATCATCTGCTTTCCATGTTAAGGACAAAATCACTCTAAAACCAGAAGGGTACATGGGACAACACAGACCTCCACTTAAGTTGCATATACTACTCTTAAAAATTTCATGGATCTACCTTTTGATTCAGACCCACATCAAAATTTAATTTGATTCTTGGGCCAGATTCCATCTCTCCACCACAATCAGTTTGGTTTCTTTCTCTCTTTCTTTTTTTTTTTTTTTGTACACTCTTGCTGATAGACAAATCAACAGATGCCAATGAAAACATAACCCCCTTGACTGAGGTGATGAAATGTTCGCAATGCAGACAATCTACACACACCAGAAGGGTTGAGGATTGCTATGCATGGTCATCATTGCTGTTCTTATTATCACAATCATCAAGTCATATTCCTTTGGAACTGAAAATACAGCCTTGTTAGCCTTGGACAGGAACATATGCTGTCATTCATTACCTGTGAAGGAGTGAAGAATACATGGATGCAGCCAGACAAAATGGCTCTGTCTCAGCCAGTGGAAGAGACCGCCTTATTTCTTCAATGCAACCTCTGGGAAGAAAACATTCATAGTTATTCTCTCTCCAGATCATTACAGTCTTTTATTTCATTTCTATAATTCATTAGTTCTGATGGCAATCTCATCTTCAAGATGATTAATTATCACATTCTGAATTGCTGAGATGATGTCATATATTTTAAAGATGAGACTGAATATCTCAATCTTAAGTATGTGACCCCATATCCAAAAATGAATGGACAAAAATACTGTCTATAGTTGAACATTTATAAAAAAAAAAAAACATAGTGTAAATCCACTGACAGCAATGTTATTGTATGCCTGAAAAGTAAAGCTTACAATAAGAATCAAAATACAATATCTGTCATGCATATCTAGAATATGTAGTGTTTATTTCACGACTGGCCGTCTAATACCACTATGTGGATAGATGTTAAAATGAAGACAACAACAACAACAGTTCACAATTGAACATGTGGTACCATATATTCACAAATATGCAGCATTTGCAGTATAACTGAAATGTACAGTACATCACATTTATGTGGCAATTGTAAAACATTTAAAGGCAGTACTGCATCTGTTGCTTCATCTTTATAAAATCTGTTCCATATATCCTAACTTGTGTGATGTTCGCAACAATACTGACGCACAGATTCTGCAGCACTGAACTGTATGGTAGACATCTGCTATAATAAAAATACAGCATTAACCTGTCACCTACAAACAGAACTTGGTCGTATCTAATCCACCATCTCAGTCCAAAACATACTCAGCATGTCAGTCAGGGCCATGGACAGCAACTGGGAGGCCCCATTTTCAAACCTCATCAGAACCATTATGTCATTATGAGACTTGGAGCGGACTTGTGGAAAGAGACATAGACTCTAACAGGAAGACTGGGACCACACTCATGTACTGTTCACTCAAACTTCTGTAGCTATCAGAGACAGCTCAAGTTTCATGACAAAGCAGTTCAAGCATTTGTATCTCTCAGGCCCTGTGGATGCCAGGATACTGTGTGACAGGAAGTGTACCACACAGTCATGTCATACAGTCTCGGACCAAAACTGAGCTCTGTAGTGTTGTTGCTATTCTCATCATACAGTCTCAGGCAAAATCCGAACTCTGTAGTGTCATTATTAAAACTGAACTCTGTAGTGTCGTTGTTATCTCATACAGTCTCAGGCAAAATCTGAACTCTGTGGTGTCGTTATTCTCATCATACAGTCTCAGGCAAAACTGAACTCTGTAGTGTCGTTGGTGTTCTCATCATACAGTCTCAGGCGAAATCTGAACTCTGTAGTGTCGTTGTATATTAAACTGAACTCTGTAGTGTGGTTGCCATTCTCATCATGCATTAAAAGGTAAGCAAACATTGTTCCAGGATCTGTGTCCCCCAGGTTGGACAACAGCCCACTCAAAAAGCACTGAAACAAAAGGCAAGGGTTCAGGGGCTGCCCACAACCCCAGGCTGATGAAAGGACATGCTGTGGTCCCCATCTGGAGGGGTCCCTCATTAAGTAATACAGAGGGCTTCACAGGTGATACTGTGAGTATATGAGAAGGCAGCACTGAACATAACACAAGTGACCCAGCGGCCATGGTAGGTGACCCTATCTCCAGGTACAATGGCTGCGGCTGTGGATGCATTTGAGAATGGCTGTTGTGAATGTTAAAAAGAGTAGTGTGCGAGTTTTACTGCTCTTGAGAGAGTAAAAGAGAAAAGCTCAACAGTTTTTTTTTTTTAAAAGGGGAAAAAAAATTAGCTCATGTCACACATTGCACAACTTTCGCTGTTAAAATATCCATTATATTCCATGCTTACCTGTTTGCTATTTTACAAACAGCACAGCACCTGTTCCACATTCAATGCTATGTGGCATTTATTTTCACACCAAAAGCTACATCTACCTGAAGAGTGATATAATGTTCTTTTCTCAGGGGTGATAGTAAGAAATGTTTGTAATACTGAAAAGTTTGTGGCCGGGGTCCAGGGTGCAGGGGCAACGCCATGCTGACGGAGCGCAGGGGGGGGGGGGGGGGGGGGGGTCTGGGCGTTCTCCTTTGATATTTAAAAAAAAAAAAAATAACATAAAAAAATAAAATAAAAACACACACAAAAAAAAATTGTCAACAAGAAAAAAAAAAGTCCCAAAAACCCATACGGAAATCTGTATAATACGGAACTACTCCCACCCATGTTTTCTAATGATGTGGGGGGATTTACTACGAAACGGAAACCATGATACCTGTCCCACATGTCCAGACAGCGAGGAAGCCTGTCCCATGGGGTGGAAGTGGCCAGGGAGGGGAGAAAGGCACACAAACTCTGCCAGTGTACCTGAAACAATGCCTGAGCTGTACATACATGGACCAGATCCATGCACAATGTTCCCTGTTGGTCTGTTTTCAGGCCGTTTCATAGTTTCAGACTTACAGGTGGCTACAAGAGTAAATACAAAACCAGTGCCGTCTTAGGAATTCTAGATCAGATCATCATGCACGAATTCTTCAAAACAGTGGCGTGCGTGCGTGCGTGTGTGTGTGTGTGTGTGTGTGTGTGTGTGTGTGTGTGCGTGCGTGTGTGTGTGTGTGTGTACACATGCATATGTGAGTGTGTGTGTGTGCATGAATGTGCATGTTTAATTTTGTAAGTGTACATGTGTATGGAGGCGGTGTGTGTGTGTGTATGTGTGTGTGTGTGTGTGTGTGTGTGTGTGTGTGTGTGATCATGCAGGATGGAGTGGGGGGAAGGAAGGACTGAAGACTGCTGGTGGTGAGAGTGTGGAGACTGGAGGAACAGATGATGCACAGTGGCTGTACCTGACCAGTGCCGGTTTAAAGTCAAAACAGATTTGAGACGAAAAGTACCAAATATAATATCACTTTTGCAGAAAATGAACAGATCCAAACAAAACCCTCATTCACCCACATCCCCTCTCCTCCACCTCCATTGCAAACTGTTCTATTCATCTCACTCTGCAAATGCGTTCAACACCTTTTATTCAGTTAAAATGTCTTTGTTGTCACTGATAATTACGAGGACGAATGAATTCATAGTTCCTCTAAATGCACCATCAATCCCTTTTTCTTCAGTCTTTTCAAATCAACCATCACAAGTCCTCAATGTCATGATCTGATCACCCTGATTCCATCATCTGGAACCCGCCTTGGCTTAAAGCTGTCAGACCAGTTGACATAGGCTTGAACACCAAGGCTATCAAAATGTTGTTATGCTCTGCATAGTTATGCGGGGATTGTCTTCAGTTGTGACAAGCTCCTAGCATAACAGATATGCTCTGCATACTTATGTGTGGATTGTCTTCAGTCATGACAAGCTCCAAGCATAACATTATCAGTCTCCAAAATCCCTCAAAGTCGGAGTGTGGCTGCCCACATGGCAGGGTAATAAAAAAACTGTCACACACGTAAAGTTCTCATCCCTAACTGATGCATTTGTACCATAGTGTCCAAGTACTTCGGCTATTCAGATGATCTCTGGAGTCTTTTAGCCAGGGTATGACAACAACAACATCATCTGAAAATTTGATATGCATTAGAGACATGTCTAAATATCTGTGAGATAAATGCCAGTGCTGCTGAACCTTGAGGCTGCTGATTACATCTACTGATGGACAGACAGGGGAGTCCCCAACAACTTGAATCCATCTAAGTAAAATATTTAAGAACTGACAAAACAAAGCAAAACAAAAAAAAAAAAATACCCACCCCCCCACACAGAATCTATTGTCTAAGAGGTTCTTTTACAAAAACAAACAAAAACATTTAAGGTATTTTGCCATCAATTCATTGTTCATCACCTTTCATCTTTTCACTGCACTTTCTATGCATCACCTAATGAAAGAATTATACACTGAGGCCGCCAACAGCTAGGGAAAGCATTTACTTTTTTGTTGCAAAATTATGACATAATGAAGGTACAAAGACACTCGGAATCATGATGGCAACATGCTGATATTACTACTTCATGATTGCACTGTCCAACAGCTAGGGAAAGCATAATTTTTCAGTCGCAAAATTATGACAAATGAAGGTACAGAGACAACTGAAAACCATGATGGCAACATGCTGAATATCAACTACTATAATGATAGAAGCAAGCTATAAATAGCAAGCTATGGGCTATTGTTAGCTCCAAATTACCAACAGTCATATGACAGACATAACAAGTTCAAATACTAACCAGTGTTGACAGAATGATCAGTGGGTGATTTTCAAACATCTCCTGCACCTCTCTGTCCTTGAAGTCTTTTGAAACCACCATGTAACCCTGGAAATACAAAAAAAAAAAAAAAAAAAAAAAAAAAAAAAAGTCACTGCACAATGGAAATTAAATCACAGTTTTTTTTCATGATACTATTACAGATCAACG
The DNA here is from genome assembly GCA_016801955.1 of Conus betulinus. NCBI lineage: Eukaryota > Metazoa > Mollusca > Gastropoda > Neogastropoda > Conidae > Conus > Conus betulinus. The sequence goes on along the minus strand of JADBJO010000970.1, from coordinate 185,877 downwards.
ACAGGTACAGTGATGTGGATATGAAAATCACACGGATTTACAGTTCACAAAATTGCCTAAAAAATTGATGTGTGTGTGTGTGTGTGTGTGTGTGTGTGTGTGTGTGTTGTGTGATATACACACATGCAAAACTGTCATAGGAGACCATTGCAGTATGCTTCAAAGCAAACTTATGTGGGTGTATGTGCAATCAACTGTGCGTGTAAACGTTTAAACTGAGGGGTTGGGGGGGGGGGAGAGAGGGGGGGGCGGCTGGTGGTTAGGCTGAGGACTGCGGAAGGTGTGCAGGAGGTGGAGGTACCTGAGGACTTGTACGAGGCGGCCTTCAGGTGGGTGGGCATGGGAAGAGGGTGGTGTGCGTTTGTGTGTATGTGTGTGTGTGTGTGTGTGTGTGTGTGTGTGTGTGTGTGTGTGCAGTGTGTATGTGTGTCTGTGCGTGTGTGCAGTATGTGTGTGTGTGTGTGTGTGTGTGTGTGTGTGTGTGTGTGCGTGTGTGCGTGCGTGCGTGCGTGTGTTCATGCCCACTTTCTTCACACTAGATGATCCAACCCAATCCCAGACCTGCAGCAGATGACAGGTCACATCAAGGGACAGAACTCCATTCTCAGCCGCACATCTCACCTGCAGACAGGTACAAAGAAGACAAGTTAAAACCATTTCCCCACTCCTCTTTTTAGGAAAGTACTGAAACAGGAGTTGGATAGACGTCAGCTCTCTGAAAGAGTGAAAAGGGAGGTGGAAAATCTAAGGGAGGGGCTAGAGGAGTGATGTGGCTGTAATAAATCATGCTTCCACAAGAACCAAACATGGCAGAAAAAAATAACGAGGAGGGGGTTACAAGATATCACACCACTAACCTCTGACATAGGGGAAAATTTAATCACCTAGTGTGGGTGGAATTTCACCCTCTGTGTAATGTATGCATTTCCACAGACAACATTTTTTGCCATGTTGTCTGTGAACAGAAGTATGATCAACAGTGTCATGACTGGATGCTCAGGAACAGCTTTCCCTCACACAGAATGGATGAAAAAGAGAAAAAAGGAAGCTGGCAGACATGTTTGAGCACTTTCATGAGGAATTTGTCGGTCAGTGCAAAACCATGTACCATTTGTAGCAGGGCTCCCACAAACACATGTATGTACAATCAGATACACACTTCGGGCCATCAAGAGATCCCATAATCAAGTCAACAGACAGTAATTTTCCATCATATCCAAATCTCCAGAATAACATACTGTAATCACTTGCCAAGTACTAAGTATTCAAAAGCATGGAATTCTCTCCTCTCTAATCTGCTGATCCAACTAATTTGTTTAGTTCAAAAAACCCAACCTGTCACTTCTTGCGAGGCTTGGAAACCATAAACGGAAGTAACAACAAATTAGGCTCGACTTTTCAGCAGAGGTGAATATACTGCCTATCAAGGATGGACCCTCTGTGGTGTTAGCATGACCCCATATAGTCCCAGGAACCCTCTGAATTCGTTCTAATAATGGGAGAACTGTGCATGTGCCATATTCTTGTCCTGGTTTTCCTGACCCTTCTTCCTGAACTTGAGGCCAACAGATTTAACGACTTTTATTACATTTTTAGTTTCAAAGTGGGGTAACTGCGGGTAGAAATGAAAAAAAAAAAAAAAAAAAAAAAAAAAAAATTTAAGTAACTCTGCCCGGTTCACATGGACAAACAAATTACAAGACAAAAAATGACGAGCTTCAACCTCTTATGTCTACCAAGATAAACAACATTCAGGACAATGAAAACAAAAAATGAGCAAATCATTCATCTTCTTGAATTCAGTGCAAGATGGGTGTTGAATCACATTTCACATTTTTGTTTTGTGCCAGTGTATGAGAGTTTTTCTTGATTTCTTTCTGACTTAACTACGCAGCATAACAACCTCATTTTTCCAATGTAATTATACATCTATTTAAATTGATTCACATTCATTCCGTATGTTCCTAGTAACATTTGTCACAAATGGAAAAGAAGGGTATCATCAACCAAAACATTTGAATAATGTAACAATCTGACTGAATAAGACATCTTTTGGCGTAATGTTTCCATTACCTTTCAAGAGCACTGTCAATTTTGAACACAAATTCTGAACATAGTTAGGGCAATGCTTTGTCACCTTTCAACACAAATACTGAACACACTCATAGTTAGGGCAATGCTTTTGTTACCTTTCAACACAAATACTGAACACACTCATAGTTAGGGCAATGCTTCTGTCACCTTTCAACACAAATTCTGAACACACTCATAGTTAGGGCAATGCTTTTGTTACCTTTCAACACAAATTCTGAACACACTCGTAGTTAGTACGGACTGTCCTGATGGTGTGTGTTGCTATGAGGAACGACACATGCTTCCAGAACTTGGGACTGTTAGTATATGAATCTTTGATCATAATTTTCAACTTCATCCCTGTCAATCTTCTCTGCATGTTAAGAAAAACCTTGGGTGGGGAGGTAAATCAGAGTGGTGTGGAGCAGATGTGGGGTGTACTTCACATTATTCATGATTCAGCAGCTGCAGAACTGATTCCTTAGCTCAAGACAGTGAAAACTAAATCAAATTATTATGCCCATTACATTTAAAAACCTGCATTCAGAGATGAAATCTGAATCAATTTGTGGCCACCTGTAATTAAAGAGAACATGCAGCACATCCAACAAGGAAACTCAGCATAGAAATGCATGACTTCTTTCATATTAACTATCTCTTTTTTCAGTCATAGGGATCTAACACTAAATTTATTTGGATTGGTCAATATCAATGTCACTGAGCAGATGAAGGTAGAAGACAGGAGACAGAAACGGACAGTGAAACATAACAGACATGCAGTCAAAGGCAGACTGAAGGACTGGCTAACATGTACAGAACAGTTCTAGACACAGACACACATACGCACGCACACACAAACTCTCAGACACATATACACACACAAACATGCACTCACACATACAAACACTCATACATACATGCACTCACACACTCACACACACACACACACGCACACATACACACACACACACACACACAAACACACACACACACACACACACTCACAAACCTCTATCAATATCTCACCAAAAAATCCTCCACCAACTTGACAGTGCCCTCCATGGACTTTCTGCAGGCTCCCTGTCCCGGACAGCTGCTGAACAGCAGATGGGGAGGGCAACTCAAACTACTCTGTCCAACAGAACATCAGACGCAACGTTTATCCTCTGATCTTTAGAAAGTAAAACGAGGAAAGTGATGAAGCAGTCTGCGCTCAGTCAGTTCTCTTATGGGCAGCTTTACAGCAGAAGTTCTTTGGAGAAGTTTCTTTCTGACGAGTGTCTCAGCCCTGATCTCCTTGCACACCAAGTGGGCCGGGCCACATCCAGGTCATGACCGCGTAATGCTTTTCTGCTGTCAGAAATATTTTCAGCACTGTTAGGATTTGAACCTGTACCCCCAGGAATGGTTGGGCGTCTCAAGGCATGCTGCTTTTTTCAGGTGTCTAACCTGCACTGTAATCAGACACAAGTACGGAAATTTACACATAATGAAGTGCCCTTCTGTCCCTCCTCAAGCAGATTCTGCTGGAACACTTTTCCGCTGTCTCTGCCATTGCCTTTCAGATTCTAGAAATCCAGTGCCATTTCATGAGATCATAGGCTGACGAGCCTACACCCCCCCCCCCCCCCCCCCCCCCATCCCCCTTTCTGGCTCCAACCTGTGTGTGGACTGGCACACTTTTCACTCTTGTTGATGTGAGCTTCCTCCATTCTGCTTTTAAAAGGCCAAAGTGGATGGAGCACAGTGTCTGGTCTCATGTCACTCTTCCTAATGGTTTCTGGAAGTTTTTCCTATTCTGGGCCAGTCTGAAGGGCACTCAAGTCATTCGGTTCATCAAGTAAACTCGCTTCTGCGCTCTCAATGCCACAGCTGCTCCAGACCATGAGTTGTGGCCTCCTGTCCTGTAGAATTTTGTTGCTGTAGCCACTAGTGGCACAGTGTTTCCTCCAGCAGTGCTAACACAAGGATGATGTTTCCTCCAGCAGTGCTTACCACAAGGATGATCTCTTCAAGTGCTTGGCTGTGTTGATGTGTATCTTCCCTGGGTTAGCATGGCTTTGCATGAGCTCAGGAATTGTTCCACGTTTGTCTCCCCTGACAGAGCTAACATGTAGGGTCATTGTTTGTTTGTTTGTTTTTTTTTTTTCAAAACAGTTTACCAGGTTTAAATCAATGCCAGGTTACATACAGATCTAAGGGTGAAACGGATCCTAAGAGGCTATATTTTTTTCCAAGCTGAGATTTCACTAGAGTGTGTTTTTCTCATGTAGTCCATTGCCCCTGTTGGTCTTGATGGACTGTTTCTGGATTTCTCTTACTGTCCTCTTCTTTGTTCTGTTCCTCTCTTACCACATCTCTCTTTGCTTTCCCTTTTGCTTTTGAGCACCACTTCATTTCCCAGGCATTTTTTTTTTTCAATTATTTGAGTGTCTCCCCTAATCTTGAGGTTTTCTTTTGCAATGTCCACTGCGTCCTGTGCTTTCCATTTTCTGACAATCTTCAGCATGAGCTGGGCGGATCTCACAACCTTGTCTCCCCAATTTTCCTGCATGGTCAGAAATCTGGCTTAATACTTTGCACTTTGAGCTCTAGGATGGAAATTCATGGGTAGCTTCAGCTTTGTTTGGCAACAGCAGGAGTGCAAGTCAGTGAGATCAAGTGCGCCACAAAGCCATTTTCCCTGGATATCTGTTGATTTGGGCTTCCACTGACCCCACTGTGCTAACGCTGTTTACTCCATGGTGCAGTCCATATATGACAAACCATGTACTACTTTTTGTCTGAGGGAAGCCATGCAGATGGTGAAGGACCACAGTGCAGCTGAAGTGTTGGACAACACACAATTTTTTTTTTTCTTTAGGGAAGCCTCACAGGATTCTCAGTCTGAGGCTTGCAGGCCCAGGAGCTCATGATAGGTAAAAAGCGCAAATGGATTTTTCCCATTTCCAACGTTGGATGTTTGGATATTTCCATTTCCAACTATTGGATATTTCCCATTTCCAATTATTGGATATTTCCCTTTCCAACTACTGGATATTTCCCATTTCCAACTATCGGATATTTCCCATTTCCAACTACTGGATGTTTGGATATTTCCCATTTCCAACTATTGGATATTTCCTATTTCCAACTACTGGATGTTTGGACATTTCCCATTTCCAACTATTGGATATTTCCCATTTCCACCTACTGGATGTTTCCCATTTCCAGCTATTGGACGTTTCCTAATTCCAGCTACTGGATATTTCCCATCTCCATCTGCCAGATGTTTCCCATTTCCAACAACTGGACCTTTCCATTTTCCAACTACTGGATATTTCCCTATTCCAACTATTGGATATTTCCCATTTTCAACAACTGGATATTTCCCAATTCCAACTACTGGATATTTCCCATTTTCAACTACTGGATATTTCCCATTTCCAACAATTGGACCTTTCCCATTTCCAACTACTGGATATTTCCCATTTTCAACTGCTGGATATTTCCCATTTCCAACAATTGGACCTTTCCTATTTCCAACTACTGGATATTTCCCAATTCCAACTATTGGATATTTCCCATTTTTGACTACTGGATATTTCCCAATTCCAACTACTGGATATTTCCCAATTCCAAGTACTGGATATTTCCCGATTCCAACTACTGGATATTCCCATTTCAAAACTACTGGATATTTCCTTTTTTCAACTATTGGATATTTCCCAATTCCAACTACTGGATATTTCCCATTTCCAGCTTGTGAGCAGACCTGCTGTGAAAGCAGCCCTGCTATATGTACAGGCATGCAAACCAAGCACACACATTAAAGACCACTGTGATGGTGTCCACATTAGTGGGGTCTGGAAACACAAAAAAATACCCAGCATGCATAAGGGTACTTGGACAGAAGATGGATACTGCAAAAACACTTGCTACTGCCCTCCTGAAATGCCATGATAAACACTGAAAGAAAAGCAGCATCACTGTTCCTATGTCTGTTACAGTACCCGTACCACCTTCTGGTCAGGAAGTTATGAACATCTGAACAAAGAATGGAAGGAACCAAACAGTCTTCATCAAACTGATTGAAATGTTATTGATGTACACTCGTTCTAAGCTGGTCATTAAGTTTCCAAAAATCCATGAGCATCTGTGTTTATACATTCAATTTCATAATTTGTAAACAGTCGCAAATTCAAACATGCCTTTAGCCCAAAATGATGTTTGTAGTCAGCTGGGCTGTAAATTATGGGAAATCATGATCTTGCTTTTCCATACTAAAAGTTGCACTTACATAAGGTCTTTAATCACTCCTTGAGTTTCTATGATACTTGAGACACTTTGTACTGTCTGCTAAGTTGCATCCAGGTTTTTCCAAGAGCTCATTCTCCCCCCCCCCCCCCCCCCCCCCCCAACCCACTTTTCTCTTTCCTGAGATACTATCATCATTGCTACCTGAGCACAGCCTCTGGAACGATGGTGTCCTCATTCTCAGCATGCTGCTGATACAGCTGTAACGCTTGAGTCACCAGCCATGGCGCCTCTCCTTCTTCGCTGGGAGTGTCGTTGTCAACAGGCACATTCTGCACCAGTTTCTGTGCACATGAGATCAGATACGACATCAGTCAGTCGTCAAAAGGGAGGGAAAGTTGGGAGAGTCTTAAAAAGACTACAGCCTGGGAGGCAGCTATGATCTGCAGGTGCTTCCTCCATCATTTCTGGTAAGCATAACATTCTTACTAGACAATGTATCACCATGAACAGGAACAGGACAAGAAGATTAAGGGAATAAACATTTCATATACGTATGAAAGCTGCACACATTTTCACATAAACAGGCACAGTAATTTTTCGTATAGACTATAAGGAAAAAAGGTCACTCGTCTAAGGAAACATGTCACCTACGAAACCAACGCTAAAAATCTATGCCAAGGAAAGTCACTCTGGAAGAGCTGGGACTGAGCCAAGCTAGGATAAGGACTTAGCTCCCGTTTCTTATCATTTTTTTTTTTTTTCTATTTTTTTTTTGGGCATCTTACTTTTTTTTTGGGCATCCAACTGTGTAGGGCACTGTCAAGGCCAGGTGGGACTAAGGCAATTGTTTAGACAGATATGTATCACAACAAATTACACAAATGTATGAAAGCAAAAAAATTTGCATGGGAAATTAAAAAGAAAACACAACAAATAGTAATACCGTGTACACACACAGATGCCAACAAACTGATATAAACAAAAAGCTTTCTTTTGTCTTTCTTTTTTTTTTTTTTTTGATTTTGGTCGAGAAAACTTTGGTAATCACTTCTATGACAGACTATCAGACCTGCTCATCTGTGTAATATAACACATTCAATCAGAAATGAATACATCCTATTTCTGATAACCGGCAAACTGTTTTTGCTTACTTGTGAGAAAACAAACCAGCCACCAAAGTTTAACTTTTGCAGTGCAGTAACCAAAGTATGAGGTGCAGTTCTCACAGAGAGAAGCATCAAAAGATGGTCCACAGCATGGGGGTTGGGAAGTCCCGCACAGCCACCAACATGGACTGTTTGTTGGCACAATGAGCACTGGCCTGCTGTCAGCTGACTTCTGTAGGAACATACACATAGAACCAAAAATTAACCCTCAACCAAAAAAAAAAAAACCAACAAAAATTAATAACAATAATAATAACAAAATAGTGCTAAACAAATAAGAATGCAAAAACAATACCCAGAAATGGACAACTGAAGTCGCACACAAACAAAAATTATCTACCTATCTACTGATCAATCTCTCTCTCTTCTCTCTCCCTCTCTCTCTCTCTGTATATATATACATATACATACATAATGAATGAATAAACTAACCTTCAGTAGAGACTCAAAGGAACTCAAAACACTGCCCCCAAGAGAGGCCATAAGCTGCACAATGTCTGCAGTTAAGCATCAATCTCAATCCTAACACAGAGCCCCACCTGTCTGTGAAGCACGGACACCACAAGCCCATGACTTAAGTTCCTATAACATTCAATTTCTTGAGCGAGGATTCTTCAGGACCCTGAAGCTCTAGGTGAGACAAAAAAGGCAAACTGTCGATTCTGAGACACTTTTTCAGGATGGTCTTATCAGGCAACTGCCGATTATAGTTTTGCATTGCTTTTTAGGCTGTGACCAATTGATTAGATATATGCAGCAAATTGCATTACTAGTTCAATTCTTGAAACACCTGTCTATAAATTTCAGTGACCAAATTGAGTCTTACTTTGTTGCTGAACGATGATTGTATTCAGCTTGGATAAAAACGACCACCCAAAAAACCCCCAAAATTGATAACCTAAAACTAAGGAGGAAACCCCCTGAAAACTGATGATTTTGTTTAGCAATTTTTGTTTTGCAATTTTTGTGGCATTTCACATATGAAGTCACATCATACAAGTATGAACAAAGCTCTTTTACCCCCCATGGTAGAGAAGATTCTTATTACCAAAGGAAAACAAAGTCTCACACGGTTGCCAGTAAAGTTAGAAAACATTCTGAAACCTGATAACAAAAAGAATGATAAGAAAATATTTTCCTACTTGCCGCCTAATATAGAGAATGACCAACAGGGAAATTTCCCTTCTTGTAAGTAAGGAAGGCAACTGATTTTGTCAGTTCACAAATGGAAGCGATACATAAGAGTTAAGGGCAACTACTTATGCAGTCTTACAGACTGGAGGAATGGTTAGCTCCTTTGCTCTCTGAATTTTTTCAAATAGGGGTTCCTGATTTTAAACCCACTGATTCACACCAAGAGGGAATGTGGCATTTGTTTGGACAAACAAGCATGGAAAAAACTACATTCTCCTCGTCTTCTTAGACACTTCTAGTACAGCTTCTCTCACACCTTGCCCTATCTCTACCCTATGTGAGGTGTGAAGGAATAAAGCAATAGATCTGGAAAAATTCTCGTCTGAGGCCCCTGAGACGATGATGTGAATGGATGAAGAAAGAGAGAGAGAGAGATGGAGAGAGAGAGAGGGATTAACACACCAGATTCTCCCAAGGAGCAACCAATGTCACTGTTGTTCATTGACAGAAGGGGAGGTGGAGGGGTGAGGGGGGGGAGGAGTGAGTGGAGTGGGGGAGTTGGGCTGGGATCATGGCAGGTTTTAAGTCTCTCAATATAAATGGAGAGGTGGGAAGACAGAGAGGGACAGCAACCATTCAGCAACTATCCTAATCGTCAAAGATGTGAGCGATGTGGTTCACACCTATAATTAAACCACACTCAACAGAAGTGTCAAAGGCATGTTTGCAAGTAATGTAAACAGATTTTACATTGCTGCCACTGACAGGACAGAAAGAAAACAACAAAAACTGCTGAAGCCAGGTTCAGTTTCGTCATCAGATTAGATCAAAACAAAATTTAAAAAACAAAAAAAAAAAAAAAAAAAACGCCTATAATATCAATAATGACTATCCACTTTTTTGAAAGGTTTGGAAACAGGTGAGGAGACTGAGAAATCTATTGCCCTCACTATGTTAAAGTTGGAGACCCTGAACAGAACAACTCAGACAGTGTGGCAAGTGTCATGCCCTTTCAAGGGAGCTCACTCCTCATGACATTCTGGATGATCATTTTTTTTTCCAGTCACCTGTACCAGATTGGCGTAGAGAACTCTGTATATTTGGGCAAGTGAGGGAAAAGCAACAATAATCAGATGATAAGAACAGTTCTAAATTTGCATATATTATCCCATTGCTAAACTGGTTTCAGACAAAGACATGCAGACTTCCAGTGTCAAAGAAGACACAGTTGCTTGTGTTCAGTGGTTAAAATGTTCCGTCTCCTCTTCCCATGTTATGAGAGGTTTCCTCAGCAGCCAATCAGCAAAAGCCTAACATCCACCTCACTGGACATCAAATCATAAAGGATATCTACAACACATTTTGCACAACAAAACACACCACTCGCACACATACACTGAAGAGGAAGAACCCTCCCATCCTCGTTCCCCTAATTTCCCTTCCCTTCCTTCCTATTTGCAATCAGAAATGTGAAAATCCATCTCATACTATTCTATGTGAAGCCCTAATTCAACTGTACAGATTCCTTTACCTGGAAAGTGCCTTGACAAGATTTTCCATCAGGATGGAACAGCTCTTCTGGAGACATGAACTGCCATTACTGGAGCCAGCGTGACCAGTGCTACTCCAGCTCCGACTGAAGTGGCTCATCATGGAATGGTGGTAAGTTTGTCTGCAAAGAAAAAAGAGAACAATACAGCAAACATACAGTGTACTATTAGCAAAATGCTCGAGTACATCAACACAAAATCTGTCCCATGAGAAACCACACCATATATAAATGTATCATACATCCTCTACGCTCTCCCTCTCTCTCTCTCACACACACACACACACACACACACACTCACACACACTCACACTCACACACATGTTCAGAGAGAGAGAAAACACTTATTCAATCAGACTGTCAGCCAATCATTTGTTCCATTACAGTCTTATTCATTTTAGCTGTGTGACAAAAAAAACAAAAAGAAAAAAAAACTGGGCCAATGTCATTGTGATGCCATGAAGTTTAGTTTTTCTTTGATGCTGTCAACATTTTCAAAATGTGGTTCTTGTACGAAGAAGAGTAGATTCAACTAAATGCATTGTTTGTTTGATGGAGTGACCGCCAGATTCTGAAATACAAAACAAAACAAAACAAAAGTGGGGTCAAAGAGATTATCTCGGGATGGTCTTTGTGGAGTAAATAATTTCAACATTTCTTTTGACCTGCTTAAGTCTGGCAGCAGCACAGAACAAACCTCTGTAATGTGGACAGAACATCCATTGTTGGATCCATGCCCAGCTCTAAATGTAGCCATTCCTCTAGCGAAGGACTGGTGGTTTTTAGAACTTCCTGAAAATTCTTGGAAGCAAAGAGAGCAGCCAGAACAGATTCCTCATGCTCGAGGTCACTCTCCTGACCAGTCGTCTTTCCTGCCTCTGAGGTCAGCCTGGATCGTGGCCAAGGCAGATCTGGTTCCTGACCATGTCGCGTCCAGGGAAAGATTCGCCAGCTCAAAAGACAGGTCTGAAACCCAGATCCCCACAGTTCATGAACCTTATTTAAAGAAAATTTTCAGCATCAGGAATTTGGAATGAAAGCATGTCAAATCACCAGAAACTTACACAAAACAGAAAACATGTTCCCTTTTGCTCCACAAAACTAAGAGATCATAATCATCTTTATGTGTTAGTCTGCTTGACCATTTGTGCCATTCTTTGCCTTGTGAGACACACACACAAAAGTTATACAAAAAGAATAAGACAGCACTGACAAAGCAGTTGCTAACAAAATATCAAATAAACAGATCTACTATAAACAAATCTGCTATGTTCCTTGAACCTGACTGACAACATGACGACTCCTCGATATCCAGTCATGACTATGATCAGGTTTCTTTCCACAAACAGCAGAACATTTTGTCAGCGAAAATGCACAGCTTGAATGACAAGACAGGAACCAAATGGTCAAGGTTCATCTCCTATAGGATAGGTATCTGACAGTGTTATTCACATTTCCTGACCAGCATTGCAGGCGTCTGTATCCCGCTGCTTGGTTGACACCAACAGGAATTTCACTACTTAAGGTAGTTTTTTGAGAACTTTCCTGTCCAAGCAAAGGCCTTGTCTCCACTAGCCATGAAATGCCATACTCCAGGGTGCTCATAAAAAGATTACAAATGGAGAGTAGGGATGGCCCAAACCTTATCATGAGAATCCTGATGTATGGTGCTGTTTTACACCTAGTGGAGATAAGGCATTTGGAAAGGTAAGTATGAAGAAAACATGATCAAAGAAAGTGTAGAGTACAGTCCAATCATGCAGTCTTTAAACAGAAAGGAACTCCAACGCATTATCTGCTGTCTTCATTATCCTCACCAATCAGCATACAAAAAAAAACCCCCAAAAAAAACTAAAATTTTGTGGCCCTTTCATGCACCACTCTCGTTGTGACTTCTGACTTTCAATTCTTCTCCACATCTAAGCTTTTGGTGAGTTCAAGATGATGTTGTCAGTATCAGCAAAGTTCACGGGGACTGTTGTTGGATGGACATGGCGGTCCCCACCACAGGGGAATGCTCATTCATTCTGGTTTTGCAACTATGCAAATGTTGTTGTCAGTGGGGGGGGCTTAGTGGGTAGTATCCTGCTGCTTGTGTTGGATCAGAGCAGATTCTTTCAAAAACCACTGAAGAGACTCTGCAGCAGCGCAGTTTCTCCTCTGACGGGTTGGCTCATGGCAACTTGATAATGACTGTTCCCTATGAACTGCCAGTGCCAGGACAGCAACAGGACAGACCAGCATATGGCTGTGAATAAGGAGACCAGAGTGGCGTGGGAATAATGCCATTGAAGTGGCACAGAATATGAAACAGCATGAAAAAAAAGACTGTAAAGATCATTCACACAATTCAAATAATTCTAGTAAAAATGAACAGCATTCCAGCAAATAATACATGTTTCAATACATCTTCCAGTACTGCTCCACATTCTGAGGAAAAATGTCGAAGTGACAAACAGCAACAACAAAACAGCAACAAGCCACAGTACGCACCATGACAATTAGCCGATGAGGCAAGACAGTGCTCAGCTCATTGCAGTCTGCCCACCTGGCATTTAATCCCAGAAAAACGAACTGCAGGTATTCTACCAGAAATCTGAAATAATGCAAACACATCCATTTTCAGTATGCATACCGGTGCCATTCAACATAACTAAATATTTCAAACAATATCATTCATTCCACATTCCAGTGACTTACTCTATGCTCAAAACATAACACGGCAATGTGCTTCCGATTCTTTTCATTTGATCCAACTGAAAACACTCCTATTAACACATCCGCTTTTCCAAAATTTTTATTCATCTTTCCATTTCGATTTTTAAAAATTTCATGTTTGATCTTTTAACTGTCATATTGCCATGTACATCAGATCCATCCTGTCCTTGACAGAGAGAAAAAAGGCAGATGGGTAGTTAAGTGGCTTTACCGCCTATCTACCTGTAAAGGACAACCCTACATTTTATTCCCATGTAGGGGTTTGGAGAAGCTTTGAGCATTCAGACGCATCATTTGTGGACAGTGGCTAATGCGAACGTGGTTCCCATTTGCAAGGTGCTTTAGCTCAGCCCTTTGAAAAACGTAAAAACATTTTTCTCCTTGCGTCAAGCATAACTAATGAGACTGTCCATGGATCATGATTTTGGATTATTCAGCAACCCAAGACAACTGAACTGATCACAGCAATTCAGCTAGCCATGAAGATTTGTGCACTGAACTTGCCCTTTCTTCACACTTCAGTAGCTGTGTGCCAGCTGAGCAGAAATGGGGAATCACCATCACAATAACAAACGGACTCCAGATTCATGGAACGAAGGTGAGTGACCGAAATGATTAGTTATCAATATCACCACCTCGAAAACAGATATGTGGACAGCAAACTACACCCACAACACTTTTTACATCAAATTTGGTGTGTTTTAGATCTAAAAACTTTCAGTTTTTATTTGTTTGATTAACTTTAAAGTGCCAGAGTTTTAAAAGGTCAATTTAAGTTTGTTTGACACTTAAAGTTGAGAGTCCTACAAATGTTTACAAAAAAAAAACTTGGGAGTGAAAAAGTTGAAGTGTTAAATGTAGTGCAGTCACGATGCAAGGACTTCGCTGTTTAATCAGAATAGTTCTTTATTGCATAAAGATAATTACAGATGGTTTACCCAGAAACTGCTATCAGTGGTGGCGTTATTTTTTTTAAATGGGCATATTTTCTACAAAGAGTATGTACAACTTTCCAAATTGCTGTAAAAGCAGACGGTTGGGGTGGTGGTGATGGTGGTGATGGTGGCGGGGTGTTCATTTTGCTTTCACCTGCCATCACACCTGAGAGACTTCTTTCCTGAGCAACCATCTGATCCTGCATTAACTACAGTAATATAGGTTCTTTCTAACACAAATAACTTTCAATCCTAATTCATCAGCACGCTTTAGCAGAAGCTCATGCTCTTCTGTTCTTTAATTAGCAAATTCAACGAGACTTACTCCGATTGCTAGACGATTAATGACTGGCATAGACTTGTTTCACTCACCTGAGGGTCTCAAACATTCCTTTTGCTGTGGTGATGGGTAGGGACTGCAGAAAAATGGTACATAAACGACATGTCCTGTGAGTCATCCGCATTGTGCTGTTTAACAAGCAGCAAAGGAAACAGCGTGACATTGCCGGCGACATGGAGGACAAAGGCTGCCACCCCCCCCCTCCACATGGTGCGAGGACAGCCCGGCACTCTGCTGGACATATGCACAAGACAAACTTTAGTGAGGTTCAAAAGTCCTTCACAGCCTGGTACTGCATAACTATTAATGTACTTGTTTTCTTTCTTTTTTTTTTTTTTTTTGCTGATCGATGAGGATGAGGATGATGAAGATGATGCTACAGATTTCCACTCTGGTCTGAGACTACATAACAGCGCTGTACCCTACACTTTCTTTCATAATATATCCCGGCATCAACCAGGCCCAAGAGATACAGACGCCTGCAGTGTTGGTCAGGAAGTTTGAGCAACACTCTCAGAGACACACCCAGTATGTGGATGAAACTCTACTGTATGGTCCCAGTCTTCCTAACTTAGCCTGTAGCAAACTCAGATCTGGGTAGGAGTCGGTTAGGGCAGAGAAACTCCAAAAATAAACGGCTCTGACAGGAATCGAACCCATGACCTCCAAGCCAGGAGTCCGTGATGCTAACCACTTTGCCATGGCCGCTGGTGTTTAAGTGTTAAGTTAAAACAACTGCTTCTAACAGACTGTTTTTTTTTTTTTTTTCTTGATTATTAATGCTGCAGATATCTAAGTAGGGGACTGAAAGCCTTCAATATGTTTTTACTTTCAAATCCACACCTCCTTCCACCTTCATCGTTATCATTTGTGATGTCTGATAGTTTGTGTGCAATATATTTTTACTTGAAACCTTCCCCCCAATTCATGGTTATCATTATCATTTGTGGTGTTTGATAATTTGTGTGCAAAATGCTTTTACTTAAAATCTCCACAGACATACAAACTCATTGATGTTTATCATTTGTGATGTCTGATAGTTTGTGTGCAATTAGTTTTTACTTTCTGTGATGTCTGATAGTTTGTGTGCAATGTTTTTACTTTCTGTGATATCTGATAGTTTGTGTGCAATGTTTTTACTTTAACACCCCCACCCCCCTCCTCCTCCTCCCCAAGCACGGTTATAATTTCTGATGTCTGATAGCTTGTATAGTTTTTTTTTTTTCATTTCTGTTCTGTACTTTTACTTTAAAAAAAAAAAAATGCCCTGGGAGAAAAAAATGTTTAACCAGCTAAATGAGATACAGATATTTTCCTTAGAAGAATGGAGTCTTACTCACAAGGATAAACATAAAGAAAAAAAAAAAAGAAATCAAGGAACTGGTGGAACACTGCATATGGGTAACACACTGAACCCTAGCTGTGGCATCACCCTCATGCATTATCTATAACTATCACTGTGAGACTACAGGATACATTTATGAAATCATTAAGGGCTGTGCAAACAGCAGGTAAAAAAATCTGACAGGTTAGGAGAGGGTGGGGAGGGGGGTTTGGGCAGAAGAAGGGGAGGAGGGAGACAGACAGGGTAAAACAGATGATAGAATGAAAGAGAAAGAGAAGACGAGAAATCATGAGAGAAGGGGGATTAGGGGGGACAAAGACCTTTGGGCATGGATGGAGGGGATAAGATAAGATAATGTTGCTTATAGCCCAGCCGACTGCAAAGGGCCACATCAGGGCTGTCACCACGTTAAAATCAACTCACAAGTCAGTCATTCACACAATTCCTTAAAATAGGATGGAGGGGATAGGTGGGGGGAAATGGGTAAACAGATTATCAACTGCCAGCTGCCATGATGCTGTGGTTAACCTCAGGGGGTAGCCAGTTCAATTCCCACCTGAGAGATCTGTGGGATTTTTCAGTCCCAACGGCTTCTACCTAGAGCCGAGTGCACTATGAACTCAAATGGGAAGACCTGGAAAGTGTTGCTCAAATGTTCTGACCAAAACTGCAGGTGTATGAATCTCAGGTCTTGATATGCTGGATATATATCATGAATGAAGCGCTGAGCACAGCCCTGTCGTGTAGTCCCTGACTGGAATGGACCTCAACAACTTCCTCATCTTCACTGATGAGCATTAAAAAAAAAACAAAAACAGTCTACTATTCTGTAGCCCTTCATTCTTTGTTCTTATGCTGAATTCATTGTCAATATCCTCTCCACATTGACGCCCTTGATGATGTTGTGTGAAAGTTGTCAGCAACTTCATGGGGACTGTTGTTGGATCAGCGTGAAGGCACCCTCTAAAAGTTGATGTTCACCGACACTTCCCCCATAGCTAAGTGATTATTGTTGTCAGCTGGGGGCTTAAGACATGATAAGTGTCCTAAGCATGCTGGATCAGAACAGACATCACTGAACACCACCTGTACAGCTCGGTACCAGCGCTGTCTCCTCTGGTGGGCTGCTTTAAGACGAAACGATACTGACTGCTCCTGTGGACTGTTGGTGATATGGCTGGGACAGACAGGCCTAGGTGTTGCTGTGTGCACAACGCCACTATAGGCAGCATGAGAGTAATGCCACTGGGGGTCATAACAGGTAAGATAAAAAAAAAAAGAGAAAATTCTAAATAACAACCTAAAGTGGGTTTGTCCAGTTTCACCTGCAGTCTGATTTTCAAGCGACTCATCGTCACATATGTCTAACAACAGCATCATTCCCTGGCTCATGATGCTTAATCCAATAAATATCTTTCACTAAAGAAAAAGCACCTCATGAAATACAGGCACGTACAAAACAGCTTTAATAATCATTTTATATGACAGTTATGCTAGACAAGAAACGCAATGTTATGTGCTTATATATTTTTTTTCCCAGATCACAAAACCTATGATATTCGTTGTGAGAGGATTGAATTTTTTTTTAAAGATCACCAACCCATAACTCTGTAGTTCTTATCCTCTGTAATAGTACTGTTTCTTTTCAGACCACTAATTGCTAGCATTTTATTTGATTTATTATATTTTGGCTGTCCTATCTTCTGTACCATCTCAGTGGCAATGCACCCATGCCGCTCATTCCAACTTCTCCTCCACAGCAACAGCGCTAATCTTTTATTGTCATGACACCAACTACGCCTGACGCACCCTGAAAATATATGCATGTATACGTAATGAAAGAACAACAGTTACTCATGAACAAATCAGCTGTGTAAAACAAAAAAATACAAAGTAGAAAGAGTAAATCTGAAACATACTGATAAAGTATGACGAAAAACAATAAAGTCAGAACAGTGCCTTATTGCTGAAAAGTGTCAGGAGACGAGTAACACAACGCAGGTAGGAGTTTTGCATGCTGACTGATCATCCGCACAAGCTGACCAAGCCAGGGCTGCTGGGATACGTCAGGCGCAGCGTGCACGGTGCGGCATACACAGTTCAGCACTTCATCAACCACCTGACACAAAAAAACAAGCAAGCAGGCTGGTTACCCATGATTCCTTTTTCTTTCCTTCACAAATATTCAAATATCACATGCAATTCACACACAGTAATCAAGTCTGGCAAAACAATAAAACATAATAAAGTTTCAGATAGATTACTGGACAGAAAAGTATCATTTATAAGGATCAAGAATACGTAAATCACAATATAAATCACAACGGTTAATATATAAACTAGCAAACAAAATAAGAAGCACTAATCAACAGAATTAAGAGTAATATATCCCTTGATGATTTTGTGTAGTTGTGGTATTGGCAGATTTTCTCTGCAATATCTATTATCATGACCAACATGCAACCATTTTACCCATGAGCACTGTTTGAGGTGTCCTTGCTCTGAAAATCATATGTCAGTATAACTCTTTCTAATGGAATGAAAAATTGACATGACTTCAACAGCAAATAAAAAATTAATACCTAGATGTCCATTGTCAGAAATTAGATTACTGAAGCCACATTAAGTCGAAACAAATAAAAAGGAAAAGACGAAACAAAGCAGGCTCTTATCAAACATGGAATCAAAAACAATGAAAACCTGTGATTTTCAATGTGGTTGATCTTCCGATCAGATTTATGAAAGAGGTTCAGACTTACGAGAAATAATTCCTTTCTGTGAAGAGTTACCAAGAACTGAGAGAAATATGAAAAAGGGAAATTCTTGCCAAATTAATAAACATTGAAATAAATATACATGTAGGTAAGATAATGTCAAGACATTAAAAAAAAAAAGTTCAAGTAAATGAACACATCACTTCATAAAAATTCTCTTGTGTTTCATCTGTGAAACAGCTGCGATGGCACCTGAAGGATTTGAAGTTTTGCTGACATCACCGTGGCACCTTAAAGATAAACTGCAGGTAGAATGAGGGAAAATGCTTTGGGAGTTGTAGAGAAGAGAGTTAGGGGACGGGGGGGAATCACCTTTACATGCATGGACTTCAGCACAGGCTGGCACAGGTCCACCATGCATACAGGACTGCCTTGGATCTCACCATCAGAGGTAGGGCACAGCACGGCCTCTATCTTCTCACTGATGATGGACACAAGTTCTGAAACTTATATACAAAAAAAAAAAAAAATAATACTAATAACAAAATGATGTGTTAAATTTTACATAGAAAACTCAGACATCAGCCTGTGTAACAATCAGGAATGTAAACTGTGAAAATGAATCATAAAAAAATGATAAGCCATAACATAATTTTTAGAACAAACTTCTGCACAGGACAATTCATGTGTTAGATCATGAACTGTCCCAGGCTAAAACCATACTGACATACAAATATAAAAAAAGTTAAAGAAAAATGGTTATACCATCGCTTGCAAAAACTTATTTTTTTTAAATACAGCCAAATCTTACTTAAAAATGAGTGTGATACTACAACTAAAAGCTGTTTTTAAACAAAAATATTCTAAGAAAGTGAGTGCAAAAAAAAAATTATACACTATGAACAGCATGAACTTCTGAAATAAAACAATCAGAGAAAAAAAAATAGTCTTCTGCAGTCTGTTGAACTAATGTCTCCAGGCGTTAACACCTTCTGTCACACCCATCTCACAGTCTGTTGGACTTACTGTGTTACCTGCAGTCAACTCATTCTAACAGTCTGTTGGACTTATTGTGTTAAATGCTGTCAACTCATCTAACAGTAATTTGGAATTATTGTGTTACCTGCTGCCAACTCCGTATAACAGTCTGTTGTTGGACTTATTGTGTTACATGCTGTCAACTCCTTCTAACAGTAATTTGGAATTATTGTGTTACCTGCTGCCTCAATATAACTTCTGCTGGAATTGTGTAACAGTCAACTGTTGGAGTCTGTTGGACTTATTGTGTTACCTGCCGCCAACTCATTCTAGCAATCTGTTGGACTTAATATGTTACCAGCTGCCAACTCACATCTCAGACTCTGCTGTCATCATTTTCACATTCTTTTATCTGTGTGCACCCACCACTTCTTTCTTAAAGTCTGATTGTGTTGTCTCTGATTTATCAAGTGTATGTCATGGTGTATAGACTGTGTGGAGGCATGTTGGTATTTGTTGTTTGATTGTGTCCACCTGTGAACGGACCAAAGCAAGTGATGGTGATTTCGCACTCAAGAGTAAGCTTAAGTTCTTGCTCTAAGGTCAATGCACAGCAAGCCAAAACAATGGTTATACACCCCAGGTGCATTTGGTGCTCAAGAACTTTTGTCTCACAGATTATTTTACACATTCTTATTTTCAGTTTTTCGTATTCATTGTGCTTTTGCCAAATGTATACAAAATATAGTGAAATCATACACAAAATAAGGCAAAATCATATACAAAATATATGGTGAATCATAAGAGTAACCAGACCTGGAACTCCTCTACCTTTCCGCACCCGTCTCCATACCCTCATTCCCAGAGAGTATGATGACCGACACTCATCGGGCAATCCCTTTTTCGCCTATTCAACTGTACCCACAGAGGATAAAATGCACTGACTATTCAATTCCACCCACAGAGGATGAGTGCACTGTGTCAATTCAACTGTACCCATAGAAGATAAATGCACTGTCTATTCAATTCCACCCATAGAGGATGAATGCACTGTGTCAATTCAACTGTACTCATACAGGATGAATAGCACTGTGTTCAGCTGTGCCCATATAGGTTGAGTACAATGTGTCTTTTTTTAACAGTACCCATAAAGGACGAATGCGCTGTGTCTATATGACTGTATCCATAAACAATAAGTACAGTGTCTATATACAACTGTCCCGAAACAGAATGAGTTCACTATATCAATGTACGTGAGTACTGCTAGTACAATTGATTCAAACCTCCATATTTTTTTTGGGGGGCAGGTCCATACTTTCTACACCAGACTCACAATTACATGTATATAAAAACAAAACTTTCAACATTTTGGTAACTCTAGACTACTTACCTTTGCTTTCTGTGGATGGGGAAATGACTGCATCTGTCAGCTGCTTCAGTCTGTGAGTGAGCTGCTCGAAGGGCGTCATCATCATCTCCTCCACACCATCCTCCTCCTCTTCAAACACACCTGGAAAGTGATACATACCTGGTTCACACATCAGCTGCACCTTCTCAAGGTGTGCCACCTGTTCAGGTCAGGCCATTTTACCTCCTCTGAACTGAATTTATTGCATTGTGTGTTGTGTGTAGTATATTGTATGTATTGTGTTATATACTATATTATGTTGAACTGCTCTGTTGCACTGTGCGGTATTGCATTGTACTGTAATATACTGTAATGTAATGAACTGTACCATACTATGCTGATCTGCACTACTGAGCTGTGTATACTGTGTGTACTGACGGAATTGTCTGTTACTTTGAGTTGCTCTCCGTGGGTACAGCACAACATCACATGACTGCATTCCTATGATTTTTTTCTCCATCTGAATGCATTTTTGTTCACCTGTTAAACTGGGCTTTACCACAAAATGCAGCAGGTGCACTTTCCTTGTCATGGGTTCTTAGCTGTGCGGCAGGTGTATGTGTCACACAAGACACCTGTTTTTCTCTGTGAGTCAACAGTCTAGCATACAGACCACAACTTATGGACTAGTGGTAAGGGGAGCAATACCCTGCCTCTTGAAACTCAAGTCGCATTTCAACCTCATCTTATCCTCTTTCACAACTTATGTCTTCTGTATCATCTTCATCCTCTTTCACAACTAATGTCTTCTGTATCATCTTCATCCTCTTTCACAACTAATGTCTTCTGTCTGTATCATCTTCATCCTCTTATATCCCTAATGTCTTCTGTATCATCTTCATCCTCTTTCACAATTAATGTCTTCTGTATCATCTTCATCCTCTTTCATCAACTGATGTCTTCTAATTCTGTATCATCTTCATCATCACACATACCTAGTGTCTCTGCATCATCTTCATCCTCACACATCATCTTCATCATCTCACACATACCTAGTGTCTTCTGCATCATCTTCATCCTCACACATACCTAGTGTCTTCTGCATCATCTTCATCTGGGAGCCGGAATAGCTCAGTTG
The DNA here is from genome assembly GCA_016801955.1 of Conus betulinus. Taxonomy (NCBI): domain Eukaryota; kingdom Metazoa; phylum Mollusca; class Gastropoda; order Neogastropoda; family Conidae; genus Conus; species Conus betulinus. The sequence goes on along the minus strand of JADBJO010000970.1, from coordinate 164,200 downwards.
GTAGAGCGCCTGACTCGTAATCTTGGTGATCCTGGGGTTGTGGGTTCGAATCTCTGCTGGGGCGTTTCAGTACAGGGGGATTTTTCCCTCGGAGTTAAACATTGGTTCTGACTCCATTTCCCATAGTCCTTCGAATGAGACTATAAACCGAGGTTCCGTGTGTGAACGCACGCATAATACCTTGCACACACGTAAAATCCATCACCAACTTTCGGAAGAGAAGGCCAGTTTGGCCGTTGGTATGGATGACACGTTATACAGAGCATGCACCTGCGTGAGAAATGGAAAGAATGAAGGAAGTAAGGAAAATGAGTGATCGATATTGAACGATATTGACTGGATGACACGGGAAACGACTGCATGGAGCGCCAGCTGGCAGCTCTTCAGTCGGCACTACCCAGGTAGGCAGCCCGTTGTGTAAACGAATGTTGATTGTAAAGCGCTTAGAGCTTGGGCTCTAGCCGAGAATAGGCGCTATATAAGTATTCATCATTATTTATTATCTTCACTCTTCATCTTCACATACACCTAATGTTTTCTATATCACCTTCATCCTCTTACACACCCAATGCCTTCCTCATGCTCAACCATACCTACAAAGTGACACCTGGACCATACCTACAAAGTGACACCTGGAACAATGTTTGAATATGCATGCACAAGAAAATGTCCAAGGTTTAACCAGTAACCACCAGACTCATGCATCCCCATCCCCTTACCCCCTTGCTATCCCCAAGCCCTTCCACTTCCAGCGTGTGGTTGTTGAAGAGTGACTGCTGCCAGGGAAAAAAAGACTAGTAAATTGCCAAACAGCAAGAAAAGGCAACACGAAGAAATAATAAATTCACATTCTGTAGACTGATGGTGGCAAATGGCGCCAAAGACAGTCTGCTTTCCGTAACAGTTTTATCCTGGCAGCTACTGACTGCAGAGAATTTGTCAAGTGAACAGGCCGGAAGTGGATTTCAGGGAACAAAGAACGTTCAACTTTCAGTGTGACTTACTGATCTACTTAAGATGTACCAGAAAAGATTTTTCTCCCCTTAATTGAGGGTTTGATCTATCTTCCAGATCAGATGCCTTTTATCCAAGGGCCTGACTGCTCATACAGACACATACACAAGCCAAACTGGAACTACATATGGGAACACAATACATGATACTTATCTATACGGAGGCTTTTATGAACAAACGGCGTTACCTTCCTTCCAATAACAGCCTGGTTTCCCTCTTGCATGCTTCTTCATATTTGGCAAACAGTGACGATGGAATCTTGCCAGCCTTCTTCAGAGCCTCAATGAACTTCATCCTGCTGTCTGGGAAATCTGGCAGCTGACAAAAGCAACAAGTCTGTGATACAGCAAACCGTCATGACAGCCATACCATTTTAACAATTCAAAACAAAAAGGAAAAAGAAGAAAATCAGTGTAATTGCAAAAAGAATGGGAAGCAATCAGAATACATTAGAACAGCTAGTAAAAGCTGTTGACCACTGCTGCATCTACTGCACACAGAAACTCTAGAGCTTCACAGATTTTTCATCACTCTCTTCTCCCCTCTTTCTTCCCAATTTCACCTCCTCTACACTTCATCCACACTATCCCTCCAAATCTTTTTTTTTTCCTTCCATTTTCCTTCTTCATTTATTATTCTCTGTTTTACAGCAGTTACCTTACATGCTGTTATTGCAGGACTGCTGCTACCAGTACATTTCATTTTCTTTCCATACCTTTTTTTTTCATTGGTTACCGTTCAGAGCCTGCTTCTGATTATAATGTTTCAGTTCATTTTTGAGGTGTTAGGTTTTTTTTTTTTTTCATCTGCCAAATGTGATAATCTGAAAGTAATCTTAAAACATTTGAATACAAAAGATTGATTATTGAAAAAACAAAAGTGTACTCCATGACAGGTTTCCCATTCATATGTACTTGCACATATCAATCACACACTCTTCCCCCCCCCCCCCCCCCCTCCCTCCTTCCTTCACCCCTCCTACCACCACACCCTTCCCCAACCAGTCCATGTGCATTCACACCAATGGAGGCACACACATCAACACACTACTAAAAACATGCAATTTAGATGGAATAAACTTACATGTCTTGGCTGAAGCAAAGCTGGTAGGAATTTCCCGACAAAGTATGGCTTTCTGAATATACTGAAAAAGAAACAGGGCCAGATCTGGAAATCCAGGTAAACTTGATAAACTGCATGGGAACAATATTTCTGATATAAAGCCATTTATCAATTATGATAATTATTCTAACAAGATAATATAGAGTAATGCAATGCAGTCCTAACAGCATAAAGTCATTCAATTAGAAACAGACAAAAAAATCTGCTAAGCAGTAATCATATATAACTCAACAAAATTATGTTATTTCAGTAGGTGTGTTCTGGAAAACAACAACAACAAAACAACAAATGAAGGGAGATAACACCTGTCTTCCACTGCAAATACAGTTACTGCTTCTCAGTTTATGGATTAAGCAAACAGCTCTAGAGCATCAAATATTTGATTTGAAGTGCATGCCAGGCTAGCTATTGGGATATTGGCTGTCTGCATCACAGATGCTCTCAAAAAAAATTGATTTGAAGTGCATGTCAGGCCAACTGTTGGGATTTTGGCTTTCACCTTCCTAGAACAACAGTTTCAATGAATCTGCAGACACTGATGACAGACATGAAGTCACCTTAGGCATGCCCATGGAGAAGAAATGGAGATGGGAAATCACCATGACAGCAATTATGCACATAGGGTCATGTGTCCTACAGCCTACATTTGATTTGCCCTTAATTATTTCTCTCTCTCTCTCTCTCTATATATATATATATATATATATATATATATATATATATACATACACCTTTGACTTCGCAGACAAACGTTATGGAAGAAATGGCCCATGTCAACTCTAGGGATGCTCATGGCTGACAAAGCGAATGCAAGATAGGCAGGGCCAACCACAGTGGCTGCAGGTAGAGGTCTGATGATGTCATAGCAACAAGGTTCTTCCTCTTGCGCTGCTTATTTTCAAGGGGTGGCACTGTGGGCATTTTCAAAGGATGAGACAGCTTTGTTGATGGTGTAACACAAGGCGTTGCAATCCACAGCTAGGGAGAAGCACAGGCGATGGTCAATATGTCAGGCACTGAGTTTTTTTTTTCCCTTCAGTCCCCCTCTGTCAAAATGGCCAGTGGAGAGTTCGCCATACAAAGCAATCGTGGCAGACAATGATCCTCTAGTGAATACTGAGGAAGGAACGAAGGCAGCGCTGATGGAAGTGCTCATGAGTCTCTGGTGGTGATGGTAGGTGACCAACGACTCAAAGCCATGCAGAAGCCTTCTGTTATTAATATATTAAAGATCCAGCATCCTTTAAACTTATTCTAATTTTTCTTTTTTTTTTTTTCCTATCTAAACATATTGAAATCAGATACAAACTTTCCACTATTTACTTATGGTATTGTAATTTAAAACACACTCATTTCTTTGCTTGCACACACATACACACACACACACACACACACACACACACAAACACAAACAAAACACACACACACACACATGACACACACGCACACACACACACACACACACACACACACACTTACACCACCCTGGCTTCCATGACAGTGGTTTCACAGTTTACCGAAAAAGATTCAAAATACTGCCACAGCTTTTTTTTTACATCCTGTGCACTTCCCTCAGCCTGCACATGTGCATCAATTATTCATACTATTCACACACACCTCAATCAATCATAGACACTTCCCTCAGCCTGTACATGTGCATGTGCATCAATTATTCATACCATCCAGTGGTACCTCAATCAATCATAGACACTTCCCTCAGCCTGTACATGTGCATCAATTATTCATACTATTCAGTGGTACCTCAATCAATCATAGACACTTCCCCAGCCTGTACATGTGCATCAATTATTCATACCATCCAGTGGTACCTCAATCAATCATAGACACTTCCCTCAGCCTGTACATGTGCATCAATTATTCATACCATTCAGTGGTACCTCAAACAATCATAGACACTTCCCTCAGCCTGTACATGTGCATCAATTATTCATACCATCCACTGGTACCTCAAACAATCATAGACACAGTCTCATGAAGCAGCAAATAAATTCCGATGTTTCAGCTACTGTGCAGCTTTTGAACAGGTGTTTCCTTCCAGTCTTTTTCACTTGAAAATCTGCATTGTACCAACAGCACACTGATCAACAGTGTTGCTACAGACCATGCATGATATATACAGTAGGTAGCAACAGTTGTATTCTATCTGGCATAAATACGTTCACTGGGGCATGCAGTCTATATACGTAGCACATACTGTCTGCCTGAGAGACCAAACATACAATGGCTACTATGTTTTACACATGCAGTGGTCTGTCCACTCAACTGATGTGCCAGCCAGATACACTTCCAGACGTTGACATGGACGATGTACATGTTTGTAGATAACAAATAAGAGCTGACCTACAGTAAAGCCAGATGTCAAAAAACTGATTCAGCCATACCTAATGCACTTCAGAAGATACCCTGGTTAGACTTGGGAGAGAGAGAGAAGGAAAAAAAAAAAAAAAAAAGCATCGCCTGATACAAAAAAAAAATCAAATTAAAAAAAAACAAATATTGCTGTGGTACAGTGGTTATCATCATGCATTCATGACTGAGACCCTGAGCAGTCAATACTGATCAGAGACAGATCACTGTGAAATTTTCAAACAGTGCAGAGAGAGAGAGAGAGAGAGAGAGAGAGAGAGAGAGACAGACAGACAGACAGACACACAGACACACAAAGTGAGCGGGAGACAGAGGAGGGGGAGGAGAAGATAAGATGAAGCAAAACGGATGAAAAGCAAAATATAAGAAAGCTGGAAATGAAATAATACTGACTGGTGTTGCTGTATTTCCTTGGTCAGTGTAGATAGCAGCATTTGTTTCCTCCAGAGGTACCTTGCAAACACATCATTCTTTCCCCTTTAATGTCAAACAAAATCTTTCTCTCTGGTCTCAGACACAAAGTTCATAACTATGTCTCAATCTGAAACAGTTTTTCTTATACTTACCTGTCCAATAAAGCGTCAAAACCTTTTCTGGCAAGATCATCGCTTCACATGATTGGGAGTGAGGGCTGAGGTATATGAGTGTTGGATTTAGCTACCTTCTAAATTTTTAGTTGGAACAGCGTAACTGCCAAAGACAATGTTCTCGCTGAGAAAATTTTTGGCACTTGCTAGGAAAGGTAAGTATTTATTAAAGCAAATGTTCCATTATTTTTTAACATTCCTGTAAAATGATACAGAACCACCTAAAAAACATTCTTCAGTAATTTCTCCTTATCTAAATGTAACCAACTTTTCTAAAGTATTTCATATTTTTTTCACATTATCATTTATTTTTCTCAGGTAACATACATTCAAGACTGTCCAAATCTTAAAAAAAAAAAAAATCATAATCCTAGACAAGTTTTGGAAAATAAATAGCAATAATGCTGTCCCAATCAGCCCATATAAGAAGCTGCTGAAAGAATACGGCCATAAAATCCTCAGTGTGTATGCCCTGTCCTGCTGTCAATGGTGTCTACTCAATGAGTCGCAGTCCACAGCGATCTGTGTGAATTCTGCCAGCATTCACTCTACAGGGGACTGGGGAAGGGAGGGAGGGATGTGTGAAACCATGCAGTTTAGTTGGTTGTTGTAAAAACCAGTTGCACAGGCTGCCTGACCACTGGATAACATTTTTTTTTTTTTTTTACTGTCGGTGTCATGCATCGATAAAGCACGAGCTAGTAGAGCATGACAACAATCCACATTCCTCTCAACAAAATTCAGCAAGATAATGTGAAGCCTTCCATCTTTTCCTGTCAGTGTCTCAAATCAAACAAAATCATACGTAATAAACAAGACAGATACTTGGCCTGTATTTATTGGGTGGGGTGTGGGGGTGTGGGGGGTGAAGGTCTGAGCAAATCAGTTAGCAAGAAAGATTTGGTCTCAAATAATCGTCACGTGGACTGGTAGGTTTTGACAACTGAAACTAATGTCTTTCATCCCTTCTCCCTCCCTTCCGACCCTGAAGCTGGTTACAGCATGCAATGGAAATACATCAGAAATGACAAGAAGTGTAGCCAGTGCTTTATGCGTGAATGCATGTACTTACAGCTGCTTCCCTTCTCCATTGAACTATCAGGATACATCACGGATTTCCTTGTCAAAGCAGGGTATTATTTTGGGATTTCAAACATTTATCAAATATCCATTGATTTCAAGCTTATTTTATGCATGCAAAAATTTTTGTCTCAACTTCAGATCTCACTGCCATTATCACTACTACATTATAATAATAAAAAAAAAACTGAATAAAAGTACCAAATAAAAACTAATGACATGTGCAAAAGGCCAATTAATACTGAACAAGAAGATGGCAGATCAACGTCGTAGGGATCCCAGTAAAAATAGTTGGCACACCTACATCTTCTTCATTTCTTTCCTCTTTGCTTATGCGTAAGAAATGCTTTCATAATCACTCAAGCATCTTTCCCTATGATACAACTTTTTTTCCATTTTACATTCAGACTGTAAGTCTTCTTCACAGCCATTTTAGACTTAACTCTTTCATCCCCACAACCCGTTTTTCAGGTTTGCAGAAATCGTACCCTTCCTTCCTGCAGCCTGGAAAACCGGGCAGCACAAAATCCCTCCTTTCCTTCCTGCAGCCCAGAAAATCAATTCTCGCAGTAAGCGCTTTGAACATCGCGCAAGTTGCGTCATCGGGAACACATCATGACCGGGTCACTTGTGGGGCAGTGTTTATGAATGGAATGGATGCCAGATGGGCCCGTACAGCCTGGGAAAGTCGTGGCCGCTCTATTCTGGCCGGTTTGCTACTGCATACTGGAATCAAAGGAATTTTTCTTTCTTTCTATAAACAAATGAAGGAAAGGAAGAAAAGGAAGTAATGGTTCACAGAAAAAGTAGGAATGAAAGAGTTAATTGGAAACTTCCAATACAAGTCTTGCCCACTGGAAAATGATCAAACCATCTGCACACAAATCAATAAGATCCCAAACGAAGTTTGGCCAGTCAATGCTCAACTAGCCCTATTCATCCCACCCCCTTCCAAATTTCCGTAACAACCATCACATATTCAACATTAGATGCAAACCCAAGGCCTTGCCTCTCATGCTGTTTCCCAAAGGAGTGCCCAATGATAAAGGTATACCTTCAGATCAGCAAGACGAGTCTTGGCCAACAAAGTGTAGTCTGTCCACAGATCTCTGCACTTGGCAGGCACAAACGGAGGGCGCAGGATGTGAACCTGCACACACGCATCACTCCAGGCTGACAACCTTTGAGAAAGCAAGAAAGGGTGTATTTCCCTACTGATATCACAGTTGTGGTGGTCAGTATATGCAGTGCTCTCTCATGAAAGGGAAGTCCAGTGCATACGCATCTGGAGTAGACTGCATCCATATCATACCTGTGGATTCCTCCCCTCCCCCCACTCCCCACCCGTTCCCTCTGTTGCAGCCCAAGGGGAAGGTATTTCTGAGTGTACAAAAAAAATGCATGCAACTCGTAAGAAGCCCTTGTGAAAGTTGATGGGTGTCTACATGTGACGTTTGTTTTGTAGAGATTTCTGATTGATCATGAGTGCAAATGATAAATGCATGTGTAAAACACTCTACAGTTGACATGACTCTGATGGGATTTGAACCCATAACCTCCCAGCCAGGAGTCCGCAATGCTAACGGCTTTGCCACGGCGGCTGGTCACCTCCCCATTTGCTTGAAAAAGATGTAGAGAACTATGCTGTCCAAACGCTTGGATGCTCACCCCTATCTTCCTGCTCCGCCAAGGAAAGATACAGAAAGCCAGCTGTATACTTACCGTTTGATATGATGATAGTTTATCAAAGGAGATTACTCCGTGGCCTATCTTAAGTAGGAGGCAGGCACTGTTAGCTCCCTTGCTCTCCCATTCAATTTTTAAGAATTCTGATAGTATGATGATATACCATGCCAAGTTGGAATAAGGCACTTGTTTGGACAGATAAGTGTATCGTAAAACTACTTTTAGCAAAAAAATTCCTGTTGTCTCATTAATGAGTCAAAGAACAAAAATGTTCTCAGCAATGGGGGAAAATGCATAAAGTAATTCAGCTAGGATCCGACTCATGTTTAAAAAGACTGAGTAATGTCTATGGATGGTTACAACCAACATGCTTCCATGATTTCATATCACAGAGCAGATGCAATATACAGATTCATTATGATATGTCTTGTCTAGTTTGTTCCCTCAGTCTCTGGAATATGAAGAAAAAGAACGACCACCTTCAAAATGTCTGCAGGTTCGTAGGGCACGAGCTCGGTCAGAAATTTCATTAAGAAGGTGAAGGCCTTTTTGGATCCAGCAGGACTTGATACCCCATCACTGAACATGTCCTGAAAATAAAAAAAGCCACAGAGACAAAAATACAATAAGATAGTAAATAAAACATATGAAAAGTGAAAAAAAAAAAAACTTCATGTAATCATATTCACCATTTTCAAGTTAAATAACCTACAAAACTGCCCCTGCCATTGTATGTATTAATTTCTGATTCAAAGAGGAAATTTTTGTACTGGTGAACACACCTCCACACACACATTCTAAAACTTGTCCATTTGCTTCAATTTTGTCCTTTCTTGTAAAACTGCAGTCTGGCCAAACATACATGTAAAGTTAACACACACACACACACACACAAAAAAGGAACAGGAAAAAAATAATCAAAGAAGTCAAGTGACCTGAAACCACTTGGAGTAAGCCGGGAAGACATGGGCTCCCTCGGAACAGCTCTGGCGGGCCAAGAGAAAGGCGACGATGGTGTTCTCCATGTCTCCAGCCTCCAGGCTGTCCCTAAGGAGTGTGCTGACATGGTCTGAAACATCACAGGTGAGTACAAAAATGTGACCGTGAGGGTATAATTTTCATCATATTCCCATGAAAATTCAGGTACTTGTCAAAACTCTGATCTTAAATTCACAAAGAGGACTAACCTGCATATTTTGTCAATTCAGTGCCATGTATACATATAATTCTGTGAACAACGGTTTAAATCCTTGTTTCTAGTCAAGTCTTAGTTTGCTGTCTTCTGATTCAGGGTCTTAGTTTTGCTGTCTTCTGAAGCAGGGTCTGTTTTTTCAACTTCTCTTTGAAGCGTTGTTCAGATGTTTCACTGAATTGACAAGATATGCAGGTCAGTCCTCCTTGTGAATTCCTAAGTCATACTTATTTGACCTTTGTCATTTTTCCAGGGAAGCACACAATCCTGAGACACAACAAAACCATGATCTGCTGTGACCTGTTCATAATATTCCATGATCTGCTGTGACCTGTTCATAATATTCCATGATCTGCTGTGACCTGTTCAATATATTCCAATGAAAATTCAGGTACTAGTCAAAACTCTGATTTAACAATTTGTCATCCAAGTTTTGTTTCAGTGAGTGAAGAAATAAACAAAAAAAAAAAATCATTTAATGAATATGAACAACACATTTGAGGCAAAGTCGGTCCTATAAGACCAACATGATCTTTGCTGGTTGATACTTTTGACTTAACACTCCAGACCATAATTATAAGTCCTTCACAACCTATACATTCTTCTACGGATTTACAGTCTCTCATCCTCTGTCCATGATGCGGGGCGTCCAACACCCATATTTGTTTAAAGGCAAAGCTGTTGTGAAATGCATGGATCATGAGATTCTGCATTGTATGAAGTGTGTTGTCAAAGGTAATGTCACTATAAGGTAAATAGTATCCCCAAAAATAAACAGAAACTGAGGTCCACAATTTAAAAGCATGTTTTTAGAGAGTCTAGCAACATAATGTATTGAAAAAAAAAAGCATGGAAATTTCATCAATATCATACAGGTACACAGACTCTCAAGACAATGATCCGACTTTTCTCAAAAAAGAACATGCTATACAATGTCAAATACTGTTTTTTGTCACATTCAGGTATGTACGGATGCGTGTAGAGGTGTATTATACATATGTCTGTATAGTGTACCCACACAATCTAGACCAGAGTCTGTGTAGTTGTAAGCATCCATCCTAGACAGAAGCGGTACAGCATAATGTGTTGTGAACACTCAGCTGCGAGACCCTTACCCTGAATGTCTGTGGCAGCGGCAGGAAAGCAGACGAGGAACGTGGCCAGGAAGGACAGCAAGGTCTGCCAGTTCACCTCCTGTTTTTCCAGGATGCGACCCAGCATCTCCACCCACCTCCCTGCTGTCGAACGGGACCAGCAGCTGTGGGCACACACATAAGCATTCACCTGTTCTTTGTGCATTTTTCTGTACATAAAGTAATTGACTGGATTACACTTTTTAGCTGGTGCTGTGTGTGTGATTTTCTGATGATCACACACGGTCATAAAACTGTTTACTTGGTGCGCAGTGAATGTGCTGGTCTGTGTGGGTCTTTTCCCTGCTGATCCAGTGTATGTGTAAGCACACATATGAAATCAGAAAAAAATTTATGTCTGACAGTATCAACATTTATTCCACAAATGTCTAAATGTTTACCTGTTATCAAAATGGGAAGCCCTTTGTGTACAATACACAATACAATAGGTCAGCGAACATGAATTTCTTCCCACTAACTCGACATATGTGAGAGCCAGTGGCAGACAATGAAGAAGCGGTCGATGAAGAAGAGAAAACTACCATGTCATACTGAGGGCTCACAGCAGACAACGTCTGAAAAGCACAGCGAATCACTAGACTTTTTCCCAACTCTGGTTTGAAAACCAGCCCTGAGATGGCAACGAGAACAAATGCTCTAAGACGAAGGCCAGTTTTTAGGAAGCAAGCAGAGCAAACAGGTAAAGCATGTTCATCTGCCTGGAAAGGAAAAAAAAAACCTGGAAGGGAGATCACTTTTAATGCTCAAGGAGGTTTGGAATAGCTCTCTCTCTCCGATTCTAAGAAAATTTTGAAGATCCTGATGGCAGAACGGGTTCAGTCTGAGCAGGATTAAGGCATTTGTTTTGCCAGGCAAGCATGAGAAAAAGGTGAAAGGTTAAAGTCCTATACTCTCAGGCTGCCTGGGCAGTGGACTGTCAGAGGCTCATCATGTCAGGGGCACAGCATGATGGAGGGTGGGCCCACACCTTCTCTTTTCACTGCCTTTAACCTTCCCTGAACTGAATCATTCGCTGCTGGGACAGATAGGGTTTTCAAGCCCCAAAATCTGACCCAACAAATGGTTTGTTCTCATGACTGTGGGCTCTCAACAAAAAAAAAAAACACTCCAACTATCTGACTACAGGTCTTTCCAGTATTACAAACATTAAAACCAAATGTGAAAAATATGTATTTCTTAAAAAAAAACATGGAAGACAACAAAGATATATAGTCACTTTGTCAACCAATATGATAACCTACCTGTTTATACAACACTCTGAAGTTATCTGGCACTTTTCCTGAGGTCCACTGTTTCAGTCTCTTCAGTGCATCAGACACTGCAAAAAATGAATGCAAGTTAATGATATTATTTTATTTTTTTGACAACAGTGTTCTGTGCCGATATAAGCTTGCTACACAAAATTTTCTGCGTTTCCATCAAGGCCTGTGTAATACTACAACCCTGAAACTGTTCAGTGCTGAAATAAGCTTTCAACACCAATTTTCTGTATTGTCCACGTAGTACCATATGTTATAAAGACAGTTTCCCAACAAGGCTGGCTTTGATATGAAGAAGCTTGCTTGACCCGTCTTCTCCATTTACAACATGTTCTAAGTGTGCAAAACTTGTCATGAAATTACTACCATTAACCAATAAGTGCACACTGGTTGGCGCTATGACAACAAGCTTGTCTAGAAAATTCAAACAGCTGGCAAGAACACCGGGTGATATTTGTGAAGAAAGATGAACATGTTTCACTCCTCATCGACCTACGCCAGGGTCACTGGGCTTGTCAATCAAGAGACAAAAGGCTGGAGATAACAGGGGCTACAAAATCTGTCAGCTTGACCTCACTGTCAATTCATTTTGTGTACCGATCAGGTTTGCAGTAAGTGTTCCCTCAATCTGGAGTTTTATTTGCTATGGGGTTTTTTACCATGTGAAATGCATTGCAATAAAACAGCGCCAAACAAGCTTTTACTCTGAATTTGTTGTATCCCTTTGAAAGAAACTTCTTCCTCTTTACTAACATATGTTTTGTCTTTTTCTACAACTTACCCACTGCACTGACTGCCTTCACCCAATAGAGGGATACTTGTGACTAAAATGATGGCAATAAACAAACACAGTAATCCTGCTTAAAATCCTGAGGAGTGACCTACCATACAAATGCATGACACTACAAATCTTAGTTCATTCTCCAGCTTATTTTTCTTTTTTGAAAGGCACTGAGCAGAGAGGGGAAGGGGATAAAGTTATACAGTTACGTCCATTTCAGATACACAAACTTACCTTCTTCCCTCACTAACTTGGGTGCAGACTGTCAAAAATGACTGAATGAATGCCCTCGACTAAAGGGCTAACTCACAGTAACATGAACCTAGGCCATAACATACACAAGTAAGATATCTTTTCACTCTGAGAAGTGGAACTATTCAGTGGCCAACAAGATGATAAAACAGTGAAAAGGAAAGAGAAAGGAAGAGGAACTGGACTACAAAGAGCTTGGAAAGATAAGACATTAAAAAACACTGCCCACCAAGCCCATCCGCACGAGTGCACATCCAAAATAAAGTCATTAACATAGGTTCTAACACTGTGTCGCAAAACAGAAGCAGAGATGTCAGGTAAGGAGGACCTTTCATTGGGTTGGTGACTCATGATCAGAGAAATGGTGTGCACGCAGAATCTTTTGAAGGAGATGTGGGGAAGGTCTGCAGCCTCCCTCCACAGGTCAGTGTGCAAGAGCAAGTCTCCATCTGACATGTGCTGGTCCAGTAATCCTGTGAAGACAGACAGAAAACTGATCAAGCGTCCATCTCAGACCTCATCTTTTTCCCCCCCTGTCTCCATTCTCAGACTGCTCCTTCCAGTCATTCCAAATAACAACCACACCCAGGTACATACTCATGAAGCCCCACCACCAGCAGTCCATTTGGAGTAATCAATACCAGGCCAGACCAGAACAAGGCAAGGCAATCGGAGCAGACACTGGACTCATGGAAACACTTTGGTGATGTTCAATACTGTCCGTTAGGAAACTGCCAACTCCACCCTTACTGATTATTTCAATAACTTAGCTGTGGGGACAGCTTGAGTTTCAAGGGTGGAGGGGAGTTTCACACATGTAAGCTAAACATTGCAAAGGGAGAACAACATCTTCATGTAATCACAAAGATTCTGAAGTAACAAGTCACACTCGTGCAAGGGAGAGACAACCACTGCAATGCTTTATACACCTCGTCATCCACCTCATAAGGGTCACCCTTTCACCTAGACTGGTCTGCACAGGTTGGCGACAGCTCCAGGCATCTCATGGTAAGCATGTTCACAGTTCCTTCTCACTTCTGATAATACAACATTTGGACAATGAGGTCTGACAAAAGGTATTTCCTGTGGGTGTTCTTTTAGTTTACACAGTGAACACACTCAGTTTCTTCCATTGGCACTGTCACCTTCTTGAAGAAATTGAAAATGTGATTATATATTCCTAAAGAAAACAGCCACCAATAAACAAAGTTTGCCAATTAAAAGCACATTTGATCTTGACATAGTCTCCATGAAAGCCAGCTTTTACATGAAGCATGCCAGGGGGGGGCTCTGTTCAGTGTCTTCACTAAGTTTCTGTCCCCAGTTCCAGCACTACCATGTCAACATGCACCAGCAAAACACTACTCGGCAGCTTGGTTGGTCTAATAGCTTGAGACACAAGCACATTCATACAGCACTGGGGCTGGTCTATCTGCTTTTCTGTGAATCTCTTAAAGATACTGATAAAAAGTCAAAGAATTAAATACAAATGCTAATGATAACAGAGACATCACACAACACTTAGTGATTCAAATGCACCTCACAGGCCAAATGAACGACAACATGAACATGCAAGCACACATACACATGCTCACACCCAAACACACACCACACTCACAAACATGCACAGATGCACATAAGCGCACATGCAAAGCACTGCACTACAAACTTATAAAGTCAAAACTTACCTCTCGTTACATGATCCAGTATGCTGACACACACCTAAAACATATCAACCATGGCAATGTAATCAATAAAAATCATTTTAAAAAAAACTACATAAAGGAAATGTAACGTTTTACTTCAATTTAATATACCATCTTCTTTTACACATCTATTACATAACGGATGACTGCACTCAAAGACATGCATTGACTAAATTTACAAATACAAACTATTCCACACAACCACAAACTGCTTCAAAGCAACTACCTTAAAAACCATTATTGCAAATTTCTTTTCCTTTTGAAACTGTCAGAAGAAATTCTACTTCAGACTGGGAAAAACCAACAACTGGCTGAATACTCCAGGAACTGCTAACACTCGCATGTTCTGGGCATACAAAGTACCACTCTGAAATTACTAATGACAAATTCATGAGAAAAAGACAGAAAAAATGTGGCATCAGCTTTTTTTAATACACACTGATACACACACTATCCGGAAGGCAATGTGAAAAGATGGAAAAAAAAAGCAGCAAAAAAGAAACAAACAAAAAAAATCCAGAGTGTTAGAATGGAAAACATTTTCGATCACAAAATTTTTTGTTTTGGGGAGCAAATCAGCAAGTTATAAAAAGAATACAACAGGTAATCTTACAAACAAACATATGAAAGAAAGAAGAAAGAAAAACAAATCTGACCTTCCGAAAAGTCACATCCTCAGATTTCTTCTCTGGAAAGCCGCTCCGTACAAGATGGCAGCATACACCTGGGAAATAAACACTGGTCCGTGAACACACAAATATGTGAGAAATTTGATGCGCACTTCTTCAACATGTGAACAAGACTAGGCATGTTATACACACTCATTTCTTCATGCTTATTTGTCCAAACAAATGCCTCTTTGCAACTGGGCATAGAACACCACCACCCATCAAGATTCCCATAAAAAGATTAAAAATGGAGAGCAGGGAGCCAACTCTTTCCTTTAGCCATCAGGTCAATGGGAGTAGTTTCCCTTAGTATGTTTGCTCCTCTTCCTGCCAACTTTGAATCTTTTTATGGGAATTCTGACGTATGGCGTTGATCTACACCTGATGGAGATAAGGCATTTGCTTGGTCAGGTAGGTATATCATAAAACTACTTTAATTAGTGTTCCTTTCTCTCTCATGGTTGCACACACACACGAACGAGTATGCATGCATGCACACACACACCATTTACTCATGAATGCATGGGTGAAACTGTGCAATGTAAAAGCAGCTGAAGGGCAGGGATCCAGGGGCAACACAGGTCTTTGGTAGGGCAGAGGCCATACTCCTACTGGGGGATCAGTAGGGGGTGGGGGCAATTGCTAACCCAAAGGCTGGAGAAAAATCTGATACCTTAAAGAGAAATAGAAGACACTCTACAGCAACTGAAAAAAAAATCAGGGCAAATATTTCCCTCTTCCAGGCTCAGTAAAACAGTGAAATTTTAATACAAGTCCATAAAATGTGGGTGAATTTAAGGGAATTTAAAGAGAGAGATCACTTGCATGTTAAACATGAGTAAATAGCATATGGTCAATTTGTAAAAGAAACAGAAAATGACAAATATGTTAAAAAAAGTACAAGTACATGATCAATCTAGAAAAGAAACAGACAGAGAAAAGGTTAAACATATTAGAAAAAAAAGTCTGAGAGAGAAGAGACATACAGAGAGGCACACAGAGAGAGAGAGAGAGAGACAGAGAGAGAGAGAGAGAGAGAGAGAGAGAGAGAGAGAGAGAGAGGGAGATAGACACAGACAGACAGACAACAATTCAATCTGATTTATGTACTTATATTCCAGCCTGACCGCAAAGGGCCATATCAGGGATGTTACCCTGTTGAAGTCAACTCTCAGTACACATCGAACATATAAAAACAGAGATCTTCAATCTGGACAGAAGTCTTAAAAAGTTGATTCTGTCGCAAAGCGGAAGAGTTTCAAACAGTCATGTATATCACACAAACCAACTGAGACAGAATAAGAGAATCAAAATGACCGGGGAAAAGAACTGGGAGAAACACGGAAAACTCATACAACCAATTCAGACCCAACAAGGGGAATTTCTTTTTAACTGAATTTCCATAATACAAACCTTTTTCTGCATGAAAGAAACAACAAACTGAAAGACTACAGCCTAGTAAATGTGGCACATCTGTACAAGAGAAGAAAACAAACTGAAAGCAGATGAGAAATGGTGATTAGCAAATTCAATTTAGTTCTGGATCACAATCATATGATAATGTCACAGGCACAGGTATACCTCACCGAACTGTGTGGGAAGTTAACAGGGGCTGACAGCCTAAATAAAGGGAAAAATATCCATGCATACCTGATAAAATCTTGTGGTTAATGAGACCACATTTGGGGCCAGTACACAGACGAATCAACTGCTCTGCGAGGTGGGAGCAGTGCTTCTGGTCTCTCAGTGCTCTGAACATGCAGGAAACACACCTCAACTTTCAATGGATTACATCCGGTGCCACTAGGTTCAGTGTCCTTGTGATCTAGTTTACCTGCAACTTTAATGCACTTCTGCAAAACTTTTTCTTTTCCAAAGCCATACCAATACTTTCCATCAAATTTCAAGATAAAAATATTAAGTTAGAAGACATCTACGGATTAAATATTCAGAAGAAGAAAAAATCAACCACATGCTAACGTCACATCACACATATGGTATGTCACATGTGTGTTAATTGACCTAAATATGTGTACACCATCTTCACTATCAGAAGACAATACACAACTTTGACTCAGAATATGTTAAAGTCATCAATTTCCAACTGACCTACCACCAGTCAACCACGATGTACCTAGAAGAACCAACTGCCATGATGTAATGGTTACTGTTTCATTTAGGGAGGGCCTAGGAAGTATTAGAGGCATGTATTTACGTACGTGTGTTTCTTTTCTGTCCCAAGGACTCAAACACAGTTTGAGTATACTATAAACTGAAACCAGAACACCACAACTAAACTCCAGTTTTTATGCAATTCATGAATTCATCTCTGAAAGTACTTCTCAATTTCTCTGACAAGCACTGCAGGTTTCTGCATCTCTCGGACCTAGCTGACACCAGGATATGCTATGAAGAAAAGGACACAGTACAGCCCTCCTATGCAGTCTCATACCACAGTGGTACTCCACAGCAAAATCTGCATCACACTCATCAAGCGTAATAAACGAAGTCTCAAATTCTGAGGAACTTCATGCCATACTCTTGCAGTCACCTTAGCTTCAATTTACTCTCCACGTCTATGCCATGGTGAGTCATCGTGTCAAAGACAGTAGTACTGGTATATTCGTAGGGACTGTCATACGATGGAAGATACAACCAATCAAATACTGTCGTTACTAGGCGTAGTACATGGTGTCAAGCATACACTGCATCAGAACAGGAATCACTGAACACCATCAAAAAACTTTGTATCAGTGCAGAGTCTCTCCACTGGTAGGTTTCCTCACGGTGATTTGATTCCAACTGTTCCTGTACTGCCTTGAAGTGGCTGCAATGGGACCAGCCTAGATGTGGCTGTGTATGGAAGAGTTGACCTGAGCAGGAAAAAAAATTTGTTCTAATCTTTAAACAATATGACTGTTACAATTTCTGAATTAAATGTGCACACACACCACCACCACCACTGCCACCAGTAAGCCAGTACTGCCAGTTACATCGTCTTTGTATTGAAAATGCTTGTTTTTACATTCAGAGGCTCCTTAGGGGGCAATGAAAAATCAAACTTTACAAACCTGTCAAACAGTCTCTGAAAAGATACAATGTTGCGCGTATGAAGATGCCACACCACTTCAAATCCACACAACATGGGTTCCTGGAAAAACAGAAGGAAGATTAAAAAAAAAATGGCAGTGAATTCTCAAAACAACTGGAGCTGAAAAATACGAACCCATGAAAAAAATAACAAAAAAAAAACCCATAGGCAGAGGCTATATCATACATACAGCTGCACCCTATTTGTAAAAAAGCATGCCTTTATCACCTATTTTCAGGATGTTCCACATGACGTGATTTTTTTTTCCCCTTCTTTTTTTTTTTCTTATAAGAAAATTAACCATTCTATTTGATCTGACTGATACACTGAAGCAGAAAAGCAGTTAGCAATACATTTTTTTTTTTAGAGATTTCAGATGTCAACTAGCTTTTGCATTTCAACTTTGGACTTTAATTTTGTGTGTTTCAGATGCTTACAAATCTGATATGGTCTCTGCTGTTGGGTGGGCTATGAAAAAACACAGAATCTGACTCATGCTTAAATTCCAGTGATTTCATGTGGATAAAACAATTCAAGCTGTATGCCAAAATAGGGTTTTTAAATCACCCTCAAGTGTATGTGCGTGTGTGCATGTGTGCATGTACGCGTGTGTATGCTTGTGTGCATGTGTGTGCTTATCTGTGCATGCATGAGTGCATGCATGCATACATGTGTGCATGCTTGTGTGAACGAATGTATGTATATGAACATATGTATATGTGTTCATGTATGTGTATGTGTATGTGTATGAGATTATGTGCGTGTGCATGTGTGTGTGTGTGTGCGTGTGCGTGTGCGTGCGTATGCGTATATGTGAGTGTGCGTGCTGGTGTGTGTAGGTGTGGATGTGGGTGCATACACGTTGTTTTTCTATTCATTATGAAGCTGCTTAGAACTATGTGCTCATTATGCTCCACAGAAAGCCCTTCTTATGGGACTGATCAGGCTAGTTTGAATTTATCTGACATAATCAGGCTAGTTTGAATGTATCTGACATAATCAGGCTAGTTTGAATTTATCTGATATAATCTGGCTAGTTTGAATTTATCTGATATAATCAGGCTAGTTTGAATTTATCTGATATAATCAGGCTAGTTTGAATTTATCTGATATAATCAGGCTAGTTTGAATGTATCTAATATAAACAAAAAACAACTTTTGTAATGGAGTCAGAAAAAAAAAAAAAAACAAGAACAGTAGCTTACACAGAAAAATATGCAGGGTTTCAAGGAAAAAAATACCCTTAATGAGATGGCCGACAATCTCTGACCAGCTGCTCAACTGTTTTGACTTTATGGTCTTAAAATGAGACAGAACAACATCTAGCTTGACCTGCACAACATACAATGTCATCCATAGAGAAAAGGCCAACAACAGAAAAACAAACAAACAATTAACCGCAACAAAAATCAAAGCAGAAAGATAGAACCCTAACTGTGCCCTTCAAAAATAACAGAAGGAATGTTTACTTGATAAGTCTGCCTTCTTTCTCTGTTTATCTTGTTTGTCGTTCTTTTCAGTGCAAGTTGTCAGTCTTCCCTTCAGACACTGGGGCATTAAATTTGACACTTGCATATCTTTTCTGAATTCAGGAGCTTTTCCCAGGGGCCAATGCTGCAACAAAATGAAGAAAAACAAAACAGAGGCTAAAACTGGTGAAGGGCTGTTCGAGCCAATTAAAATAAAAGGATTAATCATTATTTTCCCTGAAACGCGTTGGCATAAATTTTCATAAAGATCTTTCAGATCTCCGAATAGCTACAATTCTAGTAACTGCCAGAAAATCCTTTTGGGGGAGTCATATTTAATCAAATATACATTTGATATTTACCCTCTGTTTCGATGACAGAAGAGGGTCCTGCCTGCTTGGATGACACCATGTAAACACTGTAAACATGCATCTGGAGACAGCAGAGTCCCTGTGTGGCTGGTGCAGCTCAGTGCAGACTGTAACAAATCTGTGGAAAGAAAGAAACGATCAAGAACCTGATTTAGTAAGACTGGATCGACTAATTTTCATTTTTAGATACACTTGTATTGAAAATAATTCCTTAAATATTATTCTGAAGAAAAAAGAAGTATGTTCTTTGTAATGGATGACGAATGATGGGCTATCTTGCATGGTTACATGTTTTTGTATATATATACATTATATCTATATATTTATATATATATATATATATATATATATAGAGAGAGAGAGAGAGAGAGAGAGAGAAGAGAGTGTGTGTGTGTGTGTGTGTTGTGTGTGTGTGTGTGTGTGTGTGTGTGTGTGTGTGTGTGCATGCACGTGTGTGCGTGTGTGTGCAAAAGCATGTTGCGTGAGTGCAAAATATTGATAGCTATCCATGGATTTAGTATGAAGAGATTAATAATTTCATTTGTTTTTTTTTCAAACCTTTCTGCCATGTCAGTTTCTAAAACGTCAAAAGATGTTCACCTGCATTTTGCTATGCACACATAAAGCCGAATTATGAAATGTCTGAACAATTTAAGATTAAGTAAAATAATAAGAAAAGAATTAATCATAATATTTCGTAAGTGTGCATGCATGCATATGTCCGTGCATGAGCAAGTGAATTGTGTGTGTGTGTGTGTGTGTGTGTGTGTGTGTGTGTGTGTGTGTGAGAGGCTTTTAATTTTTTCAATATCCGGTACAGTTGTACAATTCTCAAACTCCAAACACACAACATGTTTTGTGTTGCTTTGGTTTTGGTGGTATTTCCTTAACAATGAGAGGTGGTTCCCAGTTTTACAAAACTTCTTTTTTGCCTCAGTTGTAGTTTATGCAGCTATCCAACCAGGTTTATGAAGCCTAACAGTCCTCCCCTGGACCCGGGTATAACCATAAACTGCATCATTCTCAGGAAGATTCTTGTGGGGTGGTTTTCTTCTATTCCCTATCCGCAAAGTAAAAAATTCTTTTCTTTTTTTTGCTTGAATGGGGCTTTCAATCTTAACCCTCAGCGAGGTCAAAAAAAAAAAAAAAAAAAAAAGCACACCTGCAAATGGGGTTGATGTTGGTGAACTCTTGTCATTTTCTCATCTCTACGTTTAGAACTGACTCCACTACTCACTTTGTCAACAGTCATTCCCACAGCACCTTTCATGAGATTAGTGAAACAATTGTATCAACGCCAAAGAATGAACAATTTATCATTTCAAGATCAACATTAGCCAGTCTTCAATTGTATCAACGCAAAAGAATGAACAATTTATCATTTCAAGATCAACATTAGCCAGTCTGTCAGTAAAGATGATAAACTGACATCAGCACATGAAGATACTGGCAGGCGTACCTTGTAGATGAGATTCATTGCAACCTTCTTTGTCCTTTTCCTGTTGAGATTGCTGGTCTGGTGAGAAACGCTGCTGCAATGTAAAAATCTGCAAATGAGATAAGAAAAAAAAAAGATTACCTCTTTTTACGGTAAAAGAGGGTGAACATAGTTACAGAAAAACAAGAACCATCAAATTAATGGACAAAAATGTTTATTCACATGACAACACCATTCAACAACCTCCTATCATCAGCAAATCTGGTGGAATGTGTTCATTGCAGAAACTGATCAACGACTTACGATGGGTGAGAACCAAGACTGATGAATTTGAAGGAAAATAGGGAAGGAAAAATAATATTTTTCATAAAGATGTAGAAGAAATGGGGAAGAAGGTGTATTTGTGAAGAAGGGGTGAAATGGTGTTTGTCTGAGCTGGTCACATGGAGAGATAGTGGTTAGGTAGGAAGGGGGTGGGGATGGAGGATATGGATCCATGGGGTGAGATGGGGAGAGCTTGAACCAGTTTGAAGTTGTGAGTTGAGTAAATATGCTTTCAACAGCATGCCTGTTCTCTCTGAGAATGTTTAATTTTGCTTTGTTTCAATAGTATTTGTTTCTGGGATAAACTTTGTCACATGGTAACTAAGTATTCATAATTTCAACCAAAAAACATAAATGAAAGAAGAAATGAGCAAACCTCTGAATACAGCTGGTCTGACTGAGCAGAAATATGGGACTTCAACAGGCATTGCAGCTGGTCAGTCACGCTTACAGTATCCTGACTTCTCTTTGATGGAGGCTCATACTCTGTTAACAAAACCATTGCATTTCACAAACTGGTTCATGATAAAACCATACAGATAATTTCTATCATTATCAACCATATACTCCTAACGCATGAAGGAAACACTGTTGTTTCTAACAGCTCATTAAGACGGAGCTTCTCATCGAATCTTTACGCATTAGCTAATACCCAAACCATTGTTTCACCTCAGTTCTTCCTGCCTCTTTACATTTTCAGAGAGCTGATGGGTGAGAGATATCAGCTTAATCCATAGCACGCCAATTTCTACTATGTGAAACCATCTTCTGGATCTTCATAAAACATATTTGTAAACCTTTGGGCATTTCGACATTCTGATGTCAACCTTTCACAGAGCTGCCACGATACCCCTGCTTTGTGGAATGTAACGTATTATAAAGAATTTGTTCTTCAGGCTACTGGTTTACAGAATAAGGATTTATCTTCACAGTTTATTTCCTCTGCAGCTGCTGATCAAATTTATTATTCTGGCTTCATAAAAAGCTGAAGGTACAGATCAGTTAGTATATATGAAGGCTGGATACATGAGCAGGGGATCAAAGATTTATTTCAGGTGTTTGACTTTAACAAGACAAAAGGAACAAACATACTTTGGTTTGCAGTAACAAAACTAGAAATACCAGAAAAACAAATGATGGAAGACGGAGGTGGTCTTCAGGAGTCAAGGGATGAGTGTTACATCCTACTGGCCGGAGGCCCTTAAGAACAAGATCTACTTGCAGACCAAAGTCTGCATTTTTGACAGCTTTTGTTGTCCACGGCAGTATAGTTTAGTGTCTGGTTCCAGATTAGGGCCATCTTCTGTTGCTCTCTCAGCTCTGGTTTCATGTGAAATCTGGTTCACTATCTGGTGTCGGCCGGCCACCTGTAAGCGTCAGTTTTCTTTGCCTTTTCCCACTCAAAAGTCCTGCCTTAAGGGCCACACCAGCCTTCTTCATGCTCTGGTGGTGATGGTCCTGTGCAACATGAGGCCATCTCAAAGAGGGACCTGGAAAAAGTCGCTGGAGTCCTACATGAGTCCTGACTATGGTCCACATAGACAATGGCCATGAGGGAAATTTTTCTGCCCAAAGTCCGCAAGGGGGTGCCCCATCCCCTGCCCTCAAAACCATGGCATCACAGGCTACGGTAATCGCAGTCAGGCAGCGCTCCATCACCAATTGCCCCACATCTCTAGGAGCCGTTCTCCTGCAACACAGCTTGACCGCTGTCATCCTTACGGCTGGAAGGTTCACTACACACTGCCTGACACCGATCTCTCACATCAGTGTCCTTCAAAGGAGCGGTGCCTACCTCCTCTCACTTGGTGTTCGCTGCTATGACAGCTCGGGTGTTGGGGTAGGGTTGATAACATTAAAGACTGTTAACGGGATATATGTGCACCTGCACCTGTGTTGCCAAACATAACGGCAGTGCAGTCACTCCTCTACAGGAAACAGTTCAGACCCTACCTCTTATCTGATCTAAAAGTAGTTTGCATGCAGAACACACGGAGGAAGTGTTTCTCTAAAAACCTTCAATCTGAATAACTCTCCAAAGTGAGAACGATGGATAATTCTTTTTGCTAACGAGAGGTAACATGCAATAAAGTTATATGGGAGATACAAACCACATGACACGGTCACAGAATCCATCCTGATTTCCGTGAGTTCGCTTTGCGTGCAAAGATCGTCTTCATCACTTCATGACTTCCCGCTTTTGCCGAGGAGATGCGTTCAACAAACACTTTTCTATGCATATTCATTCCTGCAACTTGCTACGTAGGTTGCTCCTGTCAGTTACAACTGACCAAATTTTTTTTTCTCAGACTGCAGGTTCCTTCACTTTCTATTGTATCAAGCCACATCGTATTTCTCGCTGAAATCCTCTGCACCAAGGAATGATGCACATGTAAAAAGTAGGAATAAATAGTCATCGCTGAACGTATCTCAGGTAGCAGTGCGTCCGCACCGGAACTTGAAGCTAACCAATCAAATCTTGCAAATTTTTACTTCCTCTCATGGTAACAAGATGTCGTACTTGCAGACGAGTGCTATTTCACATGCCCGGCGTGTTCGTCGGTTATACAAAGAAGCAACAAGACACCTTGAAGCTATGTATGGATATCATAGGTAAAGTTCATTTGCCTTCAGTTCTAGCAGAATGCATATCAGAGCAGCGCATTAAAAAGTGGATATCATGATGTCCTGAACGTCCTCTGCCAACACAAGCATTAGACTATAGCTGTGTCACAAAATAGCAACAAGGCAGTTGGCTATAGGTTGAAAGCTTTCCCCCTCTTCACCCAAGAGATAAAGAACTATTTCATATTTCATAGCCTGTTGATCAGTGTGTGCCACAAAATTTTTGGCCTATACTACAAATTTCAGACACTGTTAGATTTGAAAAGGTACAGTTTTGGGAAAATATTATGATCATGATGATGTTTGATGTAGACATATCACATTGACTGTTTTTCTGCAGTAACAGTGAAAGTTGTTACAGGTATAAGTAGAACTAGAACTACTTAAAAAAAAAAAAACTTTAAAAAAATCCTGCTGTTGCCATTAAACCATGCCCGCAAATTTATTCTACATTGTTGCCATACACAATTCCATGGTTGTAACCACCATATGTACACTGCACTGTGTAGTGGTAAGACTTTAATCAGTGAACACCAAAGGCATGTCTGAAAGTGTATCGTTCCTCATGGTTTACTCTTGATTCCCAACTACATATTGTAGCATGAGATTAAGTAATGATGTTACTGCATGCCAACTGGATTATGCTGATTTTATATACATGGCTGCTACATTTCTAGTTCCCAAGCATAGTTACATCTCAGCAATCTGACAAATCCAAACGGAGTTTGTTTAGTCCTTATAACTGATATTTGCCCTTGATATTAAATACAAAAATATGTTGCGAATGCTTAGTCTGCAGTTGTACAATTTAGGTAATTTGAAGGGAAATGCACAAATACAGCACACATGCATGTCAGGCTTGTAGGCTCATACATACAAATAAACATGCACACACACGTACACGTACACACACACACACACACACACACACACACACACTCATTGTCTGTCTGCATTGCTGTCTGTTAGTCACACACTAACTTGCAGAAAAATATGGGTCTTAGTATTTAGGACCATAAAAAATACAACTTAGCGCAGCCTTTTAGACACATTTGTGTGCGTGTGCATTCATAATTTGTTTTAGAGATATTTTGCTTGTTTGTTTTTTGTTGTGTGTAAGAAGGGATGTTTTGCCAGAGAGTTCAGGTTTTACCTCTTTTGTGTGTCAAGAGCAGTGTGTTTTATTTTGTGCCTCACAGAAAGGAGCATTAAAATGCATGAAAAGTATGGCAGAGTTTGTCCAAAAATGAATTAAATGGGATCAGTCTTCATTTAATTGAATATTTGACCCACGAATTATGCACTGTTCTTGAGAGGGGCATACATTGCACCTTGCCATGTTTTTTTTGTTGTTGTTGTTGTTAATCAGAGTAATGGTTGATTTTGTTTGTTTGTTTTTAAATCCCCAAAATAAAATATCCAAAACATCAGAGTCAAGTGTCATTGTCAGTCTTAACAAGTTGACCCCATTAAAAACTCATCATGTACAAAATTTGAAAATCCTCCACAATTTGGATCATTGCTCGTCTTCTGTGAATGAGCCATTATATTTGTCAAGGGCAGCTGGTTGGAAAGCATTATATACACACAAGTAAGTTCATACAGGACAGAACATAATTTGTGTATACGTACATGTGAACTCACATGCCTCTATATGCACACCAGATTCTCTGGTTGATACAGAGCAGTCTCTATGCATTATATTAAATCAAGAACACTCTTTCTCATTATTGAGCTCATGGTCGGTCACATATTGAGATATATCTGCATTCTTAATCTTAGTCTCCATACGTGTACAATTTGCTGGAACAAGTAATCGTTGTCCAGTTTTGTCTTCACATTGCTGGCTACATAGGAAATTGCCAAACTTGGCTTGGACTATTTGAGTGTCTCTTCAAATTTTTTTTTTTTTTTTTTTTTTTTTTTTTTTTTTTTAAGGTAGAGCCCATAGCCACTTATTGGGTTCTCATTTTTTTTTCTTTTGTGAGGAATCCCCAGATTGAGTTTTACCACTCTTTTCTTTCCAAGCTTTTTTCTTATGTCTTTCATTTCATTTTAATGTCAAGAAGGTGCATACAAGAAATGGATTGGGCTGGGTTTTCCTCTGACAATGTAACTCCATCAGTATTTTCACTGTGATTTCAGACATGTCTTTCGTTACCATGCAGTGGTGCTGAGAGAGCCAGGTTTGATGAGAACGTGAATGAAGTGGACATGCGGGTGGCAAAGAAGCTGATGGATGGAGAGAGGGAGCTGTTCCTCAAACAAGTTCCTCAGCCACAAATGTAAATATCTGCATGTCCCTTGCCTGGGATAGTTTCTTTACATTTTCCTGCATGGAGTTGCCATTTTTATCGTTTGTGATTTAAAACAAGAGACTGATCTCTCACAGGAAGGATGCTTGTTCAGTCTGGCTGCATGATGAAGCAATTGTTGTCATTTGGAGGCTTTTAGGTGGTACCATGCCCCAGTTAGGTGAGAAAATGTAACCCAGAAATGGCTCAGTAGCAGTACAGTCTCTCCTTTTGGTAGGGACTGCATTCGGTCCCGACCTTAACAGCTGCTACGGACAGCGAGAGGTGAGACTGCTACAGAACAAAATGGATGTATGATTGATAACGTGTAGTTTGTGAGTAATGCCACTGGGACATGGAAGGTAATGTCACTGGGGGCATGGAAGGTAAGATACCCCACTCCCAAAGTCCCCTTTCTTCCAGTCTCCCATTTTCCCACACACACACACACACACAAACATGCTTTGTTATTACCAGTATTTATCTGTATGGACCGATCATCTGAACCATGTATTCCTCAAAGGGGAACATGGTATTTGTCATCAGGAAAGAATTTGTGGTAACTGCAACATAGCAGTTATGTACAACTTTCTTTCAGTTTTGTAGCCCTTTATTTCCTTCTCAGTTTCTTCTGACAAGGCATTCTTTTACATTCCAGTGAGCAGGGTTCTTTGTTTTTTTTTGTTTTGTTTGTTTTGTTTTAAAGCAGACGAATCTGTAGACTGTTATATGGAATGATGTTTTGTTTTTTTTCCAAAGGATGAACAGAGAAGGGGTGGTGTGAGTGGGGTGGGTTGTAGGAAAGAGTAGAGTTGATACATTTGAAAATAACATCTTGGAGGAAGGATGGAGGGTTGAGGTGGAGGCTACTGGTGCTGGTAAGATAAAGTCCCCTAGAAAGGATCCAGAAAGTAAGTTTTTTCCAGTAAATTCTAATTATTATTTTCATATGGATCATTTTAAATGTCTGGTGGTTAGATGGGGAGGGAAAACGTAATGTCATGAAATGATCGTTTCAGAATTGATGTTTTGTTTTCAAATAAAGCAACTGTTCATTATTTTTTTTCACAGTTCCCTTGTCACCAGGAGGTGTTGCCTATGCCAGAGAACCACATGTTCCTGACTGGGTAAGAGTGATGTGTACAGTGTATTATGTTTTTTTCTGAAACATATCTGATCTCATGGCATTATGTTTGTTTGCTATTAGTATATGTTTTGTACCCTTTTTACATGGCAGGCAAATGCTGCTGGACAGTAGTCCTGTGAACCTTGACTATGCAAATATCCATCAATATATTGAGTACACAGAGAATTGGGTAGTATGTCATGTGTCGAAAATAGACAACTTCTTTGTTTGATTTTTTCCACTCGAGTATAAAACATTGATTTCTGTGCCGGAATTGGTATATATTATCTTGAGAAATTGATTTTACATCACAATCGCCATTGTTGTTCAGTCCCTGAGTGGTTTTCTCACTGACAGGTACTAAGGGACTTTTTGGTCCAGTTAGGTAATCATTTTTTCTAAGGTCTTCCTAGTAGGCTACTGAAAGAAGGTATGCACAGCCTGTACTTTTGTAAAATGAAAAATGAACACGCTATCCATTTACAATATTGTCAGTGAAATTGAATGTGAATAATTTTACACACAATATGGTATGTCAGTAAAAACAGTGATTTTCGTACAATAGAATCACGAAGAAAAATTACCTATCCAGCTTTTGTGTTTCAGTATTTGAACAAACGTTTATGATATTTTTTGGGTGTCAAGCCATGCTTACTTTTGTCTTGTTCTGTTCTGGGGACGGGACAGGAGGTGGGGGAGGTGAAGGGGTAGAAATGTTTTCTGTAGACTTCACACTTTTACTCCTCAGAGACCTTTCTTTTCTCTTAAAGAATTATTCAAAAACATGACACAGAGACACACACACTGCCATACCCTCGTAACACCCACAACTGTAACATACTGGACTGACCATTTGCTGTTAGATTGGATCATGTTGCTCATTAATAATCAAAGTAAACATGCCAAGCTTTTTCATTTTTTTTTTTTTTTTTTGTAATAGGAAGACCATAGCATAGTGAGTTTGAAAAATCCCTCCATTGATGAGGACAGATTTTTTTCATTTTTGGATTCCTTCCAAAACACCAGAAAGGAACGCAGATTTATCCTTGGGCACTCAAGAGGCTAATGCCAAACCATCCGTTTAAATGAACCTTTTTCCTGTGATTATTTTCTCCCGCGTCGTTAACCTGCATGTGTCAAAAACATTTTTTTTTAACCAGAGGATTAGTTATTTGCAGTGGAGATAGCAATGGAGATTAGTTGTATGTTGTAGAAAGGCCAGAGTTGATCACCTTTTTCATCGTACAGTCGTATTGATTTTAAAAAGGGAAAGTTCTCCAGATTGTATGGACAAAAAAAAACTTGACAGAAATCCATGTAAGCCATCTGGCTCTCGATATTATGTACTCGGAGAGCCAGTCACATTGATTTCAAAAAGGGAAAGTTCTCCAGATTGTATGGACAAAAAATAAACTTGACAGAAATCCATGTAAGCCATCTGGCTCTCGATATTATAGATACTCGGAGAGAGAGGAGTGGTGGGGGTAGGGGGAAGAAACAGGTTTAGGTGCCAATTGCTGTGTTGCTTTGCCAAAATTTGGAAACTTGGAGTTGATGAGTTATATTTAGAATGCACTGGGCAGTGATAAAGCTCTTGGGAAATGTAATTGATGTGAAGAAGGCTTATGCTGTACTCTACTGAGTAGATTCTTTGATATATAAGGAGCAAACTTGCAATTTTGTTGTCAAAGAAAAGCAGGAACCCATCACAGTCCTTCCACTAAATCACTCACTCTGCTAAAAGTTTTCACAGACTTGAATCAAAGTTCTAGCCGGTGACAGGTACAAATCTGCACTGAAGGAAAATTTTTGTCACTGTTGGTGAAGGACTAACATTAGAAATGATATATTCAAATGATCATAATGGCATGGTGATCAAAACAATTATTAATTTGGTTTGTTCAGTATGAAAACAAATTGGTGAGTTGGTTGCAATGGTGTGTTTTGCTGATCACTTGGTCATGGCATAGTCCTTGGTAAAAACTTATCTCCCCCCATGATGATATGGCAGAAATTTTATAACTTTGTATTAGTAGTAACTGCATTAGTGATCCAAGTTAATTGTAAATCCAAACTGATTCTCTCTTCTTCACTTTCTTACCATGTTTATGAAAAGTTTTCAATGAAATTGAAATGTTTGTTTTATTATGGGTGGTTTTTTTTTTTTTTTTTTTTTTTTTTTTTTTTTTTTTCAGTTAGAATTTGTACCTTTTCAATTTTTTTAAATATCTGTTTGATTTCAAGTGTCTGCTTTTGGAAAACTGTGCAGGAACAGATAGCTTTTAAACATTCAGACTTGCAAACTTATGTTTTATAATATAAAGTGCATGTATGTTAGTGTTGTGCATTATTTATTCATGTCCCAGCATCTGTGATAAAATCACTGACTTTTTCCACACAGATATTGGATGTATGGCACCCCTATGAGAAGGCGCAGTATCCAGAGTACTTTGCACGCAGAGAGATACGGAAACGCGAGTTCATCGAACAGTGGGAAAAGAAATACGGCAAACATGATCCTGAAGCAGCTCACTGAAGATTTTCAACATTGTGTACAGTGTAGTTGATAGTGAGTGGCTTTTAAAAGAGACTAGTGGTTGAACAATTTGGGTTGGATAAATAAAAAGAACTGCAGTAACAGAAAAGTTGTCATCTGGAAAAAAAATGTAGACTGTTGCAGGTAATAGCAAAAAGTCATCAGAACCTGGAGAAAGAAATAAAAAGAAAGGATAGGTGTACAGTCAGTGGTCAGTGTTTAAGGAAATAATTGTTCATGTTATTAGTGTTACAAATGTGATCAGAAATTAAACAAAGAAAGAACACAAATGTTCTTTTCTTTCATAGAAATACCAAGTCACTGTGCGTGGTGTGTATGCCATGTATAACATGCATGATAGAAAGTGTTATGGACAGTGATCGAAGATTAATCAGCTGTTATGGACAGTGATGATCAAGATTAATCAGCAAATGAGAAGTGAGAGCAAAACGATGATAAGTGAAAAAAAAAAATGGAGGAGGGGGAACAAACTGATTGTGCAACAAAAAAAATCATTCTGGATCTCCTTCAGCCCTTGGTATGCTGTGTAATTATGCTTACCTGCTGTCAACTCTCCCAACCTGGGAGTCTTGAGATAAAAAGCAGAGTAAACCATTTAAATTCCCCCCCCCCCCCCCCCACCCCCCCTTTTTTTTTTTTTTTTTTTTTTTACCTTTCCTTTGAAGTATTCGATCAGCAGATAGCTGTGACAGCCTTTTGCTTCAAAACAGGGTCAGGGACTCTCTCAGTCTGACTCATGGATTCAAGCCCATGCAGCACCTGGCAGTTTTTCCTGTCTCCCAGGTCAGTCTGCCTACACCTAATAATGTGTGAACCCCCACTGTGGAGTGAACCCCCACTGTGTGTTACACTTGTCAGCAGATGATCAAATAAGAATGGTGAAGGATCCTGTAATTTAGGCATTTCACACAGTCAGTTGTGAAAATTACCAGCATGCATCAGGATTGCTGAAAAGGAGATGCTATAGCCATAACACATAATCTTTGCCCCACGGAAATGCTGTGATGAAACTGAAGATGAACAGCAACACCATTAATTCATCTAATTTCTGAAAACTGAAAGGGAGAAATTCTATCAAAGACACCATTTATCTTGCCTGTAACTATAGTGACATGGAAGGACCAGCAGCCAGGTTATAGCCATTGGTAACCAATAATGATGGGATGATACTATTATCAGAATAATTCATCTTTGTTGCATGAATTGAAGCAAGCACTGAAAAGACTGGGATGGAAGTGCATAGCTATTTGAATCATTACACACACAAAATGTATTCCTAACACTCCCTCAGTTAAAGGCTATTTTAATGACGCCTATGATGGGATACATTTTTGCTTGATTTTAACATACCTACACACATTGTAAAGAAAGTGCCAGGTAGACAGAATAAAGAATATGTAGAAATGCTTGTATGTGTGCCTGCTATCTATACTCTCTGTCGCTCCAAATCAAAAATGTGTTCACCCACTGGGAAAGGATACTCTGTTGAAACAGTATAAAGCCACACCCTTTTATTCACATAAAGAAAAGTTTTTTTGTTTGTCATGGCCTGGGTAAGGACAGAAGAGGGAAAACTTGATTTAACATCAGCACAGTTGGGAAGATTTCCTTTTCAATCCCTGCTCCTGGCACTTCACTTCAGGCACCTCTTCAGAGTCATTGATCTTGGGGCGTTCCTTGACAGTCCCATTTTCAAGATTCCTCCCAATCCCTGGAAGGTAGTAATGCCTGTAACCTGGTGAAAACGTGACATTAGTCCGTGCCCATTTCCTGGCACCAACAATTGAATATATGTGCCCAATCCTTGGCACTGGAAACCTAATAAGATGGCGCTGCCACTTTACCAGGGAAGGCAGACTGACCGCAGAAGGGCGGGGAAGGGAGGTGCCAGTTCCCCTGTAGTGGTGAGGGTGCCCAAAGAAGTATGCGTGTCTAATGAAATTCTATTCTGGGCTTGTACACTTTGAAGACTCCCATGCTGACAAAGTTTCATACGATCAACTGCTGTTGGGCAGTGAAATATGGGGAAAACAACAGGAGTTCCATGGCAATAGAAGAATGGAAAAAAAATTGCAAAACAACAACACACTGTTCTGTTATTTGTTAGGTTCTACTGATGGCTTGTACGCTGACTAAACTTTTAGTTTTACTCTGTTGAAGCTGTCAAGACTGGAGATCTGATCTGGCTATTCTGAAATAAAAAAAAAAAAACAACCCAGACTCTAAATGAAAGAACTCACTCACGCACGCACGCATGCATGCATGCACACACACACACACAAGCAGTTGTAATGTTTAAGGGATTTATTTCAAATCGTATGGCATTTATCATAATTCCATGACTTTCTAGGCCTTGATTTTTCATTCTAAATAGGCAACTTTCATTTCCGTGACCTGTGTGGACCCTGTGGAAAAGGTACTGAATGAACAGCTGACAAGCAGGGGTGGAGTGGATGTGGTTTTTCCTTGACCCTTTGCCAAAACTGAAAAACTGAAAGTTGCATTCAGTGAAATATTTCACAAGTTCTGTATGGGCGGTGGCGGGGGGGGCGTTGTGTAAAGGGGTTGGGGTAGTGGAATCAACTTCAACCTTTGCTGCAGAGGTATTGATTGGAAAAGTCTCCATACCACCCCCTACACTTTTTTTTTTTTTTTTTTTTTTTTTTGGTTTTGCGCTTGGTAAATCTTTGTTTAGCTTTGTAACTTTTAAGTTAGTACCATGTGGCCCACTGACTCCGCCTTTGCACCCTGAAGTAATAGCCTAAGCAGCATTATTCAAGACTTACACTCTTTCTGCAGATTTTCATTTATCACAAATGTAATACAGCCTGTCACAATATATAGTAGTGCTGAAGAAGTGATGAAGGATCTGTTCAGCTCCTATTTATCAAAGAGCCATGCATCACCGGATAACTCAAACACAATGAAAATCTTGCATATCAATGGAAAAAAAAAAAAAAATTGTAGCTGTGTGCCCTTAAGGTAAATGTTCGAGTCAAGCGTTGTGGCAGTTTGAGTAAAACAGTCCCAATTTTTCAATTGAACATCCAAAACATGCCAGACTGGAAGGTTACATACAGGCAGACACTATGTCATGGCTTCGAGGGTTCAACACGCATTATGGCATACTTGACTGAAATAGCTAAAACAGCAAAAACTTAAATCTGCACTTTTAACTCCTTTATTGTTTGAAAACGGTTAGTCTGAATCGATTTAATTGGCTCTTCTTCAGAGTCATGCTGAAATCATATGCAACACTGTTCACAAGTAAAGTCAAAACTGATCAGTTTTTTAGAACTTGACACAGCTGATTAAACTAGATGATGTATTGCACTGCCTCTTAAAGGGTTTTTCTGACTTGTAGCTGCAGTCATGGACTGTATCAAATGCTGTGAGCGAGCCGTCACAATGTTTGACACTGACTCATTAATAGTCACCCTAGGGGATTTCTGATCATTTCAAATTTTGTTTTTCATTTTGTGCTGGCACCAACAATCTGAAGCTCTGGTGCTGAGAAGTTATAACATTAGACAGTGCAGGAAATTTTTTTTTTTTTTTTTCTCCCATTGAGTATTTGATCACATTGTTTTAATAGTTCAGGAAATGATGTACCCATTTTTTTTTTTTTTTGTGCCGGGAAGAGACGGGGGGGGGGGGGGGGGGGGGGGGGGGGGGGGGCAAATGTTTGCTTTTCAGCTCTGGAAATGAGGAAAAATAGCAGAAGTAGCAGAAAAATTATCTGCAGTTGTCGTTATTAACACCTACCATAGGATTTTCAGACAGACAGACTGTGAGTCAAAGATATTAAGTGAAAAGCTGAACAAGTAAACAGGTTTTGGATTTTTTCTAAAGAGCTGGCAGACACGTACAATATTCAAATTGTGTACATTCACATGCACATACATATGTACACACAATCACACAGATATGAAAAGAGAAAGATGAGCACCAAGTAAATTAAATTTAAGGGCCATGTCATATCAGTGCAAGCGATTAACACTTGCCTTGACGCTTAAATAGTGTAAAAACAACCCCATAAACTTAAATTCACCAACATCACAGCTGTCAATCACGTTTCCACACTGGAAGAAGGCACAGCATCTTGCTCCTGCTGAAATATAATCTGTGAACACTCGGCTTCATTGGGAATGAAGACCGTCTGTCCCTCAGACACGGTGCCCGCCGTGCCTGCCAGCGCGTCGTAGCTGACATTCATGGCAATGTTGGCAATCTCGTAGTTCACAGCACTGTCGTTGTCATCCGTGGCAATGACAAACTGACCACTTTCCAGCACAGACTGCAGCTGCTCCGAGCTGAGACCTGTGTTCACAATCAAGCTGACCCGTGTCCGACATGGGCTGATCGTCATCCTTCAACACCTCCACATACTCTTTGTCCTCACATGATTCTATGGCAAGGGCTTTGGAAGGGGTTACAGTTTTGGTGCTGCACGTGGCATGATAAATGGTGGCTTCATCCATGCCATGAATTTTGCTGAGGTGGCGCTGCAAGTGGTGTTTATGACGGAACACGTAACTGCACAGGTGGCAGACAAAGCGACCAGGTGTGGTGTGTGAACGGTAGTGGGCTCGACACATCATCTCTGTCTTAAATCTCCAAGTGCAACCAGGATAGTCACATGGGTAAGGACGTGATTTGTCATGCACCTGCTTGTGCTTCTTCAATGTGGCACGGTCGTTGTAGGCTGACCCACACACTTCGCAGATCACACTGTTGTCGTTGTGCAGCTGGCGATGGGTGTGAATGAGGGCGTTGATGGAAGACGTGAAGTCACACTGACTGCACTTGTACACCTTGGTCAGGTGAGTCTGACGATGAGCTGCCAGGTAGGCCTTGGTCTTGAACGCTTTGCCACAGTCATCACACAGAAACTTCTTTTCTGCTTTGTGGATCGCCTGGTGTTTCCGCAAGTACCGTAATCGCCCAAACACCTGCAACAATGCACATTCTGGAATGACCTCTATACTCCCAAACACATATTGGATGATCTCTATATACCCCAAACACCTACAACAATGCACATTACTGGAATGATCTCTATACCCCAAACACCTGCAACAATGCACGTATTGGAATGATCTCCACACAAACATTCAGACAGACACTTTCTTCCTCATCTTTCCATTTCTGACCCATGTTGCTCCTCACCTCTCTCACCTTCTTGCTGGTTTATCCATTCCATTTTTGTTGTTATTACGCTGGACATATTTTGTGGTTAAGGGGAAAATAAAACATCGAAAAGGAAAGAACAAAATTTACAAGAAAACATAGAACTCATGAGAGTAAAAATCATAAAGTGATACGTATTGAGGCAGAAAAGTATCCATTTGGTCAGACTATATCACTGGATCTGGTACCCAAGATACTTTCCCTCAAGCACAAAACTGATGAAAGCATTAAGTGAGTGTACAGCCATGTATTTCTGACAATTTCCGGTCAGCCCCCATCTATATGTTTGTTTTTACATTTTAAAACATTCAGAAGAAAGCCTGCAAGACATTTTTTCCTACTGATCCACTCCTTCCTGTCCAACGTCCACATATTAAGTGTCTAATCATCACCATGATTATATTTTTTCTTAGTCATAAATTACGACTTCACCTAACTCCACCTTCAAAAAAGTGATGAGCTTTAATTAAAAGAGTGAATCATTAGATCTCTTTGACTGCCACAAGACAGGTATACTCATCCTGATGGACTTGAAGATGCAGTGTCTAGAAGATCAGTACAACCATCATGGGGTTTCCTGAATTCTGGTCTCGCCTCGAAAACAACAATCACCTACGGACTGTGGTCCAATCCCGTAGAGGTAGTTCTATGCCATGGATAAACATTTCAATACCATTTGGGGGTTTTTAAAGCTGTCCTCTGCGTGGAACATTTGTAGAACAAGCATGTTACAACGGTGGACGATCAGTGAACAAGCATCAGTGATGATAATATGAGTACAGAGAAAGCATGATAACATTTCAAATGGTTGGTGGCAAAGTTGAGCCAAGTTTATACAAGTGAAGACAAACTAAAGTGATGGAAATTCCATCTATTGTGCTTTAGACACTAGATAAGTAGATTGTCTCGGCTTTCATTAAAAAAAAAAAAAAAAAAACCAAAAAGAAAAAGGAAAAAAAAGCAATGCTGGACATGGACAAGGCCTTAACTTTCTCAACATGTGATTATGACACAGATTCAAAAGCACAACTCTGGCTGACTCCAAAACAAAGCAAATAATTCATAATATGGACAGATAACTCTTATTTCTCTTACTCAAAGAAGTGGAACATAACTAATACTACAAAGTACAGCCAAGAGAACTGACGGAGGGCCCACAGTGGAAGCTTTGCTTCTACAATGCTCACATAGCTATTTGATGACGAATAACTAAATAATACATAAAGACAGTGCTGCTGAAAATAAACTAACAAAACAAGAGAGACAACTGACTGGTGAAATATTTTACACTAATAGTGGAAAACTGGCTTGCTGTTACACATTCCTGGCGATGTGAGAGTCATATGCATTCCATTACATCTCATGCACTTCATATCAGGATAAAGCTGACAAAAAATTCTACCATTTTTTTCATGTTAGTTTAGTTATTTCATTTCACAGTGTGAAAATGAATCTTCATTTTTCCCACTGATCCCCATTTTCCAATACATTCTGACAAATTCACTTAACCTTATCAATATCAGTTAATACTGCCCACAGTTTTATTCAACAGTTACCTTGTCACACTTGCTGCATGGGTGGTAGCCAGGTAGATCTTGTTTTTCAACTCCACGAATGCGGTGGCCATTCATCTGTTTACGTTGTCGTGCCAGCACTTCCAGATATTCTGACATTTTCATCACCTGACAAATACGCAATTCACAATGTAAATGCATTAATTACAATTACACATGCATGTGCATACATACCCACCCACATAAATATCAATGGTGTTTAAGAACACAAACATGCATACAATTGTGTCTGCACACGGACACACATACCACCTACAAATTGTCCAATACACAATCAATCAATCATAATTATACATGTTGGTGCAAACACACTAACTCACATGTGCATATAAATTCATGCTGTTTGGGAATAAAGATATGCATGCAATGTGTATGCACACTGACACACATAATCCACAAGTATGTGCACAGCTGTGGAAAATAAAAACAAAGCAGGTAACACAAGTGTACAACTTTGTTTGACCTGAACCATGACTGTTAAATTTTCCACACCACACTAACTAGGGGAAAAACTGCCCTTTACACTAGAGAACCCTTGCACTGTGCACAGGCTGGGATTTATTGACCCATAGCTGCTTATATAATGAATTTTGCACTGAGTATCTGCCGGGGATTTGTTGATGCATAGCTGCTGATATTGCCAAATTCACACACTGAACTGCTGATGATTTATTGACCAACAGCTGCTTATATTGTTAAATTCACAAGGCTTACCCTTTGGGGACTTATAGACCTGCAGCTGCTTACATTGTAAAATTCACATGGCATACCCGCTGGAGATTAATTGACCCATAACTGCTAAAACTCACATAGCTTATGCACTGGAGCAGAAACTGAGAAATGACCCATGTTTTAGCCTCCACCTAACCATGACTGCAACTGCCGCACAGCAAGCAGCTGGCTGTAATCAATGCTGAACACTAACATGGTTTAGCCAGTCCCAGGGGCTGGCTAATCTGTGAACATCTGTGAACACTGACACAATAGGCAGTCATAGCAGCACGGACAGATTAGCCAGTCCCAGGCGTTGGCTACTCGAGTTTCTTGCTTCCAGTTCTTTGGCCAACTTCTATTCAGTTTCATGTGGAAAAAGCACAAGGACTTTAGAGTATGCACTTAT
The DNA here is from genome assembly GCA_016801955.1 of Conus betulinus. Lineage (NCBI taxonomy): Eukaryota > Metazoa > Mollusca > Gastropoda > Neogastropoda > Conidae > Conus > Conus betulinus. The sequence continues at coordinate 126,132 of JADBJO010000970.1, read as the reverse complement.
GGGCATACGTGTGTGTGTGTGTGTGTGTGTGTGTGTGCGTGCGCGCGCATGCACGTGTGTGTGTGTGTGTGTGTGTGTGCGTGTGCTGTGTGTGTGAGTGTGCGCACTTGTATGTGTGTGTACATGAATTTCATGCACAAGAGTGTGTAAAAGAGAGAGAGGAGGGTAGATAGCAAGAAAAGGGATTTTTTTGTTGCCTTTGTTTTTTCACAAGTTGCTGAACATGCATGACTAATCTATTTTTAGCAATTGATGCGTACCTACACTTTCAATGCACAGACATACCCTACAGTACAGAGATTTATGGAAATGCCTATGCAAACATAAAGAATAAGATACATGGGTAGGAGTGACCGATTTTTTTTTATACGGAAAAGTTTGCAAAATAAAGAAAGGGATGGGGTGTGGTGCAAGGAGGGGTGCATCAGACAGTGAACATTCACATAGGAGGCAAGAGGACAGAAGGATGCAAGCCTCTGTGTGTGTGTGTGTGTGTGTGTGTGTGTGTGTGTGTGTGTGTGTGTGTGTGTGTGTGTGTGTGTGTGTGTGTGTGTGTCTATTTGCTCGAGTGCAAGCAGGTATCACTATCAGTCAAATCATGTGTGCATGTCTGTCTGCTGGAGTGCAAGCAGGTATCGGTCAAATCATGTGTGTCTGTTTGCTCAAGTGCAAACAGGTATCAGTCAAGTCATGTGCCTGTTTGCTTGAGTGCATGTGAGGATCAGTCAAATCAATCTCGTCAATCTAACTACCTGTCCGTCTACCCTGTCTTTGTATGTGAGCAACTATGCCATCTTGAACTTAACAGAGCGACTTGTATCCCTGCCAAATATTGGAATGCTGATAATAACAAAATCAACAAGTAGCACCAACACAATTATCATTATTATCATCAAGTGCATTCATCTGCGCTTAATCTGAACAGAGCCCTAAACATTTAGAAATACTACACTTGGAAAGAGAAAAGAGCAGAAATGACATTATTACACATCCAAAATGGCATACTCCAAAAATGAAAGCCACAGCAACAAACTGAAAGTACACAACATAGAAACAGCACTAACAGATGCAAGAGTAGGTCACACACTTGCATACTTGCCAGTGTCATATCCTTCCCTCTCCCCCACTCCATGCAGCCACCCCTCCCTTAAATGCATACACACACACACACACACACACACACACACACACACACACACATAACACGCACCCCCTACTCACACATTATCTAAATTTAGAAGGAAAAATACTTCACCTGTGACCCTGCACCTTCTCAAGTTACTGACTGCAATACACTGATGGATGGCTAGGTTATCGGAATGAGTCTCCCTTCATGTGTTTCACCAGTGCACGCCGCCAAAAGGTCTTGTATTGGCAGTGGAAGCACTTGAAGCTCTGTTTGCTGTAGCTCATTGATTTCCTCTTGACATGATTTGTCACCAATACAAAAAGAAAATCAAGCTCTGGCTCCTCCTGGGACCCTGGATCAATACCTGTAGAAGCTAACTGCTGGACCTGTTGCAAGGGAAAGGACGAACACTCTCAGATGCTGGTGTGGCATCTCCAGTTGCTGTGACAGTCACAGCTACTTCTGCCTCATTCGCACATGCTTTCTGCCCAGCATCTGAGTGTAACGAGTTCTGGTCAGATTCCAAAAGTTGCAAATGCTTGTCCAGTGTCTGTGATGAGTTTTGCAACGCAACTGGCTGGTCTATGGAATGAGACTGGTTCTGCAGATTGTTTGTATCTAAAGTGTGCGGCTGAAATGTGTGTGATGGACTAACATGGTTCACTTGCTCCATCAAATGACCAAATTCACTATCCCCACAAGTTTCCAGTAACACTGCGGCTGAACTATGTGGATGATATACAACTGAGCAGTCAGCATGTAAGACAGCACTGGATAAATCACTGGTGCTCAACTGCCTCAAATCGCCATCTTTGATGTTGTCCACTATAACACATGCACTGTTTCTGGGCCTACAAAACTCTGAGGTACTGAAGACTCACAGTCAGATACCGCCTTCACTTCACTTTCTAAGTGCGGTATTTTTACAGGATTTGCTTCTTGAGTAGATGGCTCTTTTCTCAGATGGCATCCTCGCTTTCCAGTACTGCATTTGAGGTCAGGGATGTTGTGTTTGCGATGCAAATGTTCACGAAGAGACACTTGTCGTGAAAATGCTATTCCACACAATGGACAGGCACCAGGTTTACCCATGTCCACATCTGCACGGCAAGATTTCATTTCCAAATCATGTTCCAAATTAAAGCTGCTTAAGGCACCCATTCATCAATCACAAATACAGACATGAAACACTGGTACAAACATGACCATTTCCCGTATGAGCAAGCTCTAAGCTTCCTTTTAGGAGGAGTTTCCTTGTTTATTTTGTAAGCCATGTGTCTGCAAATGTGCCTGGCATTAATTTGGAGCAAAGGACATGTCACTGCTTCACTACTGGAGAAAAAGATATATTACTTATTTATTTTTCTTTTTTCTGTTTATGTGTTTGCGTTCACTTAAAAAACTTCTTTTTGAAATGATTTAACTTTCTGTACCTTCATCTGTTTCTTTTTGAATAAAAAACAATTTGATACATAATACATAAAATGCTGTCATTATATGTTAATCCATGCACACACAGAGAGCAAAAGAACTCAGCCTCTTTGACTTCCATGTTCAAGTGAAAAACTGCTCTCATGTTCATTTACTTCTGTATCGTTTTAAGTCAATGTTTAACTCAATTGTGTATGCAGCTCAACTTATTCAGATGAAAATTTGTGTTATAAAACTACTGTTTATGAATTACATACACTAATCTATTGGAGGCTTCAAGTACCGAAACTACTAGCAAAACATACTCACGTTGCACTTTGTGCAGTAGAAATGATGTTAAGCTGTCCAACTTTTCATGACAATGTCCACAGACAAACTGATCCAATGCTATCTCCATGACATTGAATGAACAATGGACTTGAACTTTCTTGCAACTGTCATGCAACTGAATGGACACAGTCAAACACAAATTGCATTAGTCATTACTGCACACTGAAAACATCTATCAAATAACTGTTATTTTTTCACTCTCGTTCCAAATACTTCACATATGTGCATTACTACACACTGAAAACATCTGTCAAATAAATGTTGTTTTTTTCACTCTCATTGCAAATACTTGACATGAAATCTTAAATCTTTCACATATGGGAGTGTGTGATACTAATACAGCTGAGAGCCTTCACTGAAGAAGTAACCGTTCATTTTGCAGATTATCTCCTCTCTTTTTCCACTCTCTCTTAGCAACAGAAGCTTTCACATTTGTCAGATGTTAAAAATTGTCTTGGTGTGATGATCAACAATTACATGAACTATTAACAGATAGTGGTATCATAGATGGGTCACTGGTCTGAAGTCACTCAAAAGTATGCTCTGACCTATTTATCCTAAAACTGCTGTTGGTGTACTTTTCAACCAAAAACATGAGCATGTTTTCTACAAAAGCATGCGTACTATATATTCAAAATTTTTATAAGACCAAGATGATGATAGGTGAATGTTTTCATGTCTCATCTTCCAAATATTTTAGAGGGGCGAAATGGCGCGTGGTGGGGGTGGGGGGGGGTGGGGGAGTAGGGGGGAAGCCAGGGGAAGGGTTGACGGGGGGGAGGGGGAACAGGGGGGATGGGAGGGGAGGTGGGGGAGGCAGGGGTGAGGGGAGACATGGGTGGAGGAAGGGCAAGGGCATTCCGGAATTCCATTTTCACCTGGCATCACACAGCAAAGGCTTTTTCTTCCAGGTAGCAACCACCTGAGCAGGGGGAGGGAGGAACGGTGGTGGTGGGGCATTCATTCCATGTTCACCTGTCATAACACAGCAAAGGCTTCTTCAAGGTAGCAACCGCCTGATCTTGCATTAACTTTGGTTAAATAGGTTCATATGACACATTTTAAGTTTTATTTCAAACCTCATTCATTAGCATACTTTGAAACAAGTTCACACTCTCTCACTGTTTGTTGTTTTTTGTGTGTTTCATTGTGTGTGTGTGTGTGTGTGTGTGTGTGTGTGTGTGTGTATGTGTGTGCGCGCATGTGTGTGCGCGCGCACGTGCACGCACGCTAACATATCTGTGTGTGAACATGACTATGAGTACACGTATCAATTATAATCATCTGACACTTTTATGTCATTTGCCATAGAAATTTATGAATTGATACTATTCCCTGCTATTAATCCACATCAAAGGAGGAAGACAGAGAGAAACTGGACCAGGAACAAAACACAGACATCGAGCTTTGAGAGAGACAGAGACAGAGAGAGAGACAAGACAAGACACGCACTGATATGCTTTGTTACATCCACTCCTCGCCCCGAATAGGGTCAACAATGCAAAATAAGACAAGGCACAAATGTTGAAGCATGCAAAAAGTAGCTAGAACTAAAATAAGATTTATGGAATGAAAATAAAAAATGAGTAAAATGAAATAGAGAGAGCAACAGTGATGGAGAGATGCAGGAGTGGAAGGAGTGCAGGGAAGAGTGAGAGAGAGAGTGAGAGAGAGAGAGAGAGAGAGAGAGAGAGAGAGAGAGAGAGAGAGAGGAGGAGGAGGAGGAGGAGGGGAGGAAGAGACAGGTGAGAGTGGGGTGCAAGAAAGAGCATGTTTAGAACAATCTATTGATCAATTCTGAAGCATCAGGAAAAAGATGAAAATAAAATAACACAAATGGGCTCTGGAGAGAAAAAAAATGCATGACAGCCCAGTCACCATGAGTTGGGGAGGAGGGGAGCCGATGGAGTATGACATAAATATATAAACAAATCAAGGTCATTCAAGCAGAAAATAGTTGTGTGTGTGTGTGTGTGTGTGTGTGAGAGAGAGAGAGAGAGAGTGTGTATGAGAGAGAGAGAGAGAGAGAGAGAGAGAGAGAGTCACACAAGAATACAAGCATAATATATACATTAAGACAAGAAGACAGGCGGTAATAGGAAACACACACACACACACACACACACACACACACACACACACACACACACAAAGACACCCTTAATAATTGAATAGCAAGAGCATATCAAGAGCAAAACATGCACTTCCTTAGTAATCAGGGTTCATGCATTGGGCAAAGTGGGTGGTGGTGGGTTTGTTGTGGAGTAAGCGAGCATCGGCACATGAGAGAGCAGAAAGAGAGAGAGAGAGAGAGAGAGAGAGAGAGAGAGAGAGAGAGAGAGAGAGATCAAATTCAGACGAAAAACTGCAGTTCACTTGCACTGTTGGCAGGTAATCTGGGCGTTTGGGACGGACCTTCGAATAAGTTTTAACTTTACCCACCGTGAGAAACTTCCAAGTTGAGCCTTTCGAGACACCCCGGCACCTTCGACCGGAAACAACTCAAATCAAGAATCTATCCATTTAACAATGATACCCTTTAAAGATCTTTCCAAATTAGAATGTAAACTCTCTCTCTCTCTCTCTCTCTCTTCAAGATCGGCAACAAGAAGACAAAGGAAACTGCGTACAAAACCCTTGTTCGCCCGCTTCTTGAGTATGCAGCCACCGTCTGGGATCCCTACACTGCATACGAGATTGAAGCCCTAGAGAAGATCCAACCCATGATGAAACGAAGAGCAGCATGGGTCTCCAATCGCCACCGCCAAACATCATGCGTGGACTCCATTCTTGACTCTCTTAACTGGCCTTCCTTACAACAGCGTCGTAAGAAAGCCCGCTTGAAGATGTTTTATAAATTCCATCACGGTCTCATCTCCATTAACTCCACGTACCTGCCCAAACCATCTGACAGCAGGCTGAGCTCTAGGGCAAACAACGACCTGAGCTACAACATCCCCACTTGCACGACGCGGTACAGGCAGATGAGGTTCTTTCCAAGGACCATACCAGAATGGTTGCCTCAGGAGGTTGTGACGGTTGAGTCACTGGACTGCTTCAAGTCCAGGATGGTCTCCCATCTCTAGAACCTGACCCCCCCCCCCCCCCCCCCCTTCTTTATCACCCCCAACCCTGCCCCTTACCCTCCTCCTGACCACTATTATCTACCCCCCCCCCCCCCCCCCCCCCCCCCCGCCATCCTTCCCAGTCACTTTTCTCCTCCCCCCCCCTCCCCCCCCCCC
>JADBJO010000970.1:92500-115000 GCA_016801955.1 Conus betulinus | reverse complement strand
TTGACTAAGCACAGGAATTTGTAAAGCATTCTCGGAAAACAATTTAACGTCGAGGTTCATTTCTAATATCAAAAGTTGAAGACAGAAAGATGAGACCACTTGTTCATCAAAGTTCAAATTAATGTATCACATACAAGGAATTTAAAGAACTTTTGACGCCTTTCTTTTCGCCTTTAAGTATTATTGCCTTTAATTTGTTGTTAAAAGTGCCATTTAATTTGTTTTAAAAAAAGCCTCTGAAAAAAAAATGTAGTCCTAGTACACCAGGCGGGTTAAAACAAAGGTTGATGCAATAAGATATGCTCGAAGGGAAAAAAAGTTAGCAGTTATTTTTTATTTTTCGTTTTTGTTTTTGTTTTTTACTTCGTGAAGTCCAATCATGCTGCAAGACTGGAACAAAGAACAAGCGGCGATGTGCCAGTGAGCTACGTAATAATCTGCACTGGCTTACAGTGAAGGCACGCACGTTGCGCGCGCGCGCGCGCGCGCGTGTGTGTGTGTGTGTGTGTGTGTGTGTGTGTGTGTGTGTGTGTGTGTGTGCACGCGCGCTTGGTTGCTTGAGTCTGTGTGCGTGCGTGCGTGCGTGCGAGCGCGCGTGTATGTATGTATGTATGTATATGTATGTATGTATGTGTGTGTGTGTGTGTGTGTGTGTGTGTGTGTGTGTGTGCGCGTGCGCGTGTGTGTGTGTGTGTGTGTGTGTGTGCGCGCTAATGGCGCGCTAATGGTGTGTGTTTTTAGGGATTTTCAAGTGCTCTGAAATATGCCTCCATCAGTTCTAGCTTGTGTCTTGCCTGCATTGAAGGAAGGTCGAGCAGGAATCGCATAGTTTCAACTGGTGTGTCCTTCGTGGTTCCCAGGATCAATCTCACTGCTTCATTTTGAATTCTTTCTAATCTAAGAAGATTGCTGTTGGACAGTGTTGTAAGCCCTAATCCATAATCAATTACACTGAGTACTCTTGAGACATCACTTAGAATCAGAGTTGTTGTTGTTGTTGTTGTTGTTGTTGTCGAACCTGGCTGAAAGGCTCCAGTGATGATCCAAACAGCCGAAGTACTTAAACACTATCGTACAAATGCATCAGCTGGGGATGAGAACATTACGTGTGTGACCGTTCTTGATTACCCCGCCACATGGGCAGCCACACTTCGACTTCGGGGTGGTTTGGAGATCAGAGTCAAGACCTGCCCCTCTGCTTGGACGATGACATGAACAGGAAACATTTTGGTGAAACTCGACACTGTGCGAAGGAAAGGGGAAAATGTTATTTCTCACCAGTGATAGGCTTTGAAAAGAGGTAACCTGGTATATAAAGAGAACAGGGAAAAACAAACAAACAAACAAAAAAAAAAAAAAAAAAAAAAAGAAAAACACCACGTCATCGCTTGAAAGGTAGATAGTGGGGGTAGGCGGTTGGCGGGGAGAAGTGGGAGGATGAGGGGGTGTGGAGTGGGGGCACCGACAAGGGATGGGGGAGATGGTGGGATAAGGTGGAGCAGGCTGAAAGGAGACCGCCCTCAAATGTGTTAATAGTTAAAAGTTAAAATGAATTTGATATGAATTGTTCAGAGACAGATAAACAGACAGACAGACAGAAGAAGAAGAAGAAGAAGAAGAAGAGACGAAGAAGCAGTGCTTTGAAAAACATTATGATGAAAATAGTTCAGCAAAGAAGTAAACAACAAATGAACAAGGGAAGGGTGAGGGTGATAGATACACAATTTTACATATTAAGAATTCTCTTGTGTGGAGCCCATCCGGTGCCACAACAGAACAATAACAGCTAATAATAGTAAAACTACATTAATGTTCAACTGAGGAAAAAAAAAAATCGAGCTTTCGCCCATGAAAGCTTCTTCAAGAATAGTATATTAATCTTTTCCAAATCCATTGATAGAGATTAACACACACGCCCCAACACACACAAATACACCACATACAGAGAGAGAGAGAGAGAGAGAGAGAGAGAGAGAGAGAGAGAGAGAGAGAGAGAGAGAGAGAGAGAGAGAGAGAGAGAGAGAGAGAGAGAGAGAGAGAGAGAGAGAGAGAGAGAGAGAGAGAGAGAGAGAGAGAGAACGACGACAATGAAACAAGGTAAAATCAGCATTTATCTGAAAAGAATCACAGGATATACGGAAAGATGGCTTGGATGATGATAGTGTGACTCCGTTTAGGTAGGAAGGTGTGGGGTGGGGAGATGCGGGTGGGGGCAGAGAAAATAAGAGGGGAGAGGGGAAGGCAGAGAGATGAAAAATTAGACTCACTTGATGAATGGTGTGCTTGATTCTTGCAATAAAAAACATACAAAGGTGAGAGTAAGATGAGGTAAGGGAAGGATGGCGGGGAGTGAGAAGGCGTGGGCCGAAAAGTGTTTCAAGAAAAGAAGGAGTACGGAAAGGGGGGAAGGGGGGGGGGGGGGGGTGTGAAAAGGCGAAGACTGGATGAGGGAAGTCAGGGAAGGAGGATAGGGGGTGAGGAAGGAGGAAAGCAGAAAGAAAGATGAAAAAGAGCTGAAAGCCGTAAAGAAGGACAGAATGAGGGCAGAGAGAGAGAGAGACCGAGAGAGAGAGAGAGAGAGAGAGAGAGAGCACAGAGAGAGAGAGAGAGAGAGAGAGAGAGAGAGAGAGAGAGAGAGAGAGAGAGAGAGAGAGAGAGAGAACCTGAGGGAGGCGGGAGTGAAGGCTATTTTTCTATAGGAAAGCATTTTAAACCTCTCATTGTCATTGTCATCCTCTCTCTCTCTCTCTCTCTCTCTCTCTCTCTCTCTCTCTCTCTCTCTCTCTCTCTCCCAATTATCCATATCAGAAGAGAAAGTTCCCACGAATTTATTTGCTGACGACTCATCACTCAAAATTCGGTGGACGGAATCCCAAACAGTCGAATCATATCTCCAGAAAAAAAAATTATTGAGGTATCAGATCGGTGTCATTGAAACGGAATGGTCATACACCCTGACAAAACCTAAAAGTATGATTATAATAACCACACGCCCCAAACACCAAAAAAGAACATGCAGCAAAACGTCGTGTTTTAGACGACAGTAGACGAAGAATTAAAATGGTAATTCCATTTCAACAAATTATGCAAGATCATCTTCGAAGAACGTGCGTTTTCTCCCATCCCAACTTTGGTGGCTTTATATTAATATTATTGCGCCACAGATTTTTCTTCAATTCTCACATAATGCCGCAAATCAATTATGCTTCGACAATATGGAATGGGTTTGAGTAATGTCCACAAAGAGACTGAATTCTTGTCACCAGCGGACAGAAAACCTGCTTCCTTCTGCTGTACAGATCAGAAATCAAAAAGCACTACACTCTTTCCTCAGAATAAACAAACTGATTTCAACGAGGCACTATTCATGTTTAAATTCTGGCAAATACCATACTATGTAACCCCTTGTCACATGCATGGTCAGCGTTTCTGGATCGAAGAAACTGCCTCTACCCAGTCTAAGCATTTATCAATACAATATACGCCTAGCTTACTGTAATTTGTATGCTTGGAACTCAATTTCAACTAATCTATAGAATACAAAATCACTAAAACATCATGAAACATATACATAAACTTCTCCTGTTGGACGTACTTTTGAGTACACCGTCTGAAAATACACACCAAGAATGTCCATCCTCAATGCCATCCCACCACTGCCACACCCACACTCTTGTTTCGCTCGCTTGGTCGCTCTCGCGCTCGCTGTTAGCGGCGGGGTTGTAGTGGTGATAGCAATCATAATGATGATGATGATGATGATGATGATGATGATGTTGATGATGATGATGATGATGATGATGATTCGGGCATTCTGTTTTATATAAAAAAAAAAAAAAAAAAAAAACTTAAACTGGTCTTTGGACTTTAAAAAAAAACTTGAAAAAAAAAGTCACATGGTACATATTTGGTAGGTCGCTTACAACAACAGCAATAATAGCAACAGCAACAACAGCAAAAGCACTGTCGAACAAAATCCGGCATCCTCACTCTCACTGTCCCATCATCTAGGGGAGTTTGCTAATAATTTGCATCGTGGTTCTTGTGTTCACCCCACGCCTGGCCACCACCAGCAATCTACGTAGCGTCCAGCGCAGGACAGTTTATCTCTTAAGTGGCCGTAGGCACAACTTGACAAGGCTACAACCCACTATTCGCCTATTCACAGCCACAGACAAGGTGCTCTCCACAGCACCCTGTCTTTTCAGGACCAAAAACTCCCCGGACGTTGCCAGTTCGGTACTCAAAACACCAAGCAACTTGACTGTTAAAGGCATGCTCTGTTTTGGAGATATGGGGCTTTTCGTCCTCATGCTGTAAACGGGAATCTAAAGACGGTCCTAAGAGAAGGTAAACAACTAGAAGAAACCCTGACACGTTAAATACCCCATGCACTGGAACTACACACACTAAACCTGAAAAACACTGTACACCCAAAGACTGACACTTCCACTATCCATGCAATTAAGTCATAAACACCAAAAGAAACACTAAGAAACTTAATATCGCAATACTGAAACCTTGAACACCGAAACTAATACAGAAAAACTGAATATGCAAACACTGAAGTCGAAAACAATGAGACTGGCAGCAATTTAAAAACAGGTAAACATTAAGAACAAACCTAAACAACCAAAGACACCCTTTATCTTTCAGTGCCTGCATACAAACACTGAAATCCTAAACACACAAAGAAACACTGAAAATATTGATCATTCATTCAACCCGATACTCCAAAAGCTAAAATCTTAAAGACTCAAATCGAGAAATCGTGAACAACGAAAACAGACACTGAAACATTTAGTACCCAAACACTGAAACAGTGAATCCACAAAATTAAAACTGAAAGGTTAATTACACAATTACTAAAAAACGTAAAGATTCAAAAGAAACACTGAAACGTTACATACCTAAACACTGTAACAGTAAACGCATAACGGATATTCAAAAACACAAAACACCGAAAACACTATCGACTATCTAGTAACAAAGAAACACTGAAACAGTAAAAGACCTAAGCACTGGCCCATAAACATCTGAGAAAACATTAAAAACTGCGTCAACTCTCAAGCAACCAGAAAACATATCAAACACCCACACACTGAATCAATAAACGTCCAAGGAAATTCTGAAACTCTAAACGATCAAACAAGCACGAAAACAGAACACACACACACACACACACACACACACACACACACACACACACACACACACTTAGGGCAGGATGAAAAAAAGCTGTAAAGCTTATTATTCACCCTCGATAAGATAACTTTTGACTTGACATACACACATACACAACACACACACACACACACACACACACACACACACACACACGCCCGCGCGCGCGCGCGCGCGCGCACGCACACACATACACCCAAGCACGAAACACCCAGCAGCACACTAACGGAGTAACACACACCAATAAACAACAACCGCCCAAAATAAGCATCCAACCCAGTAAACACGCACGTGAACATCCTAAACAGTAAACACCAAAGCAAATGCCTACACAGGGTAAAATGTAACAAACTCCGAAACCAGCAGCAAAGACTTAAATACCGAAAACCATGAACTCTTAAACAAGGATCAAGCATGAAAAAAATTAGAGAAACACCGAAAAGAGCAAGTGCGTAACCAACGGCGAGAAGCAACAAACAACACAAAGTTATCACCACCAAAACAAACACTGGAACAGTAAACTCGTATACAAACACTAAAACAAAAACATCACCACACACAAAACACGAAAGTGGTGAACACCTAGGCTTACAAACACCAAAAACAGTCGACGCCCAACTTAACAATCACAGAAAACAGTATTCACCTAAACAAAGATCAATATTGTAAACACGTAAACAACAGCAACAACAACAAAAAGAAACTAACAAGTTAAAAAAAAAAACACATTTACAAGCACCGAAACCGAAAGTACCTGAAACAACATCGTAACAGTAAACTTCTTAACCGGCAAACACTGAAATGGTAAACCACAAACACCAAAACTTTTTACATCTAAAACATCCAGACAGGAAACAAAAATTCTGAAACGGTAAACAAAAAAAAAAACACCAACACAGTAAGCATCGTAACAGACACCAAAACAGTTGACATTTTTGCAAACACCGAAACAGTGAACAGCAGACATCAAAACTGTAAACACTGTCACAAACACCGAAACAGCAAATACCTTAATAAACAAATACTGAAACGGTATCCGCCTCCGCAAACAACGAAACAGTAAACATCTCGACAAACAAATATCGAAACAGTAAACACCATAAAAAAGAATCAGACCACAAACAGTCAACTCCCCAAAACACCCAAAGCAGTCAGTCAACACCCACACAAAGTTCTATGGCAGTTTAACCGTCCGAGCCGAGAATACTGCAGACTTTCATATGCCTAGAACAAGGGGTAGTCATCAAGAAGATTTCTGCTCCGCTTTGCTACTACTCCGCCCCCGTGCTTTCTCTTTCTTTTCTTGCTTCCAGATTCCGAAATGGAGTTCTTGCGATTGGAACGCGAACTCTTCCCAGGCAGCAAACTGTTGCGACTCCTTGGCCTGGAACTGGGGGTCTTGCTGGGCGGGGAGAGGTTTGTTTGGGGCTCGATCCCCAAACGTTCAAAGTCCTTCAGAAGAACCGAGGAAAGGCTGACGGCGGATCTGGGTCGGAGGTCCCGAGGGCGGCACGAGGACTGTCCTCTGGAATAGGTGGCGTTGGAAGACTTGGGTCGACCCAGCATCAAAGTTGTTGCCGTTGATGACCTTGGCGTTGTGCCGCCTGAGGCAGGAATAATAGCATCCCCGGGAGGGCGATCGAGGCAGGGGAGGGGGCGGAGGCTCGTCCAGGATAAGGCTGTCACTGCTGCGAGCCTGCCGCATCCGCTGCTCGTACAGACTGTCCTGACACGCCCCGGTGCAGAGAGGCTGGCGACATTTGGTGCACCTGCCGGGGACCTGCCGCTTTTCAGGACAGTCACCGACGCAGGCTGCCTGAAGACACAGGCCGCAGCATCGTTTTGTCCCGGACACGCGCGCTCGTGGCACGTGATCCCGAGGCCTGTTTCTCCTGACGGCGCATCTGACCTCGAAGCTTCTTGGCCTCCCAGTCTTCGGTGATGATCTGGTACTTCTCCAGTTCAACCAGGCGGTCCATCATGCCTTTCAGGGCCGGACCTCCTGGCGGCATGACGCTCAGGTAGTCCTTCCAGTCCGTACCTTCTCGGGCACACAGTCGTAAATTGACCTTGCTCAGAAGGTCAGGCAGGGGGCACTTGAACTCGTACAGGGGTAGGTCCACTTTCGTGGCATCAAAATCGAACCGGCGCATGTCACGCTTGTCCTCAGGCACGTAAATGCCGTCCAGCTTTTCCGGACGGAGGCGGAACACACTCTCTGCGGGTGAGGCATCTGTCGCCTGAGGTCGTCCAGGGAAGGTTCGAAGCCTCCATCTTCAGAATCGGAACTGTCGCCGTCTTCGCTGTCGTCCTCGCTGACGTCATCCTCGTCTTCGTCACCGCCGTCGCTCTCGATGCCGCTGGTGGTGCTAAGGTCATCATTAAGTTCTCTTTTGGCTCTGCACCCTCTCTCTTTATCCGAGGTCTTCTCTCGGGTTTTGTCAAAATTCGGTCTCCGTAGGAAGCCGAGGACGGCCGAGGGCGGACGTCAGTCAGCAGCTTGGATAGGATCGTGGAAGCCGAGGACGTCGAAACGAGGGCGGACGGCCGAGTCAGCAGGTTGGACCCGCGGGGTACCTGGGTGCCAGGGTCCACTCGGGGGTGGGGTGAGGGCTGGGAGGTGGGTGAGGGGAGAAGCCCGTTACATACAGGGAGGTGGAATGGGGAGTGCGCAGACCGTGGACAGGTGTAGAACGGGGTCTCTGGGATCCGGCAGAAAGGGTCAGGCCTGATCGACAGCCATGCGCTGTGGTTGGTCTGTAACAACAACAACAACAACAACACACACACACACACACACGCACACGCACGCACGACGCACACACACACACACACACACACGCGCGCGCACACACACACACACACACACACACACACACACACACACACACACACAAAAGTGAATGAAATAAATCTGTATAACGCCCATGCCTGGCCACTTCAAACTGAAGATGGCAAAGAGATACACACACGTGCACAATCACACACACACACACACGCGCGCGCGCACACACAAAAACAACGCACACACACACACACACAGGCACGCGCGAAGTACGCGCAAAGAAGAAGAAGAAGAAGAAGAAGAAGAAGAAGAAGAAGAACAACAACAACAACAACAACAACACACACACACACACACACACACACACACACACACACACACACACACACACACACGCACGTACGCACTGCAGGCTAACCGTCAGACAACCGAGTCTCGAATAATGCATTATCTTTTCATGACAACAACAACGGGAATGAAAAAAAAAAACAAAAAAAACCTTGTTTGTTTTCAGTTTTGGGATGTCTATATAACTACACTTTCCCTTAATTTTCCTGGATTAGCCATAGAAGAAGTACAAGACCTGTTAAAAGAAGAACGCAAACTCTGCACACTTGGGCCATCCGCTGCAGAATGAAAATCAGTCGCGTCCCTTGCCTGTCAGACATTCTTTGCTCGCCTTAGAACGGCTTTTCGTTCATGTTGGCAATTTTGCACCTATGTACCGTACCTCTTTTTTTTTGTAAGTGTTATTATATTCTGTTTGTGAAGGGTGAAAGGAAGTTACAGGGTTTTTTTTTCTGTCTTGCTCCTGCCCATTTTATCTCCGTGATTTTTTTTTTTTTTTTACTCCAGTGCTTTCACTACAACATTCAATGAAATTTGGACAGAAGCCACTGTTCTTTTGTTTGGGCAAAAAATATCTGTGTAAAAAACACACTATTTTAATACGGTGAACAATTGGCTGATAAAGCATTTTATTGAATTGTGGCCAATTTCAGCATTATTAAGCCCTTCAATCTTATAATGGCACTTACATGTTTCTGAAAAGCAGGCATCTGGAGGACCTTTTTTTTTTCAAGTTCACACAACGAATGTACATGTTGACAATAATAAAGTGGAAGGCAGAATTCACTTTGAACTTTCATCCATCCAGAAACAGCGACCTCATGTGGATCTCAATTTCATAAGCATGTTCACACATTTTAATAACTCAGACTGTAATCTAGGAAGTAGATCTTGTTCCTGAAAATATTGCCCGTAAATTTTTGCTTAAAGAATTCACACTGTTGCTATCGAGTTGTCCTGAGCCATGGCAGACACACACGCGACGGCTACTGAGGAGTATGTGCCCTGCGTGAAACCTTTAAGTTCATTAGAGTTAGGTGAATGCTAGGGAAGACTACTGTTGACCTTTTCACTACTCTCTTATTCTTCCGCCATTACCCTGGAGACCGCATTGAGATCGCAGTCCAGCGTTGCGATTTTGAATCCCATGGACGCCCAACGTAAGCCTTAGGAAAATATTTCTTTTCGTACCGCTTCTCTTACAAGAGCCAATGTGAAAGAGAGAATTGCTGGCGATTAGAGTAAAGAAGAAAGAACGCTGAAGTCTCTTCGCTATTGTTGGGTCTTGTCCATTCTGCGTTCCAGACACAGCTTTCAGTAAAGCTACCGCTGTTCAAATAGTCATTGTTCAGCTTCTCTAAAAGCTTCGCGCGTTTCATGTTTTGCTTGCTGGTTTTATAAAACTGGCGTATCGCTATTGTTGTTCCGATTGTATCAGTGTAGTATGAGGCAATTCCCATCATTCCCATTCTTCTCTGATGATTATCCCCGTCTGTCATATTACCTACTGATGCAGGTGCTTAATCTGAATGCCAACTGTTTCACTATCCACTTTAGCTTAATTGCCTACCATATAGTATTCCTTTTGGGCGGTTACAAAATAGAAGAGAAAAAGGCCTGGTATCAAATTACAAACAACAAAGAATGCATTCCGATAGGATTATCCACTGCCAAAAAAATGACCTGATCTACTTATACCAGTGTTAAACCACCAGGATGTGACTCAGCAGACGTTAAAAAGATAGGGAACAGTAAACCTACATTTTTTATCTATTATGTGTGTGTGTGTGTGTGTGTGTGTGTGTGTGTGTGTGTGTGTGTGTGTGTGTGTACACTTGTATGGCGAATATGTGTACAAACTTCAAAATCACACGTGACGAAAAGGCAGGTGGTTTCTAGTTTCATTTTATTCATTTATTCATTCGTTCATTTTATTTTATTCTAGCGGTGTCCGGTGCTGCATGCACATTTGAATGGAATCAGTTTTGATTTCCTCTGTAAGTGTTCAGATTCCTGAGAGAGAAAAACAAAACGTTCTGTTATCATAGCTTAAAAAAAAAAAAAACAATGCTTGTTTTCCATGTAGGACTATTCGCGAAGTTGTTGCAAGCATCGCCCGTTTTATATTTGATAAAGAACGTTTTATAATGGCTTATATCAGGCGCTCCTACCTCTTTGGAATCCCTTACCACCTCCTTCGTTGTCCACCCCCCCTTCCCTTCCCTACTCTCCTCTCCAAAGAATTTTGTGTGCTGAAAATGCCAAGTCAGGGGAACATCCAATGTTGTCAACAACTGTTGGGAAAAGGTACATTTCAATTATGTCACGACACAATTTAAACGAAAAACCATGGAAACGAGTGCTTCATTCTAAGTTATTACCCATTAAAATTATAGTCAGATCCTACATGATCTCCAGCCGGATGTCACCCTGTCACTGTAAGTGTACCACATGTGCATATATATATATATATATATATATAAATATATATATATATATATATATATATATATCTACATCTATCTATCTATTTATATATTATCACCCAGACCGTTTAATGTACTCTTGACGCATTACATGATGTGTGTGCATTTATCGAAACATTTTTTTTCTCCGTTGTTTGTAACATAGATACATGTTCACTAAATTCGTAAATCAGTCGTTATAATCGATAGTGGGGAAAAAAGAAAACCAGGGACATTAACTTCTGTTCAATTAATTAAACAAGTAATGCATGCAACTCCACATTTGACGCTGCTTAGGTACCCCAGGCAATTCTCTTCATGTTGTTTATAATCCAGACGACCGGGGGGGGGGGGGGGTGGGGGGGGGGGGGGGGGGGGGGGGGGGGGGGGGGGGGTGTTCTCAGCGCTGCCCCGCGGTCAAAGACAATTCCATACATGTTTGTTCTGAGTATCATGGTACCCAGTCACCTGTGGTCCCATCATATAGGACACACGAACACACGAAGCACGAGACAAACTGGGAATTTTCCATGAAAATGTAATCTTCTTCCCCCTATTGCATTTAGCAGACCTACGCAAATAAAACAGCAAGATCAGCAGCTGAAGAGTCTGTTCCATGTGAGTTCTCTTCAGATTTGCAGAAAGGCAGCGCGGCTGCTGTGAAAGAAGGATTCACACAGACTCTTCACCGTAAGGGCTTTGCAAGCACTTTGATGAGAACATCTGAAAGGAGGATTCACACAGACTCTTTCACCGTAAGGGCTTCGCAAGCACTTTGATGAGAACATCTGAAAGGAGGATTCACACACAGACTCTTTCGCCGTAAGGGCTTTGCAGGCACTTTGATGAGAACATGTGACCCCCCCCCCCCCCCCCCAGGACAAAATGCAAACCCCACCAGAGTAGCCGCATCTTGGAGATCAATGTTCAGCCAAACCCACGGTCTTATGAAGCTTTGTGCATTCTACATACAGTCCAGTCCCATATCTTCTACAGGAAAAAAAAAAAAAAGACGGAACGTGGGGAGGACGGGGGCTGAGGTGGGGCTAGCAAGTGTGTTCGTGACATGTCACGTCGCATGGGACGTCAGGCGTCGTATAAAAGGCACATGAGGGTACCTGCTCAGCACAGGCCGACATCGCACCACCGAGGTCTCTGGCACGTCCTCGGGGGTGAGAGGGGCGCCACTGACGCGCCTGGAAGGGGAGGCGACTGGCGTGCAGTTCGTTGCGTAGGGCTTGTGTGGCCGGGTCAGGGGTCGTCACGGCCGTCAGGCGGTACAGTTTCTACAAGGAAACAAACAGAAAAACACCGATAATGCAGAAAAAAAAAGAAAAACTTTACAGAACATGAACAAAGCGTGTTAAATAAAAACTGTGATAGTATATGTCTTGTTAAATCGCCCACTTCTTGTTTTCGTTCATTTTGTTGTACTTTTTGCCCTTTCATGCACTACAGTGCACTTACTCTGACAAAACAAAAACAAAACAAAACAAAAAAAAAAAAAGAAAAAAAAAAAAACAAACACCCCCCCCCCCCCCCAACTCAGGATGCAACTCAGGTGTAGGATGCAAGCTCAGGTGTAAAACACACCCATGCACAAATGGAGACACACACACACACACACACACACACACACACACACACCACACACACACACCACAGCT
Organism: Conus betulinus; assembly: GCA_016801955.1. Classification (NCBI taxonomy): domain Eukaryota; kingdom Metazoa; phylum Mollusca; class Gastropoda; order Neogastropoda; family Conidae; genus Conus; species Conus betulinus. The sequence goes on along the minus strand of JADBJO010000970.1, from coordinate 102,551 downwards.
GTACGCCCCGCGCGTACGCACACTCAACATACACAACAGGGAATTTTCATACCAGAGAGACAGAGAGAGAGAGAGAGAGAGAGAGAGAGAGAGGCGAGGGAGGGAGAGAGAGAGAGAGGAGAGAGAGAGAGATAGAGATAGAGAGAGAGAGAGAGAGAGAGAGAGAGAGGAGGAGAGAGAGAGGGAGGGGAGAGAGAGAGGAGGGAGAGAGGAGAGAGAGAGAGAGAGGCGGAGGGAGTACACAGACAGACAAGCAAACACACGTCCCGAGACAAGAAAAGAGTGGTGGCGGAGAAGACGGACTCATAGACAGACACACCGACAGACACATCTCCCCAACAGACATGATTGTTCCGACTGACAACAGGTTCATCAGTCCCAGCCAGCCATTAATTACCCTTCACTCAGCCCCAGACGAGGCGAGCAGCGCACTGGTCAGAAACCATGACACGGGCAATGACATGCATTAGCCCACGGGTGGTAAAGACGCCCTCAGGAGAGAACACCGACAGAGGGCGCCCAGCAGTTCGGATTGTTCCCGGGGGAGACACTGCCGGAGAGGACCGACTCGCAAAAGATAGGAGACTAGTACCAGGTAGGAGAGAAGACAGAGGGGAGGGGACCAGGGGGGAGGGGGGGGGCCCTAGCCCCCAGCAGCCAGAGTGTTCGGGTGTACCGGGGGTGTACCGACTCGCAAAAGATAGGAGACCGATTCTCCACTTGCTTACAATGCACACACACACACACACACACACACACAAACACACACACACACACTCATATGTACACACACACACCACACACACACACACACACACAACACACACACACACACTCATATGTACACACACACACACACACAACACACACACGTTTTTTCTTCCTCCAAAGCAACATTACCTCTCTCTCTCTGTCTCACACACACAGATACACGTGCGCGCGCACACACACACGCATACATATACACAAGCACGCGCATGCGTGCGCACGCCGCACACTCGTTCAAACACACACGTACAAGCACTCCCCTACTGCCCCCACGCGTACATACACACAATAGCACACAAGCTCTCTCTCTCTCTCTCTCCTCTCTCTCTCTCTCTCTCTCACACACACACACACACACACACACACACACACACACACACACACACCACTCTCCCGTCATACAACCGGGATACATAGTAGTAACCAGATAAGACAGACATCATAGTGTTCAGTGTTTCTTCAAGAATCTGCTTTCTAGTTACAGGTCTAGTCGATCAAAGCTAAGTGCATTTTCGTTATTTTGTCTGTCTTTATTTCACCTGAGGAAGACCTAAGAGGTCGAAACGCGTTGTGTGTTGTCTTGTGTCTCGTTTCTCTGGGCGGTTTCGCTGACATTTGTTTGAGATTTTTTCTAGTTACAGTGAAACAAACACACACACGCGCGCATGTACACACACACGCGCGCGCGCACGCACGCACACACACACATACACACACATACACACACACGCGCGCGCGCGCGCGCGTGCGCACGCACACACACATACAAACACGCACAAAGCAAAAATAAGGAAAAAAGAAATAAGAAAATGATTGAAATAATGGTAAGCCTGCCAAGTGCCATCTTTATTGCTTTATTGTACAATCACTTAAAAACTAGTGCACTCAACTGACTATTCAAACAAGCGCGGCCGATAGTTAAAAGAAAAAAAACAAACAAAAGTTTTGTCTCGAGCGAGTGGAACACATTTTGACCACGGACAGACACACAGACAGACAGACAGCATTTCTTCGTTCCGGTTGTAAAGTACTCCCTGTTCTATAAGAACTGGGAGTACAAAAATGACCCGAAGCCAAATAACCCCAATCCTCTTCAACTGAGTGTGTGTGCGCGCGCGCGTGTGTGTGCGTGTGTGTGTGTGTGTGTGTGTGAGAGAGAGAGAGAGAAGAGAGAGAGAGAGAGAGGGAGAGAGAGAGAGAGAGAGAGACAAGACAAGACAAGACAAAATTCTTTATTTACGAGGATAATAGATAAGCACTAACGTGCTTTTTTACATCCAGTCCTCGCCCTGAGTAGGGACTACAACATGCAGTGAAATCAATTAATGTAAAGAAAAAAACAAAAAGCAAAAAAAGCACACAAAGCGGTCATGTAATCATAAAAGAACATCAAATGATAATAGAAGATAAATGAAAATGAAACAAAAAATACACAATAAACACGCATAATAAGCACAAAATAGAAATAAAAATGAGAGTAACAATAATGAACAGAATAAGAGGAAGGAGACAGTGGGGCTAGAGAGTGAGGTGGGCTGGGGGTATATATGTAAATGTACTACAACGTACAAGATTAGCATGTATGAAAAACAGACAATAAAATGAATACGACAAAGTACGTACATATTTTAGAACACACACATACACGCACGCTCGCACGCACAGAGAGAGAGAGAGAGAGAGAGAGAGAGGAGAGAGAGAGAGAGAGAGAGAGAGAGAGAGAGAGAGAGAGAGAGAGAGAGAAGAGAGAGAGAGAGAGAGGAGACAGAGAGAGAGTAAGCATGTAATTTTTTGTAAGGCATGAAAATACGTAGAAGGTATTAAGCATAGTGAGAAGGGAGGGGGGGGGGGGGGGGGGGGCGGAGAAGAAGAATTAAAAAAAGAGAGAGACGGGGTGGAAAGGAGAGGGGGGGGGGGGGGGGGTACAGCATGAAATATAATAATTTGAAATGGAAATGTACTAAAACGTACAATACTAGCGAACTATCCCCCCTCACCCGTTCCCCACTCCAGCCATCACCTACACCTCTCTCCAAGAACAGAGGGAGTACCAAACGTAGCAACGTGTCATTGAACAGTTAATCATCACCGGTTTGAGCTGAGTTGAGCCCGCGGAAAGAATGGGGAGGGGGAGAGACGGGGGTAGAGGTAAGGGAGGCGGGGGGGGCGGGGGGACGCTTTGAAATTGGAAAGGAAAAGATGAAAAGGTGGAAAACGGAAGCTTTTGGAGAGGGGTTCCTCATACCACATTGCCAATATTCCAACGCAGCTAATTCCGTTCCCCCCCATACACAAGCAATACCGAGGTTTGTTCTGTCGCAGTTGCAAAGCAAGCAAGTGCAGTTCACATGGAGCTACAGACATAAGGTTCAAAAGGACAGCCGACCAAACGACGGGAGACACTGAAAAGAAGGCTTACTTCTGATGTAGTTGCTTCCTTATTTTTTTTCCCTTTTTTTTTTTTTTCTCTCCCTTTCTTTTCTTCTTTTCATTTTTCCTTTTGCCTATTGCGCCAGATTCGGTAATCCAACGTGATTTTACAAAAACCCAATGAGTACGACACATAAAACCTGGATAATTATGATTCAAACAGGCGATTTTAATCATGTGCATGCACAGTAGCATGGGTGGCATCATCTGCCAGCAAGATACGCCTTAAACATGTCAGTTTCGCAGACACGCAACTTGCCGAAATCCGGAAATACCAGCCTTAACGAATCATTCTCTATGTTCATAACCTATCAGGTTCATAAGACCGTTTTTTTTTTTTTTATTTTTATTTCTTGTCAGACGTATCATAAGAGAGAAAAAAAAAAAGCCATTCGAATATTTCTACAGGATACACAGTTGTACATGTACGTCTACATTTACCGTTTCCTTATTACGTAGATAATCAGTGTTTATCGAACAAAAATAGTAAACTGGAACTATCACCGTTGTATGCTCATTGTATAAATATAAATCATAAGTATTTGGAACTAGAAAGTTTCAACTGTTGTAGTACAAGACAAGGCAGTTCCACACACACGGTTTCTGTAACTTTTGAGTTGGGAGTTTGTGCTGGCGACGCATTGTCGTGTGGGCATCATTTTCAGTCCTGTCGGTCCGGTCGTCTGTCTGTCCCATTGTCTACACGAGAACTCGAAGACCGCTGGACAAAATGTTGTCCATTTTTATATGCATGTTTGCAAGTTCGAGATTAGTAAATGTTAAGACTGTTCAGCTCTGTTGACGCGAAACGTAAGCACGCCAACCCTCTTTTTGTTCTCTCTCGCCTTGTCAATCTTTCCAATTTTCTCTCAGTGTTCCGTGTCCACACTACCCTGTTGTGTGCCCAACACAATTAGCGCGGTCAACATCCATTAAAACACACGAACAATTCACACACACACACACACACACACACACACACACACACACACACACACACATCCACGCACACACACACACACACACACACACACACACACACACACACACACACACACACACACACACACGCCCGTAGAAACCCGAACTTGCAGGAGGCGATAACATATCACCCTGACCAACGCTCAATACCACGAAACACGGGGCTGGCCGTGTGTAATTAGCGGCCCAGATCAAACAGCCAAGGTAACCTAGACTGACCCTTGATTCGATCGTTTTCCACCACTGCGTGAAAGGGTAGGCCATAATAGGGGTCCGACAATCCGTATCACATAATTCTAAATGTGTGAAGCTTGAAAGAGAGTGGCCAGCTCCAGTGACTGACCGTTTGTGCAGTTGTATTTGCATTGCACTGTAAGTTATGGGATTGTACCGCTTTGCACATGACACTACAATAGCAAAGCCCATAATGAACTTCTGCCTCGGAATTCCTGATGTTGCGACTGGGTCCTTCTACAGTCTGCATTGTCGAAATGTATCGGAAATGCTCATTTCAATGGTGAAAAACAACTTCCAAATCGAATGACTTAATTTAAGACGCATCCTGTTAATTCTTGGACAGCCAGCACACTTTCGAGAACAAAAGAACTGCTATCTTTTGTGGGACGGAAACGGATGGATAGCGTCTTTTTACACAAATTTTAGCAAAACAGATGTGTTTTTTCAAAACTGTGTTAATGGCACATTAACGGATGTTGTCGAATAATTTTCTATTAAAAAAGAGGAGAGGGAAGGGGGTGGGGGGGGGGCTGGGGGTGGGGGTGGGAGGGGCGGATGAAAAGCTTTTAAGCTTTAAATTTCGACAATAACAGCACTGAAGAAAAAGGCATGCTCAAAACGTTCACCTGTGATTTGCAGACTGTCTTCATTCCCAACCCAATCACCAGCCACATCAGCAACGAAAAAGGGGTACAATCGGCACGTTATCAGTGGTGGCTACGGACTTCTGATATTCCTTGTCTCCATCCAGTCATCAGCCACAATTGTGACGAAGAACTAGCTCAAAACCTATATGTCTGTAATCACAAGCTCCAATGCTCTTCATACCAGTGCTGAAACAAAACCGACATGTAAAACATTTCTAAGCAGCAAACAAACTTCAAAGTTCTTCGTTCTCTAGCCAACTCAGCCAGCCTCAGAATGGATGAAAAACTACGATCAAAATATTCAGTATCAGCAACAGACTTCAGTTCTCCTTTCTCAACCCAAAACATCAGGCACAATAAAGAAAAACAGCTGCGTTCAAAACATGTCCCGACGACAACAGACTACACACTTCTTCTTTATCCATCCAAAACCCCTCATCCATAGTACGAAAGAAAAACTACGTGCAAACCATTTGTTTATAACGACAGCAGAGTTCAAAGTTTTTTTCTCCCCGCAAACCCACCAGCCACAGTACGGAACAAAACCTACGATTAAAACATTCAGCAATGATAAGAAATTCCAACGATGTTCACCTTCAATGCCGATAACCAGCCACTGTACTCTGGAAGAACTACACTCAACACGTTCGGCTGTGATTACAGACTTACATCTCTCTCTCTTCTCATCTCTCTCTCTCTCTCTCTCTCTCTCTTTCGTATCCTTCTTCCCCACCCCCGCTTCCCAGCCCTCCTCTCCCTCCATTCCCCACACATTCCCACTCCCCAAATGGCATGATTCTCATTCCGCTCGTTGTGGCTCACATTATAAGGCACACCCCAGGTTCTCCAATGTTCTTCATTCCACATCCACACCATCAGCCACAATACTGATGAAGATGAGCTACGCTCGACACCGTCAACTATGCGCACAGACTCCCAGTGCTTTTCATTCCCTACCGGAATCACCAACCACAGTACTGCAGAAGAGCTGAGCTCAAAACTTTACCGTCCCATGTCTCAAATGGATCATAGTTTTTATTCCTTCTCAGGTTCCAGTGTCAATTATTTCTTTTTCACCCAAAAGAAAAAAGCACATCAGGTAAAGACAATATAACAAAATATTCAACAAAGAGCCGAGCCCAGGATACAGTATTAGAAACATCTTACAATCATAGCCATGGCTTTTTTTTAACTGACACAATGGAAATACCCGTACTACTGTGATGATGAAACATCTCTCAGCCACATAAAATCTACATCTTTTGTAACAGGCAGCGCGGAAGTGCTCATACTGTATTTAAAAAGGCTGTGTTTGCTTATCTTTCGAATGAGCCAAGAAAGAGGAAAAGCATAATCACTGTTTATCAGTTAGTATTTTGACAACAGCTAAGTCCCGGTCTAACTACGGCCCCAGTGACTGCCAGGCGTGCAAACAAACAAACAACAAACAAACACAAAAACCACGAACTGAGTGGCAGCTGTGGCTTTGCATGGGGGTCCTTCAGTGGGGCTCTTGGGCAACGTTTATTTAAAAATTGAAAAAAAAAGAAAAAAGCACACTGCTTAAATGCAGACGCTTAAACTGAACACAATAACTTTAGTCCACGGCAGGCCTGTACATGCGAAATGAGACTAGCCAGTGCACGACTCAGAGAGAGAGAGAGAGAGAGAGAGAGAGAGAGAGAGAGAGAGAGAGAGAGAGAGAGAGAGACAGAGACAGAGACAGAGACAGAGACAGACAGACAGACAGACAGACAGACACAGACAGAGAGAACTCGGCATAATGATGAATATTCTCCTCGGACTGTACAGCACAGAAGGCATAATGGAGGGGACACTGGAAATTAGGAATTCTGTCAAAAGCAAAACAAACCAGAAATGATGAGTTCTTACGCTGCTGTGTGACAATAACTATGATGTAAAAGATTGATACACCCATTGAGTTTACATTGAGCAGACACAGCAACAACTGTGTATAGATGACAGCTTTGCTTTCTGAGGAACGTGGCATGTCAATGCAGGACCGTTACCTCAGAAAAAGAACCTATTTCTGTAGAAATCATGAACACAGATCTGAACAAATCATGTGTATAGGTTATCTTCGTTTCTTAATCTTTTTTTTTTTGTTCTGGCAGGAGAAACTCTAGTTAACTTTAGGAACGAGCTCAAGGTCAAAACATGGTCCCATATGCGAGCTATCTAAACAAGAAAAGTGAATACAGCTTAGAGAGAGCTGAGACATCTATGGTCATTTCTTTTTCAGGCGATCAAACAAGGGTTTAAAAACACACACACACACACACACGCACGCACGCACGCACGCACGCACGCACGCACGCACACACACACACACACACACACACACACACACACACACACACACACACACACACACACACATGCGCACGCACTGACTTCATTCCCTTAAATCGTGCATCTGTTCATTCGTTCTTTTGTTTACCAAATAAAAAATGAACAGAACCAGAAGAATATCTTTCGTGAGGCGTAAACACAAGACAATATACACACAACAAAGTTCCAGAATTTTGCTCGCTTGATCTAAGAAAGACGCTTGACTTCCAGGAAGCAGCGACTGAATTAAATGTCCCGTCATACACTGGCAATAGAAAACACGGAAGTGAGCATATTTACACATTGAAATTGTATCATTCAGACTGAAGCTCCATCAATTAATCTCAAAAGTTGTGAGGTGAGAAAGAAATGGGGGAGGTAAAGAGAGATTATGGTGTTTGTGGGGACAGGTGAAGAAGAAAGACGACAGACGAGACTTGGGAAAAGCCTACCTAAAATCAGTTGAACAATCAGACAACATATCTGGACTATGTAGAAAACTTGCAGTGAATCAGTTCGACCGGCAGACTTCAAGGAAGTGCTGCCAAACTTAATCAGCATTTATCCTTTTCATGATACTAAAAGGTAAGGAGCATAAAGGGGGAAAAGACGAACCTTTTGCTTTCTTCGTCGGCGTCGCTTTCGTCGTCGCTTCTTGGGTGGAGTGGGAACAACGACACTGTCATCCGAGGCAGCTAGACCACCACATCCATGAGACTGGGCCATTCTGCTCTCTATAGTTCTCTCACGACTTCTGAGAATGTTCTCACTGCACTATGGCGACCTTTAGGGTTCAAACTATACTTTCAGTAACCCAGAAGCTCGGATCTGTTTAAATCTTAGCCCGCTAGACCACATCCATGAAACTGGGCCTTTCTGCTCTCTACAGTTCTCAAACGAGTTGCTAAAATTTCCTCATGCTGGTATGGCGACCTTTGAAGCTCAAATTACAGTTTCCGTGGCCCAGAAAGTAGGATTTGTTCGATTTTAGTCCGCTACATCACATGTATGAGACTGAGCCTTTCCGCTCTCTACACTCCCCCGATGGTATGTGACAGTCGTTGCCTTCAGGGTTCACACAACACGTGAAGTATGGTCCAGAAACTAAGTACGATATTTCACGTCCGTGAAACTGGGTCATTCGACCACTTTCCTTGCAGTCTTCCTAGAAGTTATGAACATATTTCATTGCTGAACGTTTTTTTTTTTCTTATGGCAGGAAGGAACTTCAGTTACTATGGTCAGTAACCCCAAACCGATTTGTGTTATGACTGCTCTGGCTGACTGGAAATGCTTGTCAATTGTGTAGGATTACTGTCCTGACGACCGGCCGCTTCATGGTTCAAAACTCCCAGTTGCGTCAGCGTGACTCACAAAACGTGATATGTCCTGGCTAGAAAGAAAAACAATGTTCACATGTATGAGCCTTCTGCACGTTCTTGAGTTTTCAGGTTTTATCAAGAAACTAGCACGTCGTAATCTGATTCGCACAGCACCTTCACAGCTGATGGAAAGAACCGTTAATTTGATGGAACGCAGAAAAGCGTGCCTCTCGGAGTGCGCTTGTGGACTGTGGTTTGGATGTCAAAAAAAAAACCACCCTCCGTGTTTCCACAACTGAGACTTCGCAGTCAAGTCAGGCCCACCTGAGTTCACTGTGGCGTGAAGAAACGAGCTAATCAGCTTTAACAGCTGGTATATCGGTTACAGTTCTGCGTGTCTGGCTAATCCCACTGGGAAGGGTGGGTGGGTCCCTTACGCTACTGTCTGTAGCTCTAGCTTAAAAAGTTTGAAGTTTTGCCGAAACGGACCGGAGAAGAAAAACAGCTGGTGACAGAGCTTAGAGACTCGAATAAATATAGGTAGCCTACACACTATTGTTGGAACAAACAGCGGAATGTGGCAGGTTTTTATTTAAGCATTTGAGAACCGGCGGTACCAAGTTTCAAAGAAGCAAAAAATGTCATCCGGGAAAAAAAAAAAAAAAAAAAAAGGAAAAACATCCGTCAAAGAACTGACATCTTACATATAAAACTTCATCCTCAAATCACAGTTATTTTCTGTTTGATTTTTTTTTGCCAAAAAATTATTTGCATTTTAGATCACTTTTAAGCAGAGAGAGAGAGAGAGAGAGAGAGAGAGAGAGAGAGAGAGAGAGAGAGAGAGAGAGAGAGACAGACAGACAGACAGACAGACAGACAGACAGACAGACACATAGAGAAGAAGAAGAAGAAGAAGAAGAAGAAGAAGAGCAAAAGAAGATTATTCGCCGGGGAAAAAAAAACCCTTCGCAAAAAAAAAAAAACTTTGCAAATAACAATGACAGCCTAGGCAAGTTAGCATGATTTTCCGAAACAAAATGTAATCACGATTTTCTTGGACTGACTAATTTGATTACTTCTTTATAAGTGGACAGTGTATACCGAGTATGAATCGACAGAGAATGACTCAGCAGAAACTGAAACGTTCAGCATTTAACTAATTCAAAAAAAAAAAAAAAAAAAAAAAAAAAAAATGTTACCAGTCCCTCACCCATCTATCTCCCCCCACATAACCACCGTCGAGTTCCCCCCCCCCCCCCCCCCCCCCAGTCTTTCCCCCTACTCTGTTTCTTGCAACTGAAAGCAAAGAATCCA
>JADBJO010000970.1:85000-90000 GCA_016801955.1 Conus betulinus | reverse complement strand
AACCAACGCGCTGGCATTTTAGCTTTCAAAATACCAGTGGCGAGGGTTTAGAGATGTGGAGGGGAAACCTGCATGTTAACGAGAAAATAATTCCACGAAAGCTAATTTCAAAGTCAAGCGCCTATGACCATGATGATTGATAAGCGGTGAAACAAAACTCTCATGTGTTAAAAGAGAGAGAGAGAGAGAGAGAGAGAGAGAGAGAGAGAGAGAGGTGGTGGACAATGAGAGACAACAACAGTATGACAGGACACTGATAGACATACCACTCCTCCCTTATCCTCCACACAAACACAGACACACACTGAGAGAGAGAGAGAGAGAGAGAGAGAGGGGGGGGAGGTGGGGTGGCTCAGAGCCAGTCACTGCCCGTGTGAGGTTAGATGGCGGCGATACTTGATCGAAATGTGCTGAAGTCAGTGTGTGTTGTCGCACCTGTTATTACCTGTTGGCTAGCCTATACGGTGGAAAACCGTTCTTAAGACACTGCTGTCATATTGACACTCTATTATCCCTGGACCCTAGTGACTACAGAGACGGCACAATGACCGTAATTATGTTCTGAATTAGCATGCTTCCACGTTCTTCAAGGTGTTCGTGAACTGAGTTGTATAGTACTGGTCTGTGTTGTCTTGCATTATGTTGAGTTGTACAAGGTTGTATTGTATAACTTGTACGGTCCCAACTGATTTCTTTGTGTGAAATGGCTTGTTGAGCCCAGAGAGCGAGCGCCGTCTTTGAACACAGCCATCCATATGTACTTTTGCTGTTTTCTGTCCACGTGTCTGCGTTCCATGTGAAGTACCACTCACAACAAAAGATGTTCGTTTAGTGTTGGGATTTACATGGCGTCAAATTTATTCTCTTCATAGCAGACTCCATGAAAACCTTTTTGAGAGATACCCAACCATATGTGATTCTTTTTTTTTTTTCTTAGTTAAGATAAACATTTTTTTTTATCTAATCTGGCATTTTAAAGAAAAAAAAATTCCTAGCGAAATTTGTGTGTTATAAGAACCCTTTTCAAAAGAAATGAGCGATTATCGAATGTTTAAAAACGAATGAGTGTTAAATGTGTGAGGAACAATTTTAACTCGGGGGCATGATTATTTGGAAACGTTTGTTTGTTTGTTTGTTCGCTGCTATCCTCTTGGCAGTGGTTTTCCTTTTCTTTTAAAAGAGTGTATGTGAGATTTCAGATATGTGCAAGTAATGCGGGATTTACACACGTTTTTCTTATCGTTGTGGCATTCTTGGCGTGGCGGTCAGCTATTCCATTGCCTCAAATGCTTACGTGATCAGGAGTCCTGGCGAGAACCAGTATGATCACCATTTTTGGAGAGGATATGAAATCATCAACATTCATGAACCTTTGAGATAAGTGATGTTATGTCCTGCAACTGCCTGTAGAGCGAGCACTGGGATGTGGTAATCGAGCGCATTCTATTGACAATTAAGATAACTTCATGATATGGGGATGGAGGGGTGGGGAGAAGAGAGACGGTAGGCCCATGTGTGTGAATAATACGACTCACAGTGTGTGTGTGTGTGTGTGTGTGTGTGTGTGTGTGTGTGTGTGAGAGAGAGAGAGAGAGAGAGAGAGAGAGAGGGAGAGAGAGAGAGAGAGAGAGAGAGAGAGAGCGTGGGTGGGTGGGTGTGAGCGCGCGCGTACGTGTAGTGTTCGGGTGTGTGCGCGTACTTACCTGACTGCATGCATGCGCGCGCGCGCGCGCGCGTGTGTGTATGCGCGCGCCCCGCCGTGTGTGTGTATACGTGTGTGGGCGTGGGGTGGGTTTTGTGACTACGAGCGCGCGGACGTGTGTGTGTGTGTGTGGGGGGGGGGGGGGGGGGGGGGGGGGGGGGGGGGGAAGGGGTAGGGGACCGTGCGCGCGTGAGTGCATGTGTGTGTGTGTGTGTGTGTGTGTGTGTGTGTGTGTGTGTGTGTGTGTGTGTGTGTGTGTGTGTGTGTGTGTGTGTGTGTGTGTGTGTGTGTGTGTGTGTGTGTGTGTGTGTGTGTGTGTGTGTGTGTATGTGTGTGTGTGTGTGTGTGTGTGTGTGTGTAGGCGCGCGCGCGCCCGTGTGTGTATGTGTGTGTGAGTGCGTACGTGCGTTTATGTGTATGGAGGGGGGAGGAGGGGGCAGTGCACAGTGCACATGTGGTGTGTGTGTGTGTGTGTGTGTGTGTGTGTGTGTGTGCGCGTGCGTGCGTGCGTGCGTGTGTGTGTGTGTGGACGTCGGCGCGCGCGCGCGGTGTGATGTAGTGTGATGTGATGTTATGTATGTGTGTGTGTGTGTGTGTGTGGGGGGGGGGGGGGGGGGGGTTGTGTGTTCAGATATTTGAAAAGGGAAGAGAGGGAGGGAGGGAAGGAAGATGGGAGAGAGACAGAGGGAGCATGAATTTGTGTGAGTGCCAGCGTGCGTGTGTGTTCGCATTAAAGTGTGCATGCGTGTCTTTGTGTGGCAAAATTCGCTCCTTCCCCTTCCTCTCAATGATTAGAGAAACACCCTATCTCAGTCGGTGCGACATGAGCACCACAAATCAACACAAGACAGTTGAAGTAGCGCCCACAGCTTCATTTCGCTTTGTGAAGGTGTATATTCACCACCTCCGGCCTAGCTGAAGGACCTTTGCCTGTCCCCACTTCACGAGTTTTCTGCCACACTTGCCGCGCTGATGGAGTCAAACTGTGGAGCTTCAAGCACACACAGCTGGGGTGGTTATCACGTGGGAGTTGATACCGTGCAGACAGTGGGTCAGCTCAGCTGTATTAGCGGACAACAGTAGGATGTGTGTTGACCTAAGAGGCAATCCCAGTCAGCTGAACAAAGTTCTCGTGGCGCGCACTGCCCAGAAGTCGTTTGTGACATACGTGGGCGTACGGGTTGTACGAAGGCGTACAGTGGGAAAGCGATGCAAGACGCTTTTCCTCCTTTTTTGCTCTGTGCAAGAATGTCGTGAAAGAACGATCGGTATGTCACTTTACTTTCCGACCGTTCGTCTTGGACAGAGGCCTGTCCATTCGCGCGGGTGACCGACTAATCACTTCCGGGCAACAGACTTCTTCAATTTGCTGGGCTGCCTTCTTTGGTCAGCGTCTATGCCCGTTTCTTGTGCGCTGATCAGCGAGTTTGTCCTCTTGTCTGCATGTAGCTTTGGTTGGAGAGCGAACTTCGCGCGTATGCGTCAAATTTGACATTTTGATACCATCAGCTGTGAAGTGTGGGGAATAAACAGCCAACCCGAGAACTGGAGGCGGACACAGAGCCAATCAGATCAACAGGAAGGGACGAATGCCTTCAATATACGCAACAGAACTTCAGTGTGGGGAAAGCTAGGATGCTGATGATGTCCAACTATATTGTTGGTCTTTGAAACACTACAGCTATGCACCCGCCTTGCCCGTAACCTTACAATGTCAAGGGAAGACAATCCAACATCACGGCCTGATGTATTGCGAGGTCGTTACTTTCACGCCACTTACGACCCCATTGGACACCGATTGGCGGTTAATCGGATTAGTGTAACTGAAAAACACGACAGGCAGCGCCCACTACCGGAGGAAGTGTAGGTGTAATGCGAGCACAGCCTGTGGGTAAGGAGGGCACAGCTCTGGCACGACATACTGTTTTTGCCTCTTCCTCTGCGTTCAGCCGTGGATTAGGTCTGCTGTCTTAACGGATTAACTGATCAATCGCTAATCTCGCTCGATCTTTCTGCGCTGCGAGGCGTCTTTCAATGAGGGTCATTCAAACACCTGAACTTTTTTTCCCACACAACACGGGCCCCACACGTCACTGTGTTGAGTGGACTCCTCCAGTGCCAGTGATAAATCATTTATTTTCCATTTTGGTTAATGAAGAAAGTAGGTTTTATAGCATGTGGTCACCGAGTGGAGATGTGTGCAACAAGCACGTTGCTCTGCACGCACGGAGGCAGTGACAGCGAGTTTGTCACCACTGACCAACACTCCAGCGATGATTCTTTTCGTCCTTATCTCTCAAACCAAGATGCAAATAAAAACGCCCGTTTCCTTCTGCGTTGGAACGTAGGAGGCTTGTCTTCAAAACTTGAAGATCATGGTTTTTTGTGTCTTTTATATGCCCATAGCATTTCATGTGTGTTGGGTAGAAACTTTTGTGTTCAGTCTAAACTCGGTACTCTTTTCTGGACATAAAACTTTTCGTCAATCTGCCGCAAACCTATCAAAGGCAGACAGACCTTCTGGTGGTGTGTAACATGCTTGATTATAAACGAGCCGATCGCATTTATATCACAGTTGGAGGTGAAAACTCGTAACCTTCTTCTTTTCATCGTTAATAAAACTTTGTGTGGTCTTTGCTAAGGACGTGCTTTACGTTTGTGTCCATGTGCCACTAGAAGGTTCAAGATCCCATTCTTATACTGGCACATATTGTGTGTATTTGCTGGAAAAAACGGCTTAACTGACCATGCCCTTGATTAAAAAACTGATTTGTTTGTAATATTGTCCGGCGACTTAAATAGTACAATATCCAATATATCACAACTTTTGATCATAGAACCATTTCAGAACTTCGCATTTGCAAGTCATCCTGTAGATATTAGTAGCTTTTAAGATATTCAAATGAACGCTGATGGTAAGTTCTCAATGTTTATAAGTATTAGGAAATTTATGACTCGGCTAGGCTCTGTCTTGCAACGTAATGCAAAGACTTGTCATGCCAAGCAAAGAATCTACTTCAGTGATAATTCTGAATTTACATACATACATAGACGATTCGTCCACGCTTTATTCAGAAACTACTTGTCATGTACAGCCTATCATGTGGAGGGCTATACAGCACATTGTGAAAATGTTCATCTATTTGCTTTGGAGTAAGTTAAAGGAGGAGACAGATGCACACCCAGTGACTTAATTTAGGGAGAAATGAACAGATACGCAGTACCATCAATTAAACTGTTAACAGTATCCGGTATTGATTGCAGTTGATGCCGTTGGATGTAAAGAGGTTTCCGAGAA
>JADBJO010000970.1:77500-80000 GCA_016801955.1 Conus betulinus | reverse complement strand
CACTCTTCAATTCTGTTTCTTCTACCCCTTCGCCGACCACCCTTCCCGTTCCCTGTTCTACCTTTCATCTCCCTGCTGCTCTCTAAACATCATTATTATCATCATTATCATCATCAACGTCGTCGTCGTCGCTTTCGTCCTCCTTATCTTCATCATCATCTTGTTCTGGTCCCATGTCAATACCGACACCATTATCTACCCCCTCTTTTTCCCTCCTCCTTCTCTTTCATCCTCCCCCTTTTTCTTCCCCGTCTTCTTTAAGAAGTAATCATTCAGTCATCAGGGGACAACCCCCTTGCAATAAAGTTCATGCGGAGCTCACCTTCAGACACCAAACACAAGAGAAGCCACCCCATCGAACTCCCTGCAGGAAACGACAACCCTATCGACTGGGCGAATGGACACAGCAAAGAAATAAACATGGATCGACAGCCTGACTGAGAAGCTTAGGTAATGATTAGGATGGGAGAGAGACAGGGAGAGAGAGGTGGGGTGGGGGGAAGAGGTGTGTGTGTGGGGGGGGGGGGGGGGGGGGGGGGGGGGGCGAAGAGACAGGGAAAGACGGACAGAAGAAAGGGAGGTGAGGAGAGGGAAATTCAGACAGATTTGACAAGAGAGAGGGAAACGGACAGACAGAACGTTAGAGAGAGAGAGAGAGAGAGAGAGAGAGAGAGAGAGAGAGAGAGAGAGAGAGAGAGAGAGAGAGAGAGATAATAATTACGAGTGCGCGGGTCTGCGAGAGTGCGAGTCTCCCGCGCGTGCGTGTGGTTCAGAGAGAGCTGACAGAAAGAGTGTGTAGAGAAAGACAGAGATCAATACAACACTGATTTAGTCGTTTGGGGGAAGCGTGGCAAACAAACCATTACTGACGGTTTCTAGCTCATGCTTTACAATCACTCTTTGATAACCGCAGGAAAAACAGAGAGAGAGAGAGAGAGAGAGAGAGAGAGAGAGAGAGAGAGAGAGAGAGAGAGAGAGAGAGAGAGAGAGAGAGAGAGAGAGAGAGAGAACACGTATTCTTATTCAGGTTATGGCCATGGCCCCATACTGAGGGGCCTTTCATAAACGCACCCCCAGAGAACACTTCACGCGCATCCCCAAACTGCAATATAGTTCATGAATCAGCTTGCAAAATGTGTGTCTTAACAAATGAACTTAAAACATTGCGATACGGGTTCTTATTTGCTTCATGTATATACGTAACTGACCTTGAAAGCCCCCCTCCCCCTCCCCCTTTCTTGCTGACACCCAAAAGAATATACCTGAATTTGTATGATTCAGTATAACATTTGGACTGAATCTATTTCATTCTGAGATCATTTAGGACTGGACCAAAAAAAAAACAAAAAAAAACAATGTTTTTCCCTGAATTACACAGACGACGTGTCAGTTCATTATCATTCACATTAGTATACCTAAAAGAAAAGAAGGCAATGTCAGACACACCCGAATCTTAATTTTGACAATGCACTTCACATATAGCTATTGGAATAGCTATTGATTTGTAGCTATTGATTTCCAGTACAATATATGGTTCCGATGTATGTGTCTATTTAAACAGTTTACATGGAGCGAATCTATAACTATTCGGTACATGGTCCTGCAATCTGCAATCCACAATTGTCTGTTTAAAGCACCTCACAAATCCTGAAATACCTTCAAAATCTTGCTAATCCGTAACAAACCCAAATCCATGTGAATTCAAACACTTTCGATCATTGGAGGCCCATTTGATCTTAACATTATTATCTACAAAATCACAACCTCCCTTAACCTTTGAACAATATTCTGAATTCGAGCACTCCTTTAATTTTCAGCCAGTATTTTGCACATTTCACATACGGATTTAAAAAACTGAGATATCGTTGAATAAACCAGACCATTTGATGGTCTACTATCTACTTCAAGAAAGCGTTTCACTGCACAGAAATGAACTTTTGCAACTAAGACATTTCTCCAAACCAAGATTTCAGCTTCAAATTACAGAATTGGCTGCACCGGAAAATCAATAACTTCGTAAAAATATTGTTCAAAATATGAAAAATAACGATTACTGCTTTTTTGTTATGTCTTGACATAAACTATAAAGTTTGGTTGTAAAATAAACACCAAGATATTTGTAAGCATCACATGTGTGTGCGTGTGTGTGTGTGTGTCTGTGTGTGTGTGTGTGTGTGGGGGGGGTATGTATGTGCGGGGCGTGTGTGTGTGTGTGTGTGTGTGTGTGTGTGTGTTGTATATATATATATATATATATATATATATATATGTTGCATTGAAAGTGTACTGGCGTGGAAAGTGTACTCTCCACGGGCAAAATCGTGGAATGTATACCACGGCTGATCCATGGAATGTATACATTCCACGATTGGCCCGTACACTTTCCACGCCAGTACACTTTCAATGCAATATATATATATATATATATATATATATATATATATATGTGTGTGTGTGTGTGTGTGTGTGTGTGTGTGTGTGTGTGTGTGTGTGTGTGTGT
>JADBJO010000970.1:67500-72500 GCA_016801955.1 Conus betulinus | reverse complement strand
TAATGTGGTGTAGTGTGGTGTGTGTTATGGCTGCGTAAATATGACTGTGTGATTGTGCGTTTGAGTGTGCGCTCTTTCACGCGCGTTTACTATAACTTAACATATCTTCTTGATATTACTTGAGCGCAAAACGAATTCATATTTCCAAATAAAAAAAATCCATGCACCAGCAGACTTACTATAATTACAGCATTCAATTTGATCAACGGCAAAAAGTGGTCTTCTCACATCTTTTGCTGTAACAGACAGATTTTTTATTAACAGATCACCAGTTAATACAGTCATCCACGAGTCCCCCCCCCCCCCCCCCCCCCCCCCCCCCCCCCCCCCCCCCCCCCCCCCCCCCCCCCCCCCCCCCCCCCCCATCAACTTTATTCGACATTGAACCGTGAATCCAAGTTATACTTTACGCCTGACTGGACTCAGGTAATGGCCCAGCTCTTTTGCAGTGTCTGGACGCGTTTTGGACTTTCTCTTTCCGACCCGTTCAGTGACTACTGCACATTTGAAAAAATCCACAAAGCTTGCAGTCGTTATTGTGTGTGGTCAGATTCACAAAACGACACAGGGAAGACGGGGAGTGTGAGAAGTTCGGGAGCGCACGCGCACCTGTGTGTGTATGTAATATGTCGAATTTATTTGTGCCCTTTCTGTTTGATTCTTACAACGTTGTTAGGCGAGACGTTCGAGCACTGGTAGGAATAGCCTCTTTTGAAAGGCCCTTTCACAACATCAATAGACACCACGGTGCTAAATACGTGTGCAGGTACGGGGCAAACCTTTAAAATATTGAACTGCAATAAATGGGTAGGGATGGTCCTTGCTTGTCTCACATTACCTGCTGGTTGAGTTTTCATGTCATTAAATGCTTTCCCAGGTCATTTTGTTGAAAATTTTCACACACACACGCACACACACACACACACACACACACACACACACACACACACACAGAGAGAGAGAGAGAGAGAGAGGAGAGAGAGAGAGAGAGAGAGAGAGAAGAGAGAGAGAGAGAGAGAGAGAGAGAGAGAGCTAGTGTGGATATGCATACGCACGTATGCACGCAAGTAGGACACACACACACAACACACACACACACACACACACACACACACACACACACACACACACACACACAGAGCGCGATCGCGCATGGGCGGACGTAAAAAACATGCGCAACCACAGCATATACGCATGTCCTTCTACAGACAAGAACGCATGCACAAACACACACACACACACACACACACACACACACACACACACACACACACACACACACACACACACACACATACACACACACAGGATGGAGAATACGTAAACCAACTTGATCAGTTTCGAAGCCGACCTGAGGTAATCTCTTTAAAGACAAACTACATGATTTATCAAGTATGGCCCAAACCGTTGAACAAACCGATTTGAACGGAAAACAACGATCCACCGCCGAAATCTCGGGAGTCTCATAGTCTCACTCAAAATACGTAGGAATGCCAAATCTTGAGATACTGCGTTAAGAAAGAATCGGAGACACAATCCAGGTCAAACGGCATGGCACACCAATACACATCAAGTGCATGCGCACGCACATATAGGCATAAACAATGTAGGCACACGCACAGGACGCAGTAGTCCTTTTAAAAAGTTAAGAACGTTGAGCTATTTGACAACGGAAAGCTCCTACCCCATTTGAACGAAAACATCTCAATAAGCACACAATACCGAATTTCGCTTAGAAGGCGACAAAAATCATTTGTGACATGTGAAAGTATACCCGGATATCTTTGGTCATGTTTTAGATTTGCATTTGAATCCTGGGGAAGCAGATGCATTGGAGCTGATGAGCAACAGGAACTATGCAGTACGGACAAACATGTGTCCAATTTATCGCTTACGACACGTGTTCATGTATCAATAATTCAGTAAAACAAGCAGACGTGAAAATAATAATAATAAAAACATTTGTTCAACGTTCGGGTCAGGTGACAGCTAAATCCTTTCGGTATGGAGGCGATTTTAATTAACATCATCCATTTTACCAACAGCTTATTCAGTTATGGCTTTTAACACCTAATCCATTAGACACACCTTCTTTCAGACTTATAAAAAGTCAATGTTACAAAATTGTATGAAATAAGAAATCAAACAAAATGAACAGAAACACTGCACACAAAAAAGAACCCGGCTGCGAAAAAATCTGCCCACGACTACAAATGAAAGACCACCGCAGCGTTTGATTTTCCTCCTCCTAATGATTAAAACAAACGGACATCAAATGTACTCAAAGCACGAAAAAAAAAAGGTTTTTATTCCATACAAAGTTAAATCTAAGAATTCTGATGAATTCTTTGCGGAAACGAGTATTTTTACAATCATGAAATGCAGCATGAGAACAGAGTTGTTATTTTAGAAAGAGAGAGAGAGAGAGAGAGAGAGAGAGAGAGAGAGAGAGAGAGAGAGAGAGAGAGAGTAAATGCGTTCATGTTTCAAAAAGCGGCTGCCAAATCTTAAAAGGGTCAAAACTATGACATGGTTATACCTATCACACTCTTACAAAATGCTGCACAAAAACTGGATTGAAACTTTAATGCTGAGATAATGACTTGAAAAAATTTTCACTTAAGAAAATGTCTGACGTAAATGAATGGAATCAATTTGAATAATACACAGATGTATTGGGACTAAGGTTGCGTTTAAAGGGTTTTCTGAACAGTGTTACACGTAGTTTCTGTAACACGTTTACGGAAAGCATTACGCGCACGTTTTGGCGCTGAACGGACATTTGACGATGTTCGTAAACACTGATGAACTCAATGAATGTAAAATGCATTTGAAGTACAGAGAACTGAACCATTCGCCGTAAGTGAATGTCATCAAAACATCCCGACTGATTCTATTTTTCATGTCAGTGTTTCATTCACTACACACTATCTGCGCCAGTGTAGATTTGACATGAATATTCCTATGTTGCAGTTTTTTCTTCAATAAGCTGAAGCAGAGACACAGAATAGAAAAGTTCCTCGCAAAAATGCATGTTAATAACGATTTCATTTCTACGTCGGTCCCTGATAAGATTTTTATGCAGATACGAAGAGCTTATAATGATGAAATACACATCACTCTCTCTCTCTCTCTCTCTCTCTCTCTCTCTCTCTCTCTCTCTCTCTCTCTTGTATTATTCCCTCTTTATCGGCCACTTTTTTGGTCTCCGTATCTTTTACGTTATCAATTATTTTCGCTGTTCTTCTCTTCTATGCTGATACTACTACTACTACTACTACTTCTACTACTACTACTACTACTACTACTACTACTACTACTACTGTTGTTGCTGCTGCTGCCGCTAACAATACCGCTATCACTACTTTTTCCTTCTCTTCTCTAACTGGTTTTGAGGTTGTGGCTGTGAAGTATCTGTTGGTGCATTTATTTTTTCAATTGTACCTTCAAAGAGGCCGCATAACCTGTAAGCGCGAAAATGGAGTCCTGTAAAGACAACGGTGGTATAGGGTACAAACAGGAACTGGCAGACAACAGATTTATTGTCAGCTGTAAAGTGTACTATTGCTGGCATACATAATTTTCTTCTCAGCGTATTTGGGAACAGAACAATCAATAAGGATCAGTACTTTGTCGATTTCAGCTTCGTAGAGAAGCTAAATATAAGGACTGAATGTCTGTCTGTCTGTCTGTCCACCCCCCCCCCCCCCCTCTCTCTCTCTCTCCTTGTGTGAGCACGTGAGAAAAAAGGCAGATGTGAGAATGAGAATTCACGACTAAAAGACACCCCACCCCCAGAGAGAGAGAGAGAGAGAGAGAGAGAGAGAGAGAGAGAGAGAGAGAGAGAGAGAGAGAGAGAGAGAGAGACAGAGAGAGAGAGAGAGAAGAAAAGAAAGAGAAAAAAAAAAAACAAAGAGAGAAAATTTTGCGTTCGTCGCCTACGCTACGCTCGTTTTGTGCCGACAGCATGAAGGATGAAACTAGATCCATGCGCGAGAATGGACAACCAGCAGAGCTGTCACAACCATGAATACGTCGAGGACGTGGGGGGTCATCATAGCTTATTGCAGGACAGCCTGACGAGGAACAATGCTGACACACACACAAAAAAAAGTGAATAGCTTGACCTGCACAGACAAGTTGCCAAACTGCCACTGGAGAACACGCCAGCTTGAACGCACTCCTCACGTCTTTAAAAAAACGCCCCAGGTGCTTTTTTTCTCTGCAATTGGCTGTACGGATCACATATACAGTGCACGCACACCCACACCCACACCTGCACATACACACACACACACCTGCACATACACACACACACACTGCACATACACACGCACCCCCAACATGCACACATACATATCCACGCTAGCACACGCGCATTCACGTGCGCATATATGCACACGCGAGCGTGCTCTCCATCCCAACACAACCGAACACACACACACACACACACACACACACACACACACACACACACACACACACACACACACACACACACACGCTCCCTCTCTCCTCACCACTTCCCCTACCCATACAACCCACAACCTCTCCTCGCCTGTCACTCTCTACCCCTTCTGTCCTCCTCCCTTCACCCCCCCTCCCCAACCCATTCCACTGCTCAATCCCCCACGAAGCCGGTAACGTCGAAAGATTCATGTCCTGTTACCTCCGGGTATGAACTGTCTGTCGCTGACTGAAAAGTTTGGGGACAAAGTGTATGATCACAGAGACTTTGGAATTCAATATAGAGTTAACCTTTGACTTCATTGATCTTATGTCATGGGAAGGCTTCTGGGGTTTGGCTTGGTTTGCGTGTGTAACCAGCGGGCTTGTGTTTCATATAATGTGAGCGCGTGCGTGTGTACGTGCCTGCGTAATCCTGTGTGTATGTGTGTTTCTGTGAGTAAGGTGGTTGTGTGTGTGTGTGTGTGTGTGTGTGTGTGTGTGTGTGTGTGTGTGTGTGTGTGTGTGTGTGTGTTGTTGTTGTGTGTTGTGTG
>JADBJO010000970.1:55000-57500 GCA_016801955.1 Conus betulinus | reverse complement strand
TGTTGGGCAAAGTCTCCTCACACACTACATCGTCGGATCGGAACCGTGTTTGAAAAACCGGTTCTTCAGAGGCGCTAGACTTGCAACGAGGCTGTCCTTTCTGATCATGTGCCCCTGAACTGTGTCTCTGGTCAGTACTTGCAACAGACGATAACTGTCCTACTGGATGGTGCTGGTCACGAAGGCAGCTTCGCTGTCCATGGTGTCCGAGTGCCCCATAATAAACACAAACAGCGGGAGAGACTTGTAGCACTTGTCCCGTGGTTTGACCGTGTCCACAGTTCTGGACTGCACAGACGCACGTTCAAACAATTCAGAAAGTGGGTGGTGCTGATTCTAGGGTCGGTACGTCCGCTCGGTTCGAGACCTGGAGAACCTGGTGAACGTGCTAGAGAATCTTCTGGTCCACAGTCCTCCCTGCCTTGAAAGAGGTTTCTGCATGTGTGCTCCGGAACAACAAGATTATCCATCAGCCCGACATCTTGGAAGCATGTTCTTTCCTGTAGGCACTGCTGAGGTTGTTGCGGGCTCTAAGAGGAGTCGATTCTCTTCCAACAATGTCAGGACGGAGATTGTGGGGAGAGTCCTCTGTTTCCGTCCTTGTGGACAGTCTCCCGGATGTGTTGTGCCAACTCAGTGATCTGCCGAGGTTTTCTCGGCGTAAAACGCTGCGGAGGGGCTTTGTCTGGGATGATGGGAGTTGTGAAAAACACCCGGATCGTCACGGCGTAAAACGGTGTTGATTGACGATCTTGCATGGGATTTTGTTGTGATATCATTAAACTTTGCTGTGAAATCGTCCATGTTTGTTGTGGCATCTCTGGCTCTTGTTGCAATACCATTGACCTTTCTTGCGACACCACTGACCTTTTTTGATGTGACGTCATTGACCTTCATTGTAGCATCATTGACCTTCGTCGAAGCGACGTCACTGACTTTTGGTGTGACATCAGTGACCTTGGTCGACACTGCTCTGGAAGCAGTGGCACGCCCGCCTTTTAGAACAGAACCGAACTGTGCCGACACGCCGGGGTTCTTTTGCTGTCCGTGCCACTGGTGTGAGCCCCTCGTCGGCTCCTGGTCCCAGTCCAGTTGGAAGCGAACGTGTTTTCGCCGCGTGCCGCTCGCCGGTATCTCGCTGCCCGTTCCGTGGCTGTCCGGGTGACGTCGCCCACGGTAAGAATCCCAAGGCCGTTGAGGGGGTGAAAAAGGAACTGTGATTTCGGGTACCTCCAGCTGGTGAAAACTGGGTAAGGGGAGGGGAGGACACTGAGACGGGGGAAGATGGAGGGGTGGTGGGGGTGAAGGGAGGGACGACGGTCACGTGAGGAGGACACGCCATGGCCGTCTCATTTGTCAGATTCGCCGATCTTTTCCCCCCAAGAAAAAAACTTCATTATTTCAGCAAGGAGATTAAGTGTTCAGCCTCCTCTGTTGGTATGTCTGTATGTCAGATAGATGACTCAAAAACCTTTGTCCTGTTTTGAAACGGAGCTGGGCTGAAATAGAGAATGTGGCTCCAGATAGAACCAACCGTTACATGTTGGTGCACGTTGGGATTAAAGGTACGGATCCATGAATTTTTGTTGTTTACTTTCTTCGACATTACCAGATAGGACATTCTTCGACAAGTTGGTAATTTCTTATCACGAAATAAAATGTCCAAAGAAAAAAGAAATAACAAAAAAAAAAGATAAACATAAAAAAAAATCAAACTTCTGCGTTTTATTGTTGATACCGAAAAACTTTAATTGCTATTTCTTCAGAAATTGCTAAATTGATTTTTTTCGACATCTTCGTAACTTTGTCTACAAGGAACGGATCTCGATTTTTTTTTTTTAAATGAAGCTTTTGTGGATATATTACAATATAGATACAAACGTGTAAGATTGGGTGAGAATCCGGATGACAATACGGACTACATTCCTAAGAGGGAGTGAGAGGCGTTTGCGGGCATTCATTCAAAGCATTGCAAAACCCGCAACTACAACTTGAGTAAGAAACCCGCAACTACAACCAAAATGTAGCTGAGATACACACACATAAGAATTCCGTCAAACACACACACACACACACATCTTTATGTATCTCCATGGATTTGAACATATGCCAAGAGATGTACGATGGATTCGGTTAGATTTGGATTGAAGCTAACAGCATCGTTCTATCTTGGCTGAGGTATGTGCTCTCTTTGGCGGAGGTCTGCACTCTCCTTGGCTGAAGTCTGCGCTCTCCTTGGCTGAGGTCCGCGCTGTCCCAGGAACCCGTTAAGTGGCTCTGTGTTCGAAGCCCAGGCGACATTGACGACAATCTCAAGATGGATCCGACAACGGAGCTCGTGCCGCAAACACGTGTTCTTCCACGTGCCCCAGGGACAGGAAGCGTGGTCAGCTGAGGCTCCGCTTGGACGTCAGCTGTAGGTATGAGTGCCCACATGGGGCAGAGAGGGTGGTCTGGGTGGGTCCTCGGCACAGACCGGACTGTCTCTGCTCCCTGAACA
>JADBJO010000970.1:42500-45000 GCA_016801955.1 Conus betulinus | reverse complement strand
GAGAGAGATAGAGAGAGAGAAAGAGAGAGAGAGAGAGAGAGAGAGAGAGAGAGGAGAGAGAGAGAGAGGAGAGAGAGAGAGAGAGAGAGAGAGCAAAACAGCAACAAAGAAAGAAACATCCGACCCCCCCCCCCCCCCCCCCCCCACCACACACACCACACACACACACACACACACACACACAACACACACAGATGTTCATCGAGTGCCAAAGAACCCTTTATTATGTACGAGAAAACAAACAAATAAACAACAACAACAACAAAACCCTGCTACAGACGCAACTTAACTATACCACAAGCAACATGTTAGCATACGTTTCCATTGCACTACAACAGTAACAAACGCATGTGTTTCAAATAATTGTAATTTCAATCGACTTAGTCCATGCTGCTAGTTACATTTGCAGAATAGGGACTTGCGCCTCATGCTTGGCATATCAGTATAGAGCTCAGATCTTCAAAGTCAATATGTCAAAATACACTTTGCAATCCTAACCCTTGCAGCATATACATTGCAGTCCTAACCCTTGCAGCATACACATTGCAATCCTAACCCTTGCAGCATATACATTGCAATCCTAACCCTTGCAGCATGCACATTGCAATCCTAACCCTTGCAGCATATACATTGCAGTCCTAACCCATGCAGCATACACATTGCAATCCTAACCCTTGCAGCATATAAATTGCAATCCTAACCCTTGCAGCACACACATTGCAGTCCTAACCCTTGCAGCACATACATTGCAATCCTAACCTTGCAGCACATACATTGCAATCCTAACCCTTGCAGCACATACATTACAATCCTAACCCTAGCAGCATACACATTGCAATCCTAACCCTTGCAGCATACATTTTAGTTCCTGCGGGTGATATTTTGCAGCATGCAGCTCAAACCAAGTTTGTTTGTGTTCCTGGGATCGTCCCTGCATTCTTTCTTGCCTTTTTTTTTTTTTTCAGGATGATTACCTGGAATGTTTAGAAGTTCAGGAGCGACAGTGATGGGTGTTGAAACTTACATTTTTATTAGGATCATCACTACTTTTCTCAGTCGCCACACTTCTGTTCGTTTGATGTGAATTTCTGAAGGCTTCTGTAAGCCGATCTTCTTCTTCTTTCTTTCTTCTTCTCTTCTTCTTCTTCTTCTTTTCTTCTTCTTTTTCTTCTTCTTCTTCTGTCTGTCTGTCGGTCTGTCTTTGAAAAAAAACTGAAGAAAAGAATTAAGTCCTTTGCTTCATTTAAGTTGCCTTCTTTGTATAAGCTGCACATTATCAGTATGAGAATGCCAGTACACCACACATTAGAACATTAACCAACCAGACACTTTGTATCAAACGCCGAAACACTAAAAAAATCAGCAAAAATATGTCCGTTTTTCTAAGAGAACATACAGACTATGCATGGTGGTGTGTGAGAGAACCATACAGACTATGCACGGTGTGTGAGAGAACATACAGACTATGCACGGTGTGTGAGAGAACATAACAGACTATGCACGGTGTGTGAGAGAACATACAGACTATGCACGGTGTGTGAGGAGAACATACAGACTATGCACGGTGTGTGAGAGAACATACAAAACTATGCACGGTGTGTGAGAGAACATAACAGACTATGCACGGTGTGTGTGAGAAAACATAACAGTCTATGCACGGTGTGTGAGAGAACATAACGACTATGCACGGTGTGTGAGAGAACATACAGACTATGCACGGTGTGTGAGAGAACATACAGACTATGCACGGTGTGTGAGAGAACATACAGTCTATGCACGGTGTGTGAGAGAACATAACAGACTATGCACGGTGTGTGAGTGAGAGAACATACAGACTATGCACGGTGTGTGAGAGAACATACAAACATACTTGCACGGTGTGTGAGAGAACATAACAGACTATGCACGGTGTGTGAGAGAACATACAGACTATGCACGGTGTGTGAGAGAACATACAGACTATGCACGGTGTGTGAGAGAACATACAGACTATGCACGGTGTGTGAGAGAGAGAACATACAGACTATGCACGGTGTGTGAGAGAACATACAGACTATGCACGGTGTGTGAGAGAACATACAGACTATGCACGGTGTGTGAGAGAACATACATACAGACTATGCACGGTGTGTGAGAGAACATACAGACTATGCACGGTGTGTGTGAGAGAACATACAGACTATGCACGGTGTGTGAGAGAACATACAGACTATGCACGGTGTGTGAGAGAGAACATACAGACTATGCACGGTGTGTGAGAGAATACAGACTATGCATACATGCACGGTGTGTGAGAGAACATACAGACTATGCACGGTGTGTGAGAGAACATACAGACTATGCATAGTGTGTGAGAGAACATACAGACTATGCACGGTGTGTGAACATAGACTATGCACGTGTGTGAGACAAAAAAAGTGAGAGAAAAAAAGTAGTGGAAATTATTCAGACTTTTCCCCGCTTTATTATTTTTTTTTTTGGCAGATGAAGAGAACAGTGT
>JADBJO010000970.1:30000-37500 GCA_016801955.1 Conus betulinus | reverse complement strand
TGACTGGTTACAGAGAAACCGCGCATTCTTTGTGTAGTCTTCATCTCTGTTGCCCATCCACACTTCATGAATATTGAAAGCTAACACTTCATCATCATCATCGCCAGCATTGTCTTCGTCCTCCTCCTCCTCCTCCTCCTCTCTCTCTCTCTCTCTCTCTCTCTCTCTCTCTCTCTCTCTCTCTCTCACTCACACTCTTAATGAATATTGAAGGCTAAAAATTCATCATCATCATCATCACCAGCATTGTCTTTGTCTACCCCTCTCCTCCTCCTCCATCTCTCTCTCTCTCTCTCTCTCTCTCTCTCTCTCTCTCTCTCTCTCTCTCTCTCTCTCTCTCTCTCTCTCTCTCTCTCACGCACACTCTTGATGAATATTGAAGGCTAAAAATTCATCATCATCATTACCAGCATTGTCTTCGTCCACCCCACCTCCTCTACCTCTCTCTCTCTCTCTCTCTCTCTCTCTCTCTCTCTCTCTCTCTCTCTCTCTCTCTCTCAATGAATATTGAAGGCTAAAACTTCATCATCATCATCATCATCATCATCACCAGCATCGTCTTCGTCGTCGTTGTCGTCGACGTCCTCCTCCTCCACCTTCTCTCTCTCTCTCTAATCAGAGACGTGGGACAGGCGAGGGGATGGGTAGAAGGGGAATGGGTGTGTGGTGGAGCGCTTCAATTTCTTCTTGAAGATAAACAGTCTGCATCAAAATTTGTAAAAGATGGTGCAGGAACAACGGGGAGAAGCGGGGATGGGGGGGGGGGGGGGGGGGTGGGGGATGGGGGATGGGGATGGGGGTGCGAGGGGCGACGAGACGAGCTATACTTTTTTCTTGTGAGGTGAATGAAGCGCATCTCGGACTGTGCCCGCCAGAACTGCTGATGAGTTATCCCCCTTCGGTCACAGCTGTTCAGCAACGTTTCGTGCCCGGTAGAGTTAACGGTGTTGTGACGAACACGTCCAATGCGGTGGGTATTCCTCGTACTGAACAATCCAGCTAAGTGCCCGGTAGAGTTAACGGTGTTATGACGAACACGTTCCAAAACGGTGGGTATTCCTCGTAGTGAACAATCCAGCTACACTTTCCACAGCTCAGCCAGACCACGCACGCTGCTCTTTTGACGTGTCATTCAAGCGAGCTGGAGCGGAGAGTCGTGTAAGAAAGAGTCAGGATGCAATGAGGCCATCAAAAAGTGTCAATTAGTGCACTCCAAAAAAAAAGGGAGGTAAGCAGGTCTGCCCCCCCCCCCCCCCCCCCCCCCCATCACCCACGTCCATCTAACCACAGTGTCTATGAATTGACTGATGGTTGCAACTTTGACATGAACTCGCCATGGGCAAGGGCGTGGGAGAGGCCAAGAAGACTGAGGTCACAACAAGAACTGGGATGAGGGACCACACAGAATATGATTTTTTTTGGGTGGAGGGGTCGGGGTGGAGGTTGGTGGGGGGTGGGTGGGTGGTGGTGGTGTGGTGGTGGAAGATCAGTGATGATGAGAGTGATCAGAATGCTGTGGAGCTCCATTCTGTGTGGAGATTTCGTGAGAGCTACACTCCACACTACTTCATCATTGTTTGTTGAAAAATTTCAAGACGTTTATGTCTACCTACTGACTTCCGTCAAGACTTAGCGTTTTAAGACCCTGAGCTTTTTCAAACACAATAATGTACGTGTATACTGTCCAGTGAAATACTTTCCAGCCAGCTAAAGGATTGGGTATCACTGATATAGCAACTTCTTGGTTATTTATTTATTTATCTCTTTTTCAAATAACTTTGTTTAAGGATGTGAACTCTGCTCTAACGAAATCTTGGGTTGCTTCTCCTTGAGCGGTATGTACATGTTAGGCGTCAACCAGATGCAGGTACACCTGTGGATGGTCAGAAATTTTAAGCATTGTTCTAAACGACACACGCATTGAGGTGGGGGGGGGGGGGGGGTGGGTGAAACTGTACTGTGTGGTTCCAGTCTTCCCATACGAGTCCAGAATACACTCGACTCTGCGTAGGGCAGGCACCGGGGCAAATGCACCAGCAAAAATAACCACAAATGAACCTCTGTGATGGGACTCGACCCACTTTCCCCCCGATCACCAACGCGCAACACTAACCACTCACAGCACCACTGGGGTTGGTTGTTACATAATGCTTGGTGTTGGCCTGTTTCTTTTTTTTTTTGCTCTGAATTTCATGTTCCATATAGGCAGGTAGTCGTATAACCCCCCCCCCCCCCCCACTTCACCTACCACACAGATTATGGTTAATTCCATTCGGGGTGGATGTCCACCTCCATCAGAAGAGGGCTACCTCAAGGGGTATAACCATTCTGAAGAACACGTGTGGAGGGGGAGGTTACGGTGGGTGTGGAAGGAGGGGAGAGAGAAGGGGACGTGGAGGAAGGAGGAGGAGAGGAGGAAAGGGAGGGGATGAGAGGGGGAAAGGAGGAGTATGGAGGGAGGTGAAAGAAGGACCTCCCTGAGATGACAAAGGTACCACCAGAACGACAACACGGGGGCTGTAGTGTACGCGCCCGCTTTTCTCTTTGGCACAAGCAGGGTTCGGGATTTGAACTAGCAACACCTGACCACAAACAATCTCTGATTGGTGCTTTTACACTGAACTAGCCAGACTTTTCCATACAACCACAGCACTCGCACACCTACATCTGCCCTCAACCCCTCCCGCCCTTCTTCCCTCCCCCCTCCACCCACAACTTTCCTGCCTCGCCTTATCGTCCCCCCTCCTCCCCCTCCCCCACACACCCACTACGCCACATCATTTACATTTCTGTGGTTAAGAAATGATCAAAAACCAGCAAAGCGCTCCAGAGATGCAGGATAGCCCCAAGAAGATCCAGACCACTTAAGAGTGTGGCGAGCGTGTTCGTACTTCCGGTCCAGCACGTGAAGCTGGGCCTGTTCAAACAGAAAGGTCAAGGTCAAGGTCACGGCACACGTGATGATGATGATGATGATGATGATGATGATGAGATGGTGGTGGTGGTGGTGGTGGTGGTGATGATGATGGTGGTGACATGGTGGTGATGATGATAATGATGATAATATGATAATGATGGATGATGATGATGATGATGACAACGATTGCGACGACGATAATTATAATCGACACTGATGATGACTAAGACGATGATGAAGATGATAATAATGATGATGATGATGCTGATAACGACAAAGACGATGCTGATATAAATGATGACGATAATCACCATTAATTCCAAAGAAGGCAACAGTCCCATTTCATAGGGTTACAATTTTTAAAAAAAAGTCATTAACGCAATGTGTATATCATCACACTCTACACGTTCTCAGTTGAATTATTAATCCTTCTGTGTGTGTGTGTGTGTGTGTGTGTGTGTGTGTGTGTGTGTGTGTGTGTGTGTGTGTGTGTGTGTGAGAGAGAGAGAGAGAGAGAGAGAGAGAGAGAGAGAGAGAGAGAGAGAGAGAGAGAGATGCATGGGTTTATTGACTTAACAGAAATATTAATGAAACGAAAGCAATGTTCAACATATTCAATATTTTCTAAAACAGGAGTCAATGTCCTTTCTGTAACACATTCTGCAATGATGACTGTCAGATGAATGTCACTTCCACCTCTGAGAGCATTGCTCAAACTGCCTGATCAACACTGCAGGTGTGTATGTATCTCGCGGGCCTGGTTGACGCCGGGACACGTTATGAAAGTGAGCGCAGAGCACGGCCCTGTCAAGCAGTCTCAGACCAGAATGGGCCCCCATAGCGATCATGTTCATCATCCTCATCCTTCTCGACCAGCACTAAAAAGAAGAGTATTGAATGATGCGCTCCTTCATACCTGTGGATTGCTGGAGCTGGTGCTGCAACGATGGGCGGGGGTGGGGGGGGGGGGGGGGGGGGGGGGGGGGGGCTGGATCGACTGGCGTGTGGTCAGTGCCAATGCAGTGGTACATGAGATGAGACAGAAAAAAAAAACAACACACACACAATAAACAAAATCATGAAAAGATGGAGCGACATACAGACAGACAGGCAGCAGACAGACAGACAGGCAGCAGAGAGATAGAAATACGGACAGACAGACAGACAGACAGACAGACAGACAGACAGACAGAGTCAGTGATGGCGGGGCTCTACCTTCCAGGTCAGCAGGATGCCCACTGCCCCAAACAAGAAGCCGCAGAAGATGGCGCTGAGCGTGGACAGGACAAAAGCGCACGTGGTGTTCGGAGGGGCTGCACCGCCCACCACCACTGGCTGGGTCACCTGTAACAAAGGGAGACCAGGGGCGGATCAGCTTCCAGACGGGAGGCCGAGTAACGGTTTCAAGATTTCAACTTTTTTTTTTCCTCGTTACAGCCCAGCCGACCCCACTAAAAGCCTTTTCAGGACTGTCATTACATCTACAAAAATATTTTGGCGCAAATTGTCCTGTCAAAATATGTGAAAGTAATTTCTGGAAAAAAAAAGTACAGAAAGTACAGAAAAGAGATGCATGGCTTTTCCACAGTAAAAAAAAAAAAAAAAAAAAATTGATCGTATTTGCATTTTTTTTTCTGGCCAAAATGAGTTATTTTCACGATAACCTAATCTGTCTTGCAGAAACCCATTCCTTTCTGGCTAAAAGATCGAACATGTTCAAGATGTGCTGATCCAGTGCACTTGCTGGGGCACAGACTGGCAGTAATCATGGAACAATGAATGCATGCAAGATTGGGAAAGCAGGGGTCCACCCGTTTTCCGTTTCTCAGGCCCGTCAAACAGTGTACAATCTAACGTTGACGGTGACTTTAAAGATGACTCACTCGCATCAA
The DNA here is from genome assembly GCA_016801955.1 of Conus betulinus. Lineage (NCBI taxonomy): Eukaryota > Metazoa > Mollusca > Gastropoda > Neogastropoda > Conidae > Conus > Conus betulinus. Next base: position 32,691 of record JADBJO010000970.1, on the reverse strand, counting down.
AGAGGGTGGTGGGGGAGGGAAGAGAAGGAGATGTGGGAGCGGTGAGAGATAAGGATCGATGGCGCGGGGTTGGGTGCTGGGTGCTGGGAGGAGGAAGCAGGGACGGTCTCCGTGTTGAAGCCCGCCAAACGGAGCATGGGCTAACCTTGACGGTGAGGTCATGAACGGCGTACTCACTTTAAGGAGGGAGGGCGTGGGGGAGGAGCAGTTGTGGTGTGAGGAAGGAAAGAGTGGGAGGGTAAGCATGGATGGGGTGGGGTAGGGGTGTACTGAGACTCGGAGAAGAGTGTTTCTGGTTGCATGACACTCACACAAGAGTTGTTTCACACACACACACACATCCCACACCTTCACACACACACACACACACACATACACACACTGAAAAGGGACGGAAAAAGAAGTGTGTGCGTGTGTGTGTGTGTGTGTGTGTGTGTGTGTGTGTGTGTGTGTGTGTGTGTGTGTGTGTGTGCACGTGCGTGCGTGCGTGCGTGCGTGCGTGTGCGTGTGTGTGTGTGTGTGTGTGTGTGTGTGTGTGTGTGTGTGTGTGTGAGCCATCAGTTTTCGTTGCATTCCTTCACATCTAACTTACCACCGAGCAGTGACACGATGCTGCGTTCTTTAAACGTGCCACCGGTTGTGTGTTACGGAACAGCGAGGCGCCCAAGCTCTCGTCGGGGGAATTGAAGAGGTTGACACTTAGCTAGAAAAGAAGGCCTTTAACTTCTGCTTGTTTTGTCTGTCGGCGCACGGGGGTATAGGGTACCCTGTATCGAACCCCATCCACCCACCAATCCAGAGAACTGACCCACCCTGTCTGCAATGCTATGCTCTCGTCTCCCTGCACTGCCCCTCCCACTTCACTTCACTAACCTCTCTCTCTCTCTCTCTCTCTCTCTCTCTCTCTGCTATCTATGTACTAGGGTAGGCATTTATTGAAACAGTTTTTTTTTATCTTAAGCATCCATCACTTGGTTAATTCATTCATTCATTCTTTTTTTCTAATGAACTGATATATTTATTCAGTAATTTATTGCATTTGATTTCATTTTCTTTTCTTTTTAACTCAAAAAATAAGAGAACCTTCGAAAAGCTACCTACTGCGCGTTGAAATGAAAAAAAAAAGAAAAAGAAACTGAATATAAGACACACTAATTACCTGTTGAGTTTCCATTGAAAATGAACATGAATTAATGCGCAAGCGCTCACACATACATGAAAAACGGACATGCGCGTTGGGTTGTGTGTGTTACAGAGAGAGAGAGAGAGAGAGAGAGAGAGAGAGAGAGAGAGAGAGAGAGAGAGATTCAGATTCAGATAATTTATTCAGTAAGGCCAAAGCCCCATATGAACGAGGGGCGGTAACAATGTTTAACATGTATCATAGTGCAATTTCAGGCAGAATTCACACAGTCCATTACAAAATCAGCATGTTTCCACCAAAATCACGAAAGAATAGTTTGCCTTCACTGAAAGGCTTTATGCAGATACAATGCCAATTTACGTACTATTCTTTCATCTTTCGATGCCATAAGTAGACAAAATCGAAATAAACATGGCTTCATATAGAATTTTGCTGGAGTATATTTCAAATGAAGATCAGTCAGAACAGAACATGTCAGAACAAAATGAAGCTCGTCCTCATTAGACTCCTTGCACAATGAACACACTAACTCATTACCATAGTTTTAAAACGATACATGTGCAGTAATTTCAGATATACAAAATCTAAATTTAGTGAAAAGAAACCGCAAATATATATCCAAATCAAATGAAAGATATGCCTTCACCAGATGACCAGAGGTATCACATCTATACACTTTAAACCTTTGACTTGATTTTATATGACTTTACCAGTCCTGCCATCTGCAATCAATTAATCTCTGGCGTGAAGTTTGCACAAATAAATTTTCTTGACCAACACCTTGGCACTCCCACACACAACCAAAACCAAATTCATAAAGAAATAATCAAATGTTTGATACCCAGTTATTTTTCCCTTTTTCAGTCCACGTCGTATAACATGGTGTAAGATCTCCTTGGTAGTCGATCAATGCTCATTTTTAATAATTTGAACCGGTAACGAATGCACCTTATTGCCGCGTTTATGTACAATGGGTACCTGTTTGTTTCTCCATACACTAAATCATTTGGAGTTTTTACATCCACTCCCAAAAACTTTTAAAGGCCAAATAAATCGACTGACTCGAAATGCATTCTGATTTTTTGTGTCCAGTCCCCACAGCTCTGATCCATATAGTGCAATCAGTTGTATGTAAATATCGAAAATCTTGACAAAAAGTTCTAAAGAATTGTTATTAACAAGTTATAGCTTTTTCAAAATATATAACAAAGATTCTTTGCTCTTCCAGAAAGATCTCTGCAAACGGCTACAGAGCTTAAAACGAGTTGAGAGAAAGATTCGAGAGATACTTGTAAAAATTACTACTGGCATGGCAACATCATTGTATACCCATCTTTCCCTGGCTGACAAGTGACCCCCTTTCCTAAAAACTATTACATTACTTTTATCCATGTTTACCTTCAATTGCAGCTGGTCGGCTTAAGTTATCAAACTATTTACTTGTGTTTGCAAACCAATAACCGTTTCAGATAGCAAAACTGTATCATCAGCAAACAATAAGATAAACAGTTCCGTATAATCTACAGTAAACCTAGCACCATGTCTTC
>JADBJO010000970.1:7500-22500 GCA_016801955.1 Conus betulinus | reverse complement strand
AGAATAAGGGAAATCTTTGTTTTTCGATTTGAAGATCACCTGAAGTGCCAGAACTAAGGCTGTCAGCTCAGCAGTGTAGATGGAGCTGTCGGTGGGAATGTGTACGGTACATCTCTGAAGGGGATCTACTGCACAAAACACAGCAGAAGCAGCTCCCTCCTCAGAATTGGAGCCGTCAGTGAAAATTCTTTTAAAAGATGGAAACTTGGAACACACAGTTCAGCAAAAAGGGATTTGTATGCCAAGGAACTAGTGGAATCTTTCCGGTATGAGGCTAAATCAAACCGGATCTCTGGTGTGAAGAAAGTCCATGGAGGGTCGTCAGGAAACTTGGAGAAATCATTAACTACTCCAAGGTTTATACCTGCTTTGTTCAGATGGGGAAGAATACGAATCCCCAAGGGTGGAATGGAACTGGGATTGTCATCAAATTTCTTTTGGAATTTGGGGTCGAAAACACAGTCATATGCAGGGTTTTGAGGTTCAGACGAGAGATTCAGACAGTAATTCAAGGCAAGTTTTAGTCGGCGATTTGAGAGGGATGGTTCTCCTGCCTTGGCATACAAGCTATAAACAGGAGTGGTGCGGAACGCACCCAGACACAGTCCAAACCCTTGATGGTAGACAGGGTCTAGACTTTTCAGGTAGGACAGTCTGGCAGAGCCGCACACTACACATCCATAGTCCAGCTTGGAGTGGATCAGAGCCCTGTCAAGTGGAGGAGAGTTTTCCTATCAGCGCCCCTCTCTGTGTGCGCCACAACTCGCAGAATGTTCAGTGCTTTCTGACATGCAGTTTTAATGTGTTGGATATGACTTTTAAAGTTCAGTTTTTGATCGAAAGTAACACCCAGAAATTTGGCTTCTTTTACAGCTTGTGGGCTTGTCCAGACGAATTTCAGGATCAGCAAAGAATTGACGAAAATTGTGGAAATGGATTCACTGAGTTTTGGTACTTGAGAAGGTAAACCCATTTTTCTCGGCCCACTGTTGTTGGATCTTGTTGACACAAAGTTGGAGTCGACGCTGTACGCTGGCGTAAAAAGCTTTAACTGCGTACAGCGCAAAGTGGTCAACGAACAGAGAGGACTCAGAATCCAGGCTTACCGATTTCACAATGTCGTTGATTTTGATGCTGAAAAGGGCAGGAGAAAGGATGCTCCCTTGAGGTATACCCAACTCCTGCACGTGGATATCAGAGAGTGTGGTGCCAACACGCACCTGGAACTGTCGATCAGCCAGAAAGTTTTGGATAAACAGAGGCAGATGACCACGAAAACCAAGTTTATGCAGATCCATAAGGATTCCTGATTTCCACGTGGTGTCATACGCTTTTTCGAAGTAAAAAAACATAGCAACCACATGCTGTTCATTGACAAAGGCGTTGCGGATGGTGGTTTTCCAGACGGACTAAATGGTCAACTGTCGAGTGGTACTTCCAGAACCCGCACTGGTCACTGGCCAAAAGGCCATCGGTTTCCAGCTTCCACATCAGACCGGATTTGACCATCTTTTCCATTAGCTTTTAGAGGCAGCTGGTCAGAGCTATTGGTGATAATTTGAAGGGTTGGTAAGGTCCTTTCCAGGCTTAGGGATTGGAATGATCAGGGCTTTCCGCCAGGAGGGCGGAAAGCACCCCGTGGTCCAGATATAGTTGTAGACTTTAAGAAGGGTCTGGAGACAGCTTTCTGGAAGATGTTTCAAAACCTGCTACGGAATTTCTGATGGGCTCGAGCGTTGGGACCTGAAGGTCTTGGGTATACCCGACGCTAAGCCCGTTTGCGTGCTTTTGAGATTTGTTGGCAGTCAGAATTAAACCAAGGTGTTTTGGGCACTTGGAGTTTGTCGGAAGACATTGGAATACAGGTTTTAGCACAGTTTATCACAGCATTGGTTAGAGATTCTGCAGGGTCTTGACTCTAAAGAATATCAATTTCCTGGAATTCTTTTGAAATACTGGCAGCAAAAAGATTCCAGTTAGCCTTCTTATAATTAAGATGTTGTGAAAAACAGAGGCATTTTCAGTTAATACAGGTTTTAAGAGAACTGTGAAATGGTCACTTCCATGCAGATCATCATGGACAGACCACTCATAGTCCAGGACCACGTATCGATAAATCTGAATATGAAAATGAACCTGAGGAAGAGTGGAGGTAAGTTGGAGCTCCATTGTTCAGACAACACAAATCAAAGTCTGAAAGGACATCTTCAAGAAGCAGACCTCTGGATGATGAATTCACACTACCCCAAAGAGGATTGTGTCCATTGAAATCACCCAACAGCAAAAAAGGTCGAGGAAGTTCTCCAATCAGACCGACAAGGTCCTGACGACAAGCCGGGACAGAAAAAAAAGGTGGCAGATATAGTGAACAAATTGTAACAGTTTTATGGAGAGTAACTCTCGCAGCTACTGCCTGAAGAGGGGTAGTCAGAGCAACAGGACTTAACAGCAGTTTTGTGTATAAGAAGGGTAACACCGCCCGTTAGTCCTAGTGTGGATGGTTGTGCAGGTTTGGAAAGAATATTAAAGCCAGAAAGAGTGAAGGTCTCCTGGCTTTGAATTTTAGTTCCCTGAAGAGCTACGGCATAAGGTTTTAATGTTTGACACAGAAGCTGCAGCTCCTCAAAGTTTGAGTTTAAACCACGGATATTCCAATGAACTATCTTACTGTCCATGGTGCAGGGGACGAATAGTAGAGAAATCAGTTCATCTCCGAGTCATCGTCTGCGTCCAATGGAGCGTATTTGTTGTTCAGTTGCACTGGATTGTTTTGGTCTCCAGACCTGCTGGCAGACTTGCCTGCAGGTGAAGACGGCTTGAGTTTTGGAGACGGTGGAGGTTTCTTCTTCATCTCCACTATCTCCACACTAGGTGGTACTCCCTTGCCCGCACGGGCACCGCTCACGAGAGTTCGAGGCGGCAGGGCTGGCTTTTTATTCTGCCCAGCAGCTGATGCAGTAGACTGCTGGGCAGTCTGAGGGGTGGTGGATTTATAGCCCCCACCAGGGGCACCCACTTGGGGTTGGGAGGTGGTGGTTTTGCTTCCACCAGAGTCTGACATTTTACCTTGCAATGTTTTGGTGAAAATGAATTCATCAGTCTGGCAGCAGACTGAACGGGTTAAAACTTTCTTTATAGCCGAAGCATATGAAGACACACTGTTGACGTTTGACTACCAACAACCTGTTTGAGTGCTTCAAAAAACGAGGTTTTCTTTTCAGTTTTTACTTTTTGGGTGGTGGACTCCTGGATCCAAACATAGCAGTTGCCTGAAGAGGAGGGGTGGTCGCCACTGCAGTTTGCACAATGAGCCGGGTCTTTACACGGCCCATCATGGGTTGCCTTGCTACAAACACCACACACCTCCTCCCCAGAACAGCGGTCTCTGACATGTCCAAACCTCTGGCATTTGAAACACTGCATCGGGGATAGAACACATAGTTGGACACGGATATTCAGGTATCCTACTTTAATGACCGGAGGTAACAAAGGGCTGCAGAATGTCAGAAAGAGGGTGTTGGTGGGGACTCTTCTGCACCTTTATGGACTGTCACCCTATTGAACCTCCGTCACACCTTGGGATGCTAGTTCTTCCTTGATCTCCGCCTCTGAGACACCTTTCAAATCCAGGCACCGAATGACACCTTTGGACGAATTCAACTGCTTATGGGGAGTCACCCGGATTTCTCTGTCCATGAGCCTTGTTGCCCTCAGCAGCTGTTCTGATTGCTTCTTTGACTTACAATGAACAAGGAATGAGCCGTTTCGTAGCCTCTTTACCGACCGAGGGTCGCCTGCTATTCCTTGGAAGCCTTTCTAAATTGCAAAAGGATTCAGAGCTGAAATAGGCTTTTCCTGCTCTGTCCCTTCAATCACGAGCCAGGAAGCCCAGAACCTGTCCTCTCTCTCGTCTCCATATCTGAATCACTGTCTGAATCCAAATGTCTGGAAATAGGGTCCACTGCCTTCCTCTTCTTTATGGGGGGAATGATTTTAGATGAAGCCATGTTTGTGTGTATAAATTTCGTCTCCCCCTTACCCACCTACCATGGAGTCCAGCAAAGGGGCCAGGGCCAATAAGTCACTGTGTTGACCCCTTCCAGGTTTCAGGAGACATACGACAAACAGAACGCCACCCTAAACCCCCCCCCCCCCCCCCCCCCCCCCCCCCCCCCCCCCCCCCCGATCATGCTCAACCTCCGGGAGCAGAGAGCCAAGCACTGCAGGGGTTATCTTGGCCAGCCGGAGAACTGCCTGTCTTGACCCAGTCCCATGCTGGGGAGCCAATAAATACACCCAGGCCAGAGTGTACCTCCAGTCTAGGAGAGATCCGAACCAAAGTGATGTGTTGAGGGCGCTTGCCCTCTCAATCACCAGGATCTCATTCCCCTCCGTCACAGGTCGCGCCGCACGGCAAACGCGGCGGATCTTTAGAAGACCACAGAGAGAAAAAGAGAGTGGAAAAGAAGACTTGAAGGGGAGACGAAGATAGAAAAGAGCCAACAAGAAAGGTAGAAAACAAGAAAAAAAAAAAAAGTGGGTTACTGTTAGTCAGGGTCCTCACCCTTAGCCTATCTGACATGGGAGGCCCTACCAGGGGCATCAGCTCCTTACCACATTGTGCTTAGGCCAGACAGCAACATGACTTTTCAGGCCTAGAAGCATTTTCAAAAACTAGCCTATCTTCAAGTATTGATGCCCCCGACAGCAAAACCTAAGGGATCACCGGACCGCGCAAGCCCTGCGACCACGGCAAGGTTGCAACCCCCCCGGAGGGCGCCAGTCCTCAAGGAGATTTAATGTCAAGTCGACATGAGACCACCAACCGGAGGAGACACAGTATTGCTGACGAGTTCAAATTTCTTAATAATAGAAGTCGGGGTCAAGGAGAGTTTTTTTGTTGTTGTCAACTGTCATTTTACACACACACACACACACACACACACACACACACACACACACACACACACACACACATTTGTTTCAACAATAGTCGTATTTATCTGAACACCGAACGACAAATCTCCTCACTACGTCATGTCACAATGAAATCACGCAAATGCTGCCGCCGCCGCCGCCGCCGCCGCCGCCGCTGCTGGCTGCTGATAATAACTATACTGATGATGATGATGATGGTGGTGATGACAGCAAATATACACACGAGTTAAAATGACAGTAAGGAATAATCTTGAATGCCCCAGCGAATAGCCGTGACAAGTGAACCTCACGTCAATAAACAAGTACCACTGAATACCACCAAAGAGATTCGGCAGCAGTGCGGTGCCTACCCTGGCGGGTTGCTTCATGGTCACCTGACACTGATCGCTCTGTATAGACTTCGGTGCAAGGGTCGCAACAGGATCCACCCGGATGAGGCTGTGTATGGGACAGCCAGTAGAACGAGGGGCGTGGGAACAACGCCAGTGTGTGAGGAGAGGGGCGACTGGGACGGTACATGGGGAAGAGGGCCTGGGGTATAGATCAAAGATGAAGTAAAAAGACAAAAAAAAACACAACAACAAAAAAAAAAAAAAACAAAAAAAAAAAAACAACAACCGCGTTTCAATAACAAACTTGGAAAATACGTTCAGCAAAACTTATTTCACGTTGAACTGATCCATTAACATTATTTATATATATAAAAGAAACAAAGTTGTTAAACACCATCACAGGTAAACGAATGCGTGCGTGTGTGCGTGCGTGCGTGCGTGCGTGCATGCGTGCGTGCGCGCGCGCGCGCGCGCGCGCGCGTGTGTGTGTGTGTGTGTGTGTGTGTGTGTGTGTGTGTGTGTGTGTGCATTCAGTCACATTGAATGTCTTGATGATACTGACACATTACATCTGAAAATCAGAATTGTGAACGCGAATACAGACAAGACACAGACAGGGAAGAACAGGTGGAGAGAAAGTTGGAGCGTCCAAATAGCAACCGACGAATGAAGGGGGGGGGAGAGTAGAGAAGTAGGAACAGGGGGGTAGGTGGGAGAGAGTAGGGAGGGGTTGGTTCACAGCAGGTAAAGCAACGCAATAGACAGGTCATCAACAACCACTGATGAAGGCAAAATACACTTTTCTATGATGCACTTACTGATGAAGGCAAAATACACTTTTCTATGATGCAATTACTGATGAAGGCAAAACACACTTTTCTATGATGCACTTACTGATGAAGGCAAAATACACTTTTCTATGATGCAATTACTGATGAAGGCAAAATACACTTTTCTATGATGCACTTACTGATGAAGGCAAAATACACTTTTCTATGATGCAATTACTGATGAAGGCAAAATACCCTTTTCTATGATGCAATTACTGATGAAGGCAAAATACACTTTTCTATGATGCACTCACTGATGAAGGCAAATACCCTTTTCTATAATGCACTTACTGATGAAAGCAAAATACACTTTTCTATGATGCACTTACTGATGAAGGCAAAATATACTTTTCTATGATGCACTTACTGATGAAGGCAAAATATACTTTTCTATGATGCACTTACTGATGAAGGCAAAAAAACCTTTTCTATGATGCACTTACTGATGAAGGCAAAATACACTTTTCTATGATACACTTACTGATGAAGGCAAAATATACGTTTCTATAATGCACTTACTGATGAAGGCAAAAAAAACTTTTCTATGATACACTTACTGATGAAGGCAAAATATACTTTTCTATGATGCACTTACTGATGAAGGCAAAATACACTTTTCTATGATACACGTTTCTGCGTTGATTCCGAGTCAGCGCTATATAGCTTGCAAAATTGGGAATCAAAAATAAGAAAAAGCTTTTCTTTTTAAAATAAGATAGTATATACATGTCATTATGTTGTAGGGAATTGGGATATCTTTTAGCTAGATTCCATCACACTGTGGCATATCTGGTGATGAAACTGCGGATAAACTATCTAGAGAGGGTGCGTTAAGAAAAACACCTAAAAAGTAATTTAAAAACTTGATGTTCAAGAAATTAATTTCGTTATGAGAAAAATGCGTGAACAGTGAACACCCTCCAGAGAAGTATGAAATCTTATCATGTCCACGATATTTGTCAGCTTTGATACACAAGCTTCGACTGAATTCGTGGAAAACCAATTTTTCCCAAAATGTAGGATGCAATCGTTCAAGCCTTTTATCTGTGGACCATATTCTTTTTCATTGTTCAATAGTAACTTCATTATATAATGAATTGAACGTGGATGTGACTGTATATGATTCTATCTAAAACAATAACCCACAAACCAGAAATTGTGCAAATAATAAAAGCGCTCTCCATGCATCAAATTAATAGATTTTTTTTTATCAACGCGCTCTCTTCTCCTTGCTCCTTTTTACTTATTTATTTTTTTTGAAGTCTAACATCCCCAAGCGTGAACAGACTCTAAGAACTCACTGATGAAGGCAAGCATACGGAAATTTCATACTCACATGAGGGCACATGGAATTCTTGTCGCTTTGCCTCCCACTGCAGCCGCGGCCATGTTGTCGAAGTTCCGTTTGCAATCTGAAAGAGTTGAACAGAAACGGCACGGCTTGGCTTGTGCAATTCTTACACTAGCGCCTCTAAATGGTGCTGATTGACGTCATCGGTACAGGCAAGGTCAAGGCCGAGGGGGATCGAGGAAAAAGACAGGTCAACCCTTTGCCACTACCTTTGGCCGAGAGGGGGGATCGAGGAGGAAAAAGACAGGAATCGTGTTCACTGAACTGTGTATGAGCTGTGTATGTTCGTGCCTTGCCACCCTTGGGGGGGGGGGGGGGGGGGGGGGGGGTGTGTGTGGTGGGGGGGGGGGGAGGGGGGGGGGGGGTGGGGGGGGGGGGGGGGGGGGGGGGAGGGGGGGGGGGGGGGGGGGGGGGGGGGGGGGGGGGGATATGGGGGGGGGGGGGGGGGGGGGGGGGGGGAGAAGAGGGGGAGGGAGGGGTGGGGGAAAGGGGGTAAGGGGGGAGAGCTATGGGGATGGTGATGATGGTGATCAAGATCTCTCTCTCTCTCTCTCTCTCTCTCTCTCTCTCTCTCTCTCTCTCTCTCTCTCTCTCTCTCTCACTCTCTCTCCCCTTTAACTTAAAGATTTCCCGTCTCACTTACTTGATCTTTCGATTAAAATGATTAACATCCATATGCAAAATTTTCTGTCTGTACACCATACACTGAATACGCTGTCTGAACACACATCCTACTCCTTTACACCTCTCATCTCCACTCCCACTCTCTCTCTAATCTCTCTTCCCCCCCCCCCCTACCCACTATCCCTCTCTGTGTCTGTGTCTGTCTGTCTGTCTGTCTATCTATCTATCTATCTGTCTGTCTGTCTATCTATCTGTACAAGTGTTTTTTTTGTTCACCATGAAGTTCATTTTGAATTGCAGTGTACTGCCTTGAGTGGTTTTTAAATTGCCTCGAAGACCGGAAACAGCGTTAATCAAGGGCTGTAACTGTTTGCCTCCCATAATGACACAAAAGTGCCGTACTCCAATCCAGTTATGCGAGCGTTAGGCTCCTAGTAGTACACATAAACACGAAACGTACACAGAACACACATTGTCTGTTATAGGTGCAATACTGTTTTCAAAGTCCACTGGAACTGTCATTGCTTCCGTACTATTCTGCTACCACGTATGCTACTGCCGCGGACTATAGCACCTACAATTAAACCTGATGCTGCTGCTGCTGCTGCAAAGCACTGCTACTGCCGGTAATGCCTGGGTACGGTGTGGTACCGCTACAATTAACTTGTGAATATATACATCATGTCATGCTGTCATCGATGTGCTGCTAAAGTATTTCAATGACATCCTTTGCTTCTCTCTCTCTCCGTCTCTCTGTCTCTGTCTCTCTGTCTGTCTCTCAGTCTGTCTGTCTGTCTGTCTGTCTGTCTCTGTCTCTCTCTCTCTCTCTCTCTCTCTCTCTGTGTGTGTGTGTGTGTGTGTGTGTGTGTGTGTGTGTGTGTGTGTGTGTGTGTGTGTGTGTGTTATGCCTATGTGTGGGAACAACTATTTGTAATCATGTATTGCTTGATAGATCTATTAATTTATCTATTATTGTTAATTATTCATATGTATCGAGTGATGCGTCGGTGGTATCTAATGAAAAAAAAACCCACTTGTTGTGGTACATCCACAATCGTGTGGACCTCAGCTTGCTAAGCGTGGGCTTTCAATGCCCGTGCGTGTGCAGGAGCGGACGGATGGGGGAGAATGAGGTGGGTTTCTTGTGCACGCAGCTTGTTCTTGTGCTGTGAGAGTGGTAGTGTAGCAGATGCTGTCTATCCATGGTTGCACGTGCAATATGTTCCACAGGCCATGGTGAGGAGTGAGGTCAAGAACAGTGGTATGTCTCTTCCGTCCCTTGATTATCCTACGACTGTTTTTTATGTATTATACTTTCTGTTTTTTTAAATAACTTATTTACTTCTTTTCTATTGCTACCATCATCATCATCATCATCGTCATCGTCATCGTCATCGTCATCGTCGTCGTCGTCGTCATTATTATCATTATTATTGTTGTTGTTATCATCATCATCATCATCATCATCATCATCATCATCATCATCATCATCATCATCATCATCATCGTCGTCGTCGTCATCATCATCATCATCATCATCATCATCATGATCATCATCATCATCATTGTACTATTTCTATTATTGTTGTTGACGATGATGATGATTGTTGTTTGTGTGTTGTTACTACAGATCAATGATAACTCTGTCATTGTCTGAAAATTTCTTCTACACACACACGCACGCACACACGCACGCACGCACACACACACACACACACACACACACACATACAGACGGACTGACTGACTGAAACTAATTTATTGTCAGATTAACCCATGGCTGTACTGACATTTAGAAAACATTATGAACAGAATGTCAGCATTTTTCATTTAATGAAAAGGAATATAATTCACACACACACACACACACACACACACACACACACACACACACACACACACACACACACACACACACACACACACACGCTCACACACACACATGCATAAATACACAAATGCAAACATCTCTATACGACCCCCCCCTCCCCCCCCCCCCCCCCCCCACACACACACACACGTTACCCACAGTTGGGCGACACACCTTTTATTCCTTTATTTATTTATTTATTTATTCATTTTATTATTCATTCATTTATTTGCTTATTAATTCATTTATTGTCCTGTTGTGTTTCTCATTTTTGTGTATTTTTTTGCTTTAATTGTCAAAATAAGGTTTCTACAGAAAGTGAAAAATAAACTCCCCTCTTTGCATTTTTTTTGTCACATGCGCTTAGCGCATTCTAGAGCACCACACGGGGACTTCAGTTTATTTATTGCCTCATCCGAAACACTAGCACGCAGCCCATCTTAAGGCCTTGTGGAAAAATGGGTGGGAGAGGAAAAGAAACCTCACTTCGCCCAGGATTCGAAGCAAGAATCCGGGAATCTCTCGCTTCCTAGGTATGTGTATGTGCTATCCACTGGGCCACCTTTCCACATATTCTCTGTTTAACTAGAAAAAAGGAGAAGCATCATCATGCTGCTTATAAACTGCCTGTTCCTGCGTTTAACACAGCTGGAGGGGGGTGGGGTGGGGTGGGGGTGGGGGTGGGGGGGGAATGTTGTGGCGGGGAGGGGGGGGGCAAAGAGAACCCGACATTCAAATGGATGTGGTATATCACCATTCCTGTACACACTGCAGCTCATGTTGCCATGTCAAGGGTGTCACTGCGTTCTCGTCGGGGGGTAGAGGGTGTATGGCGTTTCAGACGACGATTGAAAGGAAAACATTAACTGTCTGTTTGTAGTGAGTGGCCCCTCGCGGTGGTTTGGAATATGGCTGGGAAGAGAGGAAAGGGGGGGGTGGGGGGGGGGGGGGGGGGAAGTTGAGAGGGTGGGGATGGCTGAGAGGGTGGGGATGGGAGGGAGGGGGTGGGGGGCGGGAGAAGGAAGAGCAGACAGTATTGTTGTGGCTGCATACCAAACACTGATGCGCCAAGGCCTTGTTTAAGGTGTCAAGTATTTATAGACTCGTACAATTAGAAGTTTGGAGAATTGTGTGTGTGTGTGTGTGTGTGTGTGTGTGTGTGTGTGTGTGTGTGTGTCTCTCAAAGTTGATTCTCCTCATTTTCTGTCATATGGCCCTCAAGGTACAAGCCAGGTGGTTCCAAGCAGACAGATTTAAATCAAAGGAATGGGACTATTCGGGAGCCTCCCGCTGGCGCAAAGACAGGGTCACGGGTGAGTGCAAAGGCCTGAAATGTGACGTCAACTAAAGGGAAAGTCATTTAATTGATTTATTTGATTGTGATTTCGTCTATGGAAATCCCCCCAAACAAGGGAAATAATTGGTGGGGAGCTGTGTTCTTTTGATCAATTATCAACTTAATATTGAACGCCAGCTCAAATTTATACTTGGCTTCAAAACGATTTCATGGATTATAAAGTGTTTTTCTTATGGTGCAAAATCCCACTGGTGGTGTGTGGCCTGTGGTGCAATAGGACCGAGCCCCTTTGATTATGCAAACGAAGTTACATCCGGGTCAGATGGCGTCACGGTACACATGAGACGGGAGGGAAGGGGGAGATGGGGGGGGGGGGGGGGGGAGGGGGGAGGGCCTGTGAATGTGTGAGGTCGGAGGTGGGGTGAAAGGGTGGAGGCTTTGGAGTGGTGGTGAGGGGTGGGTGGGTGTCTCGTGTAGAGATCAGAAACCTTGTTCAGACGAAGCGTGAATTGGTCTCGGAGGAGAGGGGGGGAGGGGGCGACGTCAAACGTATGATATACAGCTGTGTAATCTTGTCTTAATTCAGTTCAATGACAATTCGCCTTCTGCAGAACAAACAAAAGCAAAGCATAGCGAAGCAAAGCAAAGCAAAGCAATGCAAAAGCAAAACAAAACAAAAGCAAATTTTAAAAAAGAAATGATAATAAATCTGCCAGACCAACAGGGACAAACAAATTACAAATAAAAAAATTTGTCTGTATCTCTCAGGCCTGGTTGACGCTGGGGTATGTTATTTTGAAAAGGAATAGAGTACAGCCATGTCATGTAGTCTCTTGCCAAAAATGAACTCTGTAGCATCGTCTATATCATCCTCATCCTCACTGATTAGCACAGTTGAAAAATTGTCTCAGGTTCTGTGGCCCTTCAAGCACTGCTCTCATAGTGACCTCAGTTTCAGTTTCCTTTTCTCAGCTGTTCCCTTGGTGAGGTCATGTCATGGTTTACTGGTGTCAGCAAGTTCAAGGGGATTGTTGCTGGACTGATGTGGTAACGTCCTCAGGGGTAGGGGGTGGGTGGGTGGGTGGAACCTCACTCACGCTGGCCCCACGACTAAGCGTTATTTTCATTAGCAGAGGGCAACAAAAAAAAAGCATCAAAGAATCTTGGTTTCTGCCTGTAAACACTGAGAATAAAGTAGAGGTTGTTTCTTTTTCATCAACCTGATGCACAATTAAAAAAAGTGTAAGGGCTGCATAGCAGTATACCACATAAAAGAAACACCAAGCACTTAAACAAAACATACATGTAGTATGTAATCAAACACTTTGTGAAATATGAACGTCAAATATGAAATTAATTATTTTAGAATTGCTCTTAAGATCATTATCACGATAATTGCTTACCTATTTTATTATCACTGGCATAAGTATGGGAATAGGCATGGTCTCGCCTGAAAAATAATTAAGATGTAAGAAAAAAATGTATGCAAATGCAATGCAAAGATTGTTAGTAAACATGGCACAGAGAAGAACTAATACTGAAATTCACAATGCATGGTAAATTGAAACTATTACTCTGAAACTGTCTTTATTGCTTCCTATGCATGTCTATCAAAATCTTCATGAATCATGACAGCCTCCTACTGGCAAGGTTTGAAGTTAAACATATTTCAAGTCCAATTTTCATAACGGGCTTGTGTTTGGGCTCAAACCCACGCACATCTTAACCACTATGCCACTTCCCTCCCTAATGGAATACCTTTTAAAATGAAGTGCTCATCCAACAGCATTACAAAAACCACACATTACAGTGGACCTCCTAATGTCATATCAGATCCTCTTCCTCTTGTGAGACCTGTCTGTAAACCTTTTCTTCTTTACATCTCTTACTGGACATCTGAGCGTTCGAGGCTTCATTATTTTTATCTTATCTGTCTAAAGACTCTACTAATGTCCTAAAAGAGGCGTATGTTTGGAAGTGGTGAAATAACATTCCTTGTCATTATTCTGGGATGTCATTTTGAGATGAGACAAAATTAATTGTCACAGATTGAATCCTGGAAACAGTTTATATAATAAAAAAAACTCTCATAATAATGTAAATGAAAATTATGCTAACAATTTATATGCCAAGAGCTTGTTATGTTGCCAGTCCAAGCTGACATGACTGAGCTGGATGATATATTCCATGCCACCATCTGTTCAAAGACAGTCTGTTTATTAAGATATATGTTCATGCTGTTCGATGTGCCCTATTGGAACCGTTATGGCTGAGCTAGATAGTCTTTCTCCCCCACTAAAAACAATACCAGTTCGTCACAAGGATCCCCTTTTTGTCATAAAAAAAATAACATTCTGTAAATGAAAGGACTTGAATTTCATGATACGAAGCATCAAACAAAAAACTGCCATCAAACAAAATACAAAAAAAAAAAAATCACACCACAATTATTAAGACAACCAACCTGAGCAACTTGCCTCAGTTTCTTTCAGTTGCCTCTTTCCTTAGGTCTTGACCTTTCATGTTTCTTGCAAAATTAAGATGTTTAAGCAGATTTGCATTTACCATTTTGAAACACTAAAACAATGCTGGGGTACACAAGACCATGTTTGAATTATAAAAGAGAACATTTGAATATCTGCAAACCTTGTAGTTGCAATGCTTGGGATTCTGCTGGCACAAGAAAAACTTAGATTCTCCATCAAAAAATGTGTTACAAACTGAGTTATTGTTCAATCAGTCATGTGGCTTATTCACTGCTTCAAACTTTAAGTCATCTGGAAAACTAACATTATGTGATTCATCCCAGACAGCTTGGGCATCACTCAGCCACCTTTCAAAATGACTGGTTTGTACTAGTTAAGGGTTTAGTAATCACAGCAAGTGTATGTGGACACACACACACACACACACACACACACACACACACACACACACACACACACACACACGCACACACTCACACACACACACACACACACACACACACACACACACACACACACACACACGCACGCACGCACGCACGCACGCACACACACACACACACACACACACACACACACACACACACACACACACACACACACACACACACACACACAGAGTTTTATATAAATTCTATCAAACTTATATTTTGTTGAAAAGCAAGTATCTCTTCCCCCTCCCCCCCAGGCAATCCTCTGGAAGAAGCTGTACTCTCTCCCAATGCACATCCTCCCTCTCTATATACAAATTTCTGCCGAGCATTAGGGCTATGAACATTTTTTGTACATTTAATGACACAGCACCAGTTTATAAAATTATAATAGTTCATTTGCTTCTACAACATTTGGACATTGCCTACTAACAATTTAATGTCTGAAAGGCTGGTCAGGATAAAATTACGTGGACTGACAAATGCATACATTAACATATAGTGGTTAAGAAGGTTCAGATTCATGAATCTGAATGACCGACAGAGAAATACAGAACAGTAGTACAGCTGACTTACGTGTGTGCAATATGTTGTGCGTACGTTCACACACGGAACCTCGGTTTATAGTCTCATTCGAAGGACTGTGTGGGGAATGGAATCAGAACCAATGTTAACTCCGATAGAAAAATCCCCCTGTACCGAAATTCGAACCCGCACCCCAGATCACGAGTCCGGCGCTCTACCAACTGAGCTATTTCGGCCCCTTCCGCCCCCAACAAGTGACATCAACATTTTTTTCTGATTACAGCGCAGCCGACCCTACTCAGAGTCTTTTGAGGAC
>JADBJO010000970.1:0-2500 GCA_016801955.1 Conus betulinus | reverse complement strand
GAGCTGTACTGATCTTGTGGTTTGTTGTCTGTTACTGTTGTGTTCTGCACTACGACAAGATGTACACCTTTGTGTTGAGCTGTACTGATTTTGTGTTTTATTGTCTGTTACTCTTGTGTTCTGCACTACGTGTCGCACTATATTCCACTGGTTTGGACTGGACTGTAATGAATATTGCATTGTACTGGTTTGTACTGATACTGTGTTGTTTTAGACGGTACTGAATTATACTGGATTAGGGTGAATATTGTGTTGCACTGGTATGTACTTATCGTTCTGGACAGTACAGAATTGTACTGGACTGGGTTGAATATTGCGTTGTACTAATGTGTATTGTATTGTTTTTGACAGCATTGTTCTGGATTCGATCAGATGTGTTGTACTTGTTTTAGTCATTCTGCTTTGACTATTACTGTACTCTACTGGATTAGGAACGCTTGAATTGATAGAAAGGAAATACAGTGAGAGAGAAAGGAAACACAGTGAGAGAGAAAGGAAATACAGTGAGAGAGAAAGGAAACACAGTGAGAGAGAAAGGAAATACAGTGAGAGAGAGAAAGGAAATACAGTGAGAGAGAAAGGAAAACACAGTGAGAGAGAAAGGAAATACAGTGAGAGAGAGAAAGGAAATACAGTGAGAGAGAAGGAAACACAGTGAGAGAGAAAGGAAATACAGTGACAGAGAAAGGAAATACAGTGAGAGAGAAAGGAAACACAGCGAGAAAGGAAACACAGTGAGAGCTTGACAGCGGTAGTTCTTCACAGGATGCAGGTTCCTCAGAGAAGTGTGTCGGCCCTGAACTTTGCGCTCTGCAAGGGGAGCCAGACTACATCCAGGTCGTGATTCCTTGATGCCCTTCTACTGTCAGAACAAGAGATTTCTGGCGCTGGCGGGATTTGAACTGCCGGATGGGAAGGCATCTCAAAGCGCGCCTTTTTCTTAGGGAATGTCCAACCCGCATAACTATCTCACACCCTGTCCTACGTTGGGAATAGAAGACTTTTGAAGCTCACTTTTCTTCCATCTCGACCAGATCCAGTTAGAACTCTTGTCAGCTGACTCTGCAAATGGCCTGTAGAGCTCTGGTCCTCTTCTGACCCCAAAAATCGAAAGCAAAGTTCATGAGAGTATGGACTGATCAGCCCACGAACCCCCTTGTTCCAACCTCTTCTTTTTTTGGTTTGGAAGCCTGATTCTGTCGAGATGCTGATCAGACAAGCAAACTCATCAGCCTTGTGGATGTGAGGTGGTTCCATTCTGCTTTCAAACGGCCTAGTGGGTTCAATCAGGATCATTTGTTTTGACGAAGCTGACTGGAGTATTGCATTCGGTATTACGCCACTCTTCCTGATGATTTCAAGATGGGTTTCCTAGTCTGGAAGGTCTGCTGTGCACCCCTAGTCATCCAATTCATTCGATAAACACCGATTCCTGGTAATGTCTATCAAAGCTGTTCCAAGCCATGATTTGTGGACTCCTGCCGTGTATAACGTCGGTACTGGAGCTTCTAATGGAGAAGAGTTTCCCTCAACATTATGACGTGATATTGGTCTGAACTGGTTAATGTCATTCGAGTTCTACTGTCTGGGAATGGACACTCTATCAGGTATCATCCACTGGTCTCTGACATTCAAGTTCCTCCATGCTGATCTCACTGGTTTGTAGAGCCACTCATTGGGACATTTCTTCCTTTAGGTCTAGGCAAAGATTCGGCTTTGGCTTTCTTGACCACATACTGTTCTGCATTATACAACGTTGAATTGAATTAAGTTAGAAAAAACACACTTATTTGTATTGTGATATATTGTTTTGCCTTGACTTGTCTTGTCTTGTCTCGTCTCGTCTCGTCTCGTCTCGTCTCGTTTCGTCTTGTATAGTATTATACTACATTTTCGTCAGGTCATATTTCGCTGTGTCAAATTGTGACTGCTGTCCCCTGGGGAGAGTAGTGAAGTGGCGGTAGGAGGGCGGTTAGGTGGAGAGTGGTGGTGGTGGTGTGGCAACTTCTGTGAGAATTAAGTCGTGATCTGGGGATTTCCAGATTCATAGGCCGGTGCCTTATCCACAACGTTCTATCACCAACACACACAATTCAGTCACCAACACAGACCATTCAGTCACCAACACAGACCATTCAGTCACCAACACAGACCATTCAGTCACCAACACAGACCATTCAGTCACCAACACAGACCATTCAGTCACCAACACACACCATTCAGTCACCAACACACACCATTCAGTCACCAACACGCAGCGACACTCCCGTTTCTTAATGTTGAAATGATGACGATGACATAAATGGTGACGTCTGCAGTAGCGATGACAAAAGCGAAGAGATAAGAGCGATAATGATGACGACTATGACGATGATGACAGACACGATGACGCTGAAGGTGAAGGTGGCGGCAATGGACAACAGACAAGTAACATACTGGTGATCTTAACAGACAACACACAACATCGGTGATGGTCACCATCATGATGGTGACAGCTCAG
>JADBJO010000969.1:465000-518552 GCA_016801955.1 Conus betulinus | reverse complement strand
CACACCCACCCCCTCCCCCACCACTCCACCACCCACCACACACAATCACACACATATTCATATGACTGCATGCCTCGGATACTCACCCCCACACATGGGTAAAAAGGATGAAAGGGACAAAAAAACACAGTTGCTGGCAGTGAGGCATGAGAGATGTGGACCGAAATACCACAGACACGCTTGAAGGAGATCGGAGCAGTAAGATCCGGTGAGGAGACATTTAATCCACAAGCCTTATAAAATCTGCCATGCCGAACAAAAGCAAAGAAAAGAAATGTTAGAAAAAGAAAGGAGAAGACGAACAAGAAGAAAAGAAATGAGAAGATGAAGAGAAAGGAAGCATAGAAGGAGGCAAAAAATAGTACAAAGAAGAAAAAGAAGAGACGAAAAGAAGAAAGAAAAAAGGAGATGAAAAGAAGAAGAGGAAAGAACAAAGAAAAGAAGGAAAATATGATATGTGAGTATGAAAGAAAATCTCTCTCTCTCTCTCTCCTCTCTCTCTCTCTCGCTCTCTCCTCTCTCTCTCCTCTCCCTCTCTTCTCTCTTGTGCACCCAAGTCACCGATCATTTCACATCATTGACAAAAAACCTCTTTCTCACTCATATCAAAAACATCTCTCATCCTCTCTCTCTCGCCTCTCTCTCTCTCTCTCTCTCTCTCAGTGCACCCGGGCAAAGAGACTGATAGATAAATGCACTTAATCACACACATAAAAGAAGCATCCACAAATGAACCGAGAAGGTGAAAGAATCACAAAGAAAAGCATCATAAGGCTATAATTATGCAGAAGAGGAAAAGAAAACACACTCCGAAAAGTTAGCATATTTGCAGAACACACACACACACACACACACACACACACACACACCCATTAAGTCAACGTGTCATGTTTGCAGAAAAGCAAAGTGAGATAACAATAAATAAAGGTATCTGAGAAAAGAAAAGAATAAAAGTGAAAAGCAAAACAAAACAAAACAAAAAACTAAAACAAAAAATAACAAAGAGAAGAAGTAGAAGAAGAAGAAAAACAACAACAAAACAACAACACAACAAGAAAGAAGAAGAAGAAGAAGAACAACAACAACAACAACAACCCACTAAAAAAAACTCACATATTTGCTTGTTTAAAAAAAAAAAACCCAAAAATAAATCAGTTGCATAAATAAACTAAACAGGTTCACAAGGAAAAGAAAGCCCCTAAGATAACACCACATTAACTCAGCGTCTTGGTAATCAACATGAAAACGTGCAAAAGAAAAGAAAGGAAAAAAAACTGCAACACAAAATCATATCATATGCGAGGATAAAAGGAAAGCCCTTTCTGATGATAATATAATTATCTTACGCTTGTTGAACTCTTGTTCAGTGCACATAGCGAGCTGTAAGGAAGGATGACATAACAGCCCTGTTAAGCCCGTACGATTTTTGTTCTACTTTGTGTGTGGGAAAATACGATGAATATAACGGGGACCAAAACAAACGAACAAAGCCGTACCGCCGAAATTCTTGAGCGGTTATCAAACTTGCGGTCTCTAACCATGGCATTGGCTTTGACCAAAGCGGGACAACTCTTGATAACTTTGGCGCGCGAAATAGGCTCGTGATGTCTGCTTCTTTCCGCAACATGTTAGCGACACACCGAAAACAGCACGCAAGAGAGAATGAATTTTAGCAATTTTCAAGCTGATGAATCTTTTTTTAAAGTAATTTGTATAAGAAAAAAAAAGCACATATCTTTACCGTAGTTAATACCAATCAGATGGTTGCTACCCGAAGAAGAAGCCTGAGCTGTACGACGGCAGATAAAAAATGTATACTCAAACCAATATGCTTCCCTGCTGGGTCATACTGAACGTGCGCGCAGATGAGCATAAGCCCAACCCATCCGGTTAGATGTCATGACTCAAGCATTTCTATTTGTTGAACGGGGGGGGGGGGGGGGGGGGTGTGAACGGGGGAGGGGGGGGGGGGTGGGGGGGGGGGGGGGTGTGGGGGGGGGGGGGGGGGTGGAAGAAGAGATGCATTTCACTATTGAATACAACAACAAAAAACACACACACACACTTACAGAGGGATACCAAGCTATTTTGCTTCATTACAATACAGTTAAAGAAATGTGGTCCTATTTCAAAAATCTTTTTTCGAATTTGAAATAAATAAACTATACAAACACCTTAGTTTTCATGTTCATTTCTGATTCTATGACCTTTATGGACCAAGGACTTTTTAATTCTAAATGTTTACAGCCTCAAAAGAGACAACCCAGAAATTCTCTCAAGAAATTTGAAGAACATATTCAAAAAGTAAGAAACCACATCTGATAATAGCAGATGACAGGGATTTAGTGTCGAACCGGAATAACGATTATGATAATTACAAACACACCAACAAGACAAGTAAAATTGTTAGTGACATGATGGCTAACTTCGATCTTGTAGATATATGGCGAGAATGTTATCCAGACAGAAGGACGGTTTCTAGGAAAAGTCCCAACCCAGCAACGTAGCAGATAAGGTTTTTACTTTCCGATAAGCAAACATATGATATGTGGACATAGCAGACTGTGAAATAATCCCAGGCTACAGATACGATCACACAATGGTAGTGTTTGAAATTTAAGAATTCCACTGATGAGAAAAGGTGGAAATTTAATTGTTTGATTACTCAGAGAGTCTAAATATGTAACTGAAATCAGTAATGTCACAAAGAAAACAATAAAAGAGTATGGCAGTGGCTTATTAATATAAAACTAGAATTTGACCAAACATAATTGAAGCAACTAGAATTTACAATATCACAACAACTGGTTTTTTGACATTTCATTGTTGAAAATTCAGTCAAATCTAAAGCATATTCCAGGGCCAAAAAAAAGACAAGAAGAAAAAAATGCTCATAAAAGAGATCCATATTTACAGAGAGAAAAATGAAAAAGTCTTCAGATAATATAAAAAGAACTTAAATCGAAGACGAAAAATTGCAAGCCATCAGACAGAAGAGAATGAAAGGTGTTTTGATAAGATCTAGAGCATGGTAATTTCTCAAGGTAAAAAAATTACAGATTATTTTTTGTGGTTTAGAGAAGCAAAATTATGTCAGTAAGCATGGAAATTCTTGAACAAACCCTAAAGATTGTTGTGAGTGAAGTGAATACCTCCTAATGTCAGTTGTAGGAAAGAGGTCATGTGGAAGAATGTAACAATGACGAGCTTGTGGAAGAGCTTCCCAAACTTAACAACAAAAGTTCCTGTTACTATGGAAGGGAAAATAATGCTATGTGAAGCAGCCGCAGCATTTAAAAGCATGAAAAGGAATACAAGTCCAGGAAAAGATGGTTTCACTTTTGAATTTTTTTAATTCTTCTGGAAACAAATTGGGGTGTTTGTAGTCAGGTCACTTAATGAAGGATTAGATAGAAAAGAACTATCTGTGATTCAGAAAGAAGGAATTATAGTATGTCTTCCCAAACCAGATTAAAAACCTAAGGAATACATAATAATAAAAAAAAGAAAAGAAAAAAAAAAACAGGCGACCCATCACATTATTGAATGTTGTATACACAAATGGGTCAGCATGCGTAGCAGCTAGAATAAAATCAGTTCTGCCAAGGTCTAATCAGTGAAGATCAAACAGGATTTATCATGGAAGATTTACAGGAGACCAGCATTAGACTTATATACGATTTAATATACCATTTCAAATAACGAAAATCATCCAGGGTTGCTGTTATGTGTTGACTTTGTGAAAAAGTTTTTGATACCATTGACTGGAATTTTATGTTCAAAGCACTAAAGGCCTTTGGATTTGGAGATAATATTTTGTAACTTGATAGAAACGTTGTATAGAAACACTAAGGCACATGTTACGATAAATGGACAAGCGTCAGATTGGTTTTAAAATCAATGGGAGTTGTAGGAGACCGGGTGATCCTATCTTGCTGTATTCATTTGTGTTACGTGTGGAAAATTCTAGCAAACATCAGACAAAACAAAAGTATCAAGAGAATATTTTGTAGAAAAATACTGAACATAACACTGCACAATTTTGCTGACGACACACAAATTTTACAAAACAGAGATCAATTAACTTTTGAAGAAACTATAAAAATCGTGGATAAATTTGGAATGATAATAGGTTTGAAAATGAATTGTGAAAAGCCATCTATTTGGCTAGGATGGAAAGAAAGTCAACAAGAAAAACATGCCACATCACAGGATGGAATGGAATCCTTCGAAATTTAAGATATTAGGAATATGGCTCACAGCAGAGCTACACACTGCACAGATATGAATTTTACTGAAAAGTTCTCAGAAATAAACACTTATACAGAGCTTAGTTCAAAAGAGTTCTAACAACACTAGAATAGCAATTTTAAAATATTGATACTATCCCAAATTGTGTACTTATTGACAACTTCTGAACCCACCAGGCAAATTCCTTGGAGGCATTGCCTCTTCTGTGTCTAAAGTACATATGGAATAATAATCTAGACAGAATTAGTAAAAAGATTGCATGAAAAGAATAGGTAAGGGAGGCAATGGATGCATGGAAAAGAATAGGTATGGGAGGCAGTGGATTTCCAGATTTAAAACTGTTCCGGTGAAAGCCTTGAAATTAGGATGGATAAGAATGTAAAGATAACGAATCATAAATGGAAAAGGATTGTAACTTTTTTATGCCTGAACGTACAAAACTAGATAAACTTGGACCGAATTGCCTGTTTACTCAGTACAAGAAAAACCTATTTTGGAAAGACATGTTTTCAAGCTTATAAAATATTTTTTCAATAAAGTAAAACCTTCTAGCCTGTCTGAAACTGTAGCAGAGCCACTTTTTCAATCAGAATGACAAATAATATGAAATTAGATAGCATTGCATTAATGAATTTTTTTTTAAGTATCTTTGCTAGTAAAACAGCAAAAAACACGAAAAGGATAGTGGTTGAAGCACGAAGTCGAACAAACAAGAAGAAAAATAAACAAATTATTAAGTTCAAATCAGTACATGGTGGTTATACAAACAAAAAAGAAAGAAATTATATGCTTTTCTGCTCACCCCCCCCCCCCCCCCCCCCCCCCCCCCCCCACCCCCCACCACTTGATACATTTAGGTCTGACCAGCACATTGGGCTAATGGGTAGGTCAGACATCCGCTAAGTCCATAGCCATGAGACCCTCTTCTTCAATTCTCTCATCTTAGTTGTTAATTCATTATCCATCAGCTTAAAATCATGCATAGTGTGGTTCTCAAAACTTAGTGGATGTGGTGTAGCGTAAATGGACTAGTCCGCACGCAGTGACGCTTCCTTGATGAAACTGAAACTGATTTAGAACAGACATCGAGCACACACACACACACACACACATACGCGCGCACACGCGCGCAGCGCGCACACATCGCTTTTACTAAAAAGGAACATTTACAAAAATTACCCATGCTTTGCAGAAAACACTGCCATATTTGTTGAAAAGTACACTGATGGTTTAAACATAGCTGACACAATCAGAAAGTGAACATAATCGATATGACACTGTTACTGGGGGCTTTGTGTTAAAAGTGAGTTTAATTGACTTGCAGCACCATGGATTTCAGTCACCATAGAAGCATTTTATAGCCATTTTAGTGGCAGTTTTCCATTATGTTTAATTTTATAATGTCGGTGTCACTATGCATGTTTATGTGGTAGTTAACTTTTGTCATGATCTTAGTATTATGTTTGATAACATATAAATTTTTTGTCATAATTCATGATTTCACTATGTTTATGAATTAAATATATGATGTTTTTCATGTTTGAATGAAAGATTTATATCAATGTATATAAATTTCTTTAAATCAAACTAAATTCAACACACACACGCACACCACAGACACACACACAAAGAAAAGAAAACCTGTAATTGTAAGTCACAAATTTTTTACATCAAACCAGTCTCCATTTTGATGTATCCAGGTAGGTGCCAATGATTTTGATATAATTTTCATTTTGTACCAAATGCTGACATAAGTTGCCAGGTCTTTATTGCTTGTCCATGATGTTTGACAATTGTGCATGCATGAAGAGGAGATGTTTGAGGCGGGTGTATACACACAGGGGAATATGTAGTTGTATTTGATGTGTGTGTATACATACTGACGAGACATGTGATGATATGTAACTTGCGTGTACACACACACACTCTCTCTCTCACACACACACACACACACACACACACACACACACATATATATATATAATTGTAATCCCTTTTGAAGGCAGAAACAGATATACAAATATATCTGCCTTCAAAAGGGATTATGATGGTTCCCTTATGGAGCTAGTGAAGAGTTTTCATATCTGCAATATATTTCTTAATTTTATGTTCATCAGTTTTCTCCATCTTCAACACCACCCCCCCCCCCCCCCCCCCCCCCCCCCCCCCCCCTTCAGACCAAATATTTGCCAAGTCATTACTATGAAGACAGTTGAGTTGTTGGCCTGCGCTTGTTTTTTTCCCCCCACTATTAGATTTTCCGTCTATGTGTTTGTCTGACTTTATTCAAGTTTAAAAGACTGTGTCAGTCTTGAATAAAGTTACTCTGTGTTAGGTTTTCCTTATGGGAGCAAAAGTTACCCCACTTGTTTACTGTCCATAACCTATGTTTTTAATGAAAGCAGTGTAAGTTCACCCTTCATTCCTTGCTGGGGGATTGAATCCAAACTCTTCACTTTAAGGAATGTAAGATGACTGCATTCTTCAGTTACTGCTGGGGTTTGAATCCTTGACTCTTAATGTTAGGAAAATAAAATGGCTGCATTCTTCACTCATCACTGATTTTCGAATCTATGACTCTTGCAAAGCAACTAA
The DNA here is from genome assembly GCA_016801955.1 of Conus betulinus. NCBI lineage: Eukaryota > Metazoa > Mollusca > Gastropoda > Neogastropoda > Conidae > Conus > Conus betulinus. Next base: position 511,706 of record JADBJO010000969.1, on the reverse strand, counting down.
TGTAACTCCTCATATGTTTTTGTTTGGGTTGGAGACCATTACCTTTAGATTTAAGGCAAATAATATAAAATAACATCTTTCAATGTAAGGGAAATAATGTAACAGCACCTCTTATGCTTAGTTTGGGTTGGAGACCATTACCCTTAGATTTAAGGTAAATAATATAACTGCACCTAGTATGCTTTGTTTGGGTTGGAGACAATTACCTTTGAATTTCAAGCAAATAATTTAACTGCACCTCTCTGCTTTGGGTTGATGACCATTAAGGCAAATAAAGTAATTGTACCTGAAATGCTTAGTTTGGGTTGCAGACCATTACTTTTATATTTAAGGCAAGTTATATGACTGTTTCTAAACCCTCTTATGGGTTTCGAACCACTGACCTTACCCTTGAGGCAGCCAATGTAAGGTTCCCCCTGCTCCCATAACTGTGATTTGCACCCATGACCTTACGACTGAGGAAGAAAAAAAGAAAAGGGAAGGAGAGAAAACTAAAGACAGAAAGTTGAGAGAAAGATAGACCAAAACAGCTAACAGAATCTGAATTGAACGTTGGAAAGCATGGTTTGTAAACCAAAGCTTTCAGGAAATCATCGAAGGTCATGCTTTGGAAGAGTTGGGAATTTTTTTTGTGAGACAAGAGTAATTATGTTTCTTCAGTTCAGTCACATTTACACGTTTGGTGTGGAATCCTTCACATATCACTGATTCAATTGCCTTTCAGAATGAGAATTGCTTATATTCCGCATGTGAAAGGAAAGAGCACACCCATACTTGTCATTCAAATCAATGCTGTCAGAAAGAAAACAACACTGTTTATGACGCACAAGAAAGACTTGTATGCAGTTAAATGATCCCACTTTATGACCTGTATGCAGTTAAATGATCCCACTTAATGCCAGTGTAATTTCTCTTTGATTGCAGCTTCCATGTGCATTAAGAGAAAAAATTCTTTGTTCAATTTATGCATGATGCAGTAAATGAATGATTTTATCTTTGGCGCAGTGCCATATTATGGGGTTAGAAACAGTCATATACACCAAAAAATGTTGACAACCAGTCTATTTTGGATAGTTAAAAACTAGGTTTCCGATATTGAATCCCAGTGTTTTCAAAGCAGCAGATCACAAATCATCAAAACTTCAAAAGTCCAGAATTGTGTTTTGAAGAAACATACAGTTATGGTAGAAAAAGTTATGGTAGCGTTATGGTGAAGTATAGCTCTTGCTCCAAAGTGTCAGTAAAAGTTATTCTTGTTTTCCAGATAAAATGCAATTAAGATAAAGAACAATGCTCATCAAAGGAAATCAAAGTACAACCTTTTTGGAAATTAATATCTCTATACACGTAAAAGAAATCAACAAGATTAAAAATCTTAGCAGTTCTTAAAAAGAAAGTTACTGGTTCTACCGGACAAACTAGACAAAACAGATCACAGGATTGTCCTGTAATCTGTTTGTCCAGATTGTACTGTAATCTGTTTGTCTAGTTTGTCCAGATTGTCCTGTAATCTGTTTATCTAGTAGTTTGTCAGATTGTCCTGTAATCTGTTTGTCTAGTTTGTCCATTGGAACCAGTAAATTTTCTTTTTGAAATTGGGTTCAATTTTCTGCCTTCGTCAACTCTGAAGCATTCCTAGCAATGAATCAAGGATGCATTGGTTGGTTCGATATATCTCCCCCCCCCCCCCCCCCCCCCCCCCCCCCCCCCCTCCCCGGCTCCATTCAACAGCTTTTTGATGAGTGTAGTGGATTGGCTGAATGACAAAACATTCAGTCACTGTCTGGTCCATTCATATCAATGATGATTGGTGTTGTGGTTTGTGTGTAGATACATGTATGCTTCTTCACCCTACATTGCTGATCATCTTAATCTGAGTGTTGTGCATAAAGGATATTGATAATGTTATGTTATTTGTTTATCTTCTCATTTATTATTTTTCATTTTGTTGATTCTGTCGTTTATCAATTTTTGATTTGTTGATTCTGTCTTTTATTAGTGACTTGTTGATATGTTTTTCTGTCTTAATGTCTTTGCATAACTATTGTTCTGCATCTGTACTTTAAATTGTATTGTTGAGGCAGGAATTTGTAATTCATGTTGGCAGTTTATTTGTTAAAAAGAAATATTGTACACCTTGACCTGAAAATATTGAATTGTTAATGCTACATGTTCCACAAAATGCCCTTTCAGTGAATGACACATGTCCCATCAGTAGTGTGCGCAAACTTTAGGCAAAGAATGTAATTGCACCTGATACGCTTAGTTTGGGTTGCAGACCATTACTTTTATATTTAAGGCAAGTTATATGACTGTTTCTAAACCCTCTTATGGGTTTTCGAACCACTGACCTTACCCTTGAGGCAGCCAGTGTAAGGTTCCCCCTACTCCCATAACTGTGATTTGCACCCATGACCTTTAGACTGAGGGAAGAAAAAAAAAAAAGGGAAGGGGAGAAAACTAAAGAAAGAAAATTGAGAGAAAGATAAGATCAAACAGCTAACAGAATCTGAATTGAACATTGGAAAGCATGGTTTTTAAACCAAAGCTTTCAGGAAATCATCGAAGGTCATGCTTTGTTAGAGTTGGGAATTTTTTTTGTAAGACAAGAGTAATGTTTTTTTCAGTCACATTTACACATTCAGTGTGGAATCCTTCACATGTCACTGATTCAGTTGCCTTTCAGAATGAGAATTGCTTATATTCCACATGTGAAAGGAAAGAGCAGACCCATACTTGTCATTCAAATCAATGCTGTCAGAAAGAAAACAACACTGTTTATGGTGCACAAGAAAGACCTGTATGCAGTTAGTTAAATGGTCCCATTTGTTGCCCGTGTAATTTCTCTTTGATTGCAGCTTCCATGTGCATTAAGAGAAAAAATTCTTGCTCAATTTATGCATGATACAATAAATGAATGGTTTTATCTTTGGCGCATTGTCATATTGTGGGGTTAGAAACAGTCATACACTCAAAAAATATTGACAGCTAGTCTATTTTGGATAGTTAAAAACTAGGTTTCCAATATTGAATCCCAGTGTTTTTCAAACCAGCAGATCACAAATCATCAAACTTTCGAAAGTCCAGAATGTGTTTTGAAGAAACATACATACAGTTATGGTTCATACGATGGTAGAAAAAGAAGTGCGTGAAGTATAGAGCTTGCTCCAAAGTGTCAGTAAAAGTTATTCTTGTTTTCCCAGATAAAATGCAATAAAGATAAAGATAAAGAACAATGCTCATCAAAGGAAATCAAAGTACAACCTTATTGTAAAAGAAAAACAACAAGATTAAAAATCTTAGCAGTTTTTAAAAAGAAAAGTTACTGGTTCTGCCGGACAAACTATGCAAACAGATCACAGGATTGTCCTGTAACTTGTTTGTCCAGATTGTACTGTAATCTGTTTGTCTAGTTTGTCCAATGGAACCAGTAAATTTTCTTTATGAAATTGGGTTCAATTTCTGCCTTTGTCAACTCTGAAAGATTCCTAGCAATGAATCAAGGATGCGTTGGTTCGATATATTTCCCCCCCTTCCCCCCCCCCCCTCCCCCGGCTCCATTCAACAGCATTTTGATGAGTGTAGTGGATTGGCTGAACGGCAAAACATTCAGTCACTGTCTGCTTCATTCATATCGATGATGGTTGGTGTTGTTGTGGTTTGTGTGTAGATACGTGTACACTTCTTCACCCTATATTGCTGATTGTCTTAATTGGAGTGTTGTGCATAAAGGATATTGATAATGTTATGTTATTTGTTTATCTTCTCGTTTATTATTTTTCATTTTGTTGATTCTGTCGTTTATCAATTTTTGATTTTTTGATTCTGTCTTTTATTAGTGACTTGTTGATATGTTTTTTTCTGTCTTAATGTGAAATATGCATATCGATTGTTCTGCATCTGTACTTTAAATTTGTATTGTTGAGGCAGGACTTTGTAATTCATGTCAGCAGTTTTATTTGTTAAGAAGAAATATTGTACACATAGAATTCTATCATGTTCTAACGTACTGTTAACGTTGACCTGAAAATATTGAATTGTTAATGCTACATATTCCACAAATGCCCTTTCAGTGAATGACACGTGTCCCATCTGTGGTGTGCGCAAACTTTAGGCAAAGAATGTAATTGCACCTGATATGCTTAGTTTGGGTTGCAGACCATTACTTTTAAATTTAAGGCAAATTATATGACTGTTTCTAAACCCTTTTATGGGTTTTGAACTCTTGAGGCAGCCAGTGTAAGGTTCCCCCTACTACCCATAACTGTGATTTGCACCCATTACCTTTCAGACTGAGGGAAGAAAAAAAGAGAAAATTTAAGACAGAAAATTGAGAGAAAGATGGATCAAACAGCTAACAGAATCTGAATTGAACATTGGAAAGCATGGTTTTTAATACCAAGCTTTCAGAAATCATCGAAGGTCATGCTTTGGAAGAGTTGGGGATTTTTTTTTTGTAAGACAAGAGTAATGTTTGGTTTTTTTTTTTCAGTCACATTTACACATTCAGTGTGGAATCCTTCACATATCACTGATTCAATTGCCTTTCAGAATGAGAATTGCTTATATTCCGCATGTGAAAGGAAAGAGCAGACCCATACTTGTTTTTTAAATCAATGCTGTCAGAATGTGCTTATGACACACAAGAAAGGCCTGTATGCAATTAAATGGTCCCATTTTTTGCCCGTGCAATTTCTTTTTGATTGCAGTTTGCATGTGCATTAAGAAAATGAAAATTTTTTGCTCAATTTTTGGCATGTTACAGTAAATGGATGGTTTTATCTTTGGCATGTGCCATGTGATAGGGTTAGAAACAGTCATATACACAAAAAATATTGACAGCCAGTCTATTTTGGATTGTTAAAAACCACATTTCCAGTGTGGAGACCCAGTGTTTTTTTGTCTCGGTTTTTGTTGTTGTTGTTTTTTTTTTTTTTTCTTTTAAGTTTCCTTCAAAGTGAAGTGACTGACCGCGGCAATTGAAGCAAATTTTAAAAAGAAAAGTTCTTTGTTCCACAAGACAATCCAGACTAACAGATTACAGGACAAAACACAATGCATTTCGACCTCCTAGGTTTTCTTCAGGAAAAACAAAAAACAATTAGGACGATGAAAATGAAGAACGAGGAACCATTTCTCTTCGACACCCATTTTGTGCCAAACATCAGAAGATACGTTGTTGCTTGTTCTTTGTTTTCATTCTCCTAAATGTTCTTTGTCTTGCCTGAAGAAGACCTACAGGGTCAAAATGAATCGTGTTTTGTCCTGTGTCTGTCTGAATTGTCTTGTGGAACTAATAACTCTTCTTCTTAAAATTCTAGGTCCCTGTTTTTCAAACCAGCTGATCAAAAATCATCAAACTTCAAAAGTCCACAGTTTTGTCATACAGCACAAGAAAGAGAACTGTACGAGTATAACACTTGCTGCAAAGAGCAGTGCTAGAAAGATAACTGTATAAAGTATAACACTTGCTGCAAAGTGCAGCGCTAGAAAGATAACTGTATGAAGTGTAACACTTGCTGCAAAGTGCAGCACTAGAAAGATAACTGTATGAAGTGTAACACTGGCTGCAAAGTGCAGCGCTAGAAAGATAACTGTATGAAGTGTAACACTTGCTGCAAAGTGCAGCGCTAGAAAGATAACTGTATGAAGTGTAACACTTGCTGCAAAGTGCAGCGCTAGAAAGATAACTGTATGAAGTGTAACACTTGCTGCAAAGTGCAGCACTGGAAAGGAAACTGTATGAAGTATAACACTTACTGCAAAGTGTCAGTAAAAGTTATTCTCATTTTCCAGTTGAAGTGCACACACACCAAAAAAAAAAGAAAAAGAAAAAAAAAAGAAAGAAAAAAGCAGGAGGGGATGATAGAAGGGAGAAGAGGGTGGGTAGTGGGATGATGAGTGGGTTGGGGGTTGGGGGGGGGGGGGGGGGGGGGGGGGGGGAGCTGTGTGAGCAAATGATGGAATATGAGTGGCAAGGGAATGAGGGGTAGCTCCTCAAGACATTTTTTTGATTGGGAGGGGAGGGGGAGGGAGGAAAGTGAGCAGGGTGGGTTTGTATGTGTATGGATATGTCTTGCGAGGCCTTTTAGGGTTTTTGTAGGATTTGCTATTCAGCCAAAGGGGAGGGGAAGAAGGAAGGAAAGGATGGGAGGGTGGTTATCAGGAACTCCCCTGTCTGTGATCATGTGTAATGACTGTAAAGATTGTTGATATATAAACCCAAAATATACCCCCCCCCCCCCCCCAAAATAACACCAATAATCATCAAATAATTCCAATAATCATCAGTGTCAGGTGAAGATGCCATCAGCCTTATGAATCATCTGTATACAAATACTTATGTGAACTTGAAATATGATGAGAAGAAAAAATAATCATCAAAGTAAATAAAAGTACAACTTTATAGGAAATTGATATCTCTATAAACACACACAAAAAATCAACAACGTTAAAAATCTTAGCAATAAAAAAAAAAAAAAAAAGTTACTGGTTATACTGAACAAGCTAGACAAACATATTACAGGATTGTCCTGTAATATGTCTGTATTGTCCAGTGGAACCAGTAACTTTTTTATTTAAAATTTGCTTCAGTTTCAGCCTCCAGTCACCTCATGTTGAAACAATCTTAGCTATGATTCAGGATGTGTTGGTTCGATATATTCCCTTAACCCCCCCGCTCCTGCTTCTTTCAGCAGCTTTTTGATGAGCGTAGTGGATTGGCTGAACGACAGAACATTCACTGTCACTGTCTGGTTCGTTCATATTGATGATGGTTGGTGTTGTTGTGGTTCGTGTGTAGATACGTGTATGCTTCTTCATTCTGCATTGCTGATCATCATAATCTGAATGTTGTACATAAGTAGTATTGGTAATGTTATGTAATTTGTTTATGTTCTTGTTTATTTACTTTTTATTTTGTTGATTATGTCAGTTTTTTATTTTGTTGAGCCTGTCTTTTATTAATGACATGTTGATGTGTTTTTCTGTCTTAATGTGTTTACATATCTATTGTTCTGCACCTGTACTTCAAATGGTATTGTTGATGCTGGAATTTGTAATTCATGTCAGCAGTTTATTTTGTTAGAAAGAAACATTGTACACATAGAATGCTATCATAACATACTGTCAACCCCCTCCCCCCCCCCCCCCCCCCCCCCCCCCCCCCCACCCCCATTAATTTTTTACATGCTACATTTCCACAAAAATGCCCTTTCAGTGAAACTGTGGTGTGCACTTCGCACACACACACAAAACTACAGCATGAAGGGAGCCATCCGTAGCTGATTTCTGAAGGAAATTCACTTTGATAGGGAAAGCGAAACATTTGCATTATAAACAACAACAAGAAAACAAAAAACAACAACAAACCCAGTATCGTACTTCAACGATACACTCTCCCATGGGAAAGCATCCTAAATTTTCCACAGAGAAATCTGTTGTGACAATGAAGTAATACAATACATCTTTGGTCCGCCCCACTGTACGTAGGCCCTAGCCCTCTTCTGAGCCAGGCTGTGCACACACAGCAGCTTTAAAGCTGGATGTTTGATGTACACAGTACACCCCCAGTCTGCCTTTCTTTCCCTTGGCCCGAGTCCTCTTTTCAATCAGGTGGCACACATGGCCGCTTTAGAGCTGGATGTTTATAAGCTCTGTGTTCCCCAGAGTTCATTGCAGAAGATAAGACTGATTTTCTTCCCCCCCACTCCACCCACCTAAAGACAGTCTTATTTCACTGTTGCATTCTGTCCAGAAATAGTGGAAAAGTTTTGATTTAAAAGAAATTACAGGCGAAACAACTGAACTTGTTATTTGAATATTAGCTTGAATGCGTTTACACTGTTTCTAATCTACAAGCAAGCAAAGGATTTCATAACCTAGTTTATTACGGTGATTCTTCTACCTTGGGAATTAAGGGAAAATGTAAGAGAGCAAAACAATTACTTCATTACAGTGGAATGAAACACGAAAATGAACTCAAGGTACTTGTTTGTGGCAGGCATGGACTATAGCCCCTTCCATGTTGGGACAGAGGCCCTGAGTGAAGAAAAAGACACTCGGTACAAGCTTCCAAAGGTGAAGTTGCAGCGGCGTCGCCTCCTTCTGGATCCAGGGCTGGAAGATGAAGGCGCTCCCAGTCTACAGGAACGTGTAGCTGACCTCCTCGAGCTCATGGACATAAAGAGCTCAGCGGCCCAGAGTGGATGCCAGTGTGTGGGAGGGATCTGTGACGCTGAGTGTGAGTGTGTCCGGGAAGGGATCTTCTGTTGTACCAAAAAGTTCCCTTCCGACGCACCTCCTGCTCCTGCATGGCGCTGGTGTCACAGAAGAGAGCCTACTGTAATAATGTGGACATGACTAGGGCTGCTTCTATGGTGGTGAAGCGCAAAGCTCATTACTACAGGACGTTTGCCTTCCTGGGGAAGGTATGGTGGAATGAGTGTGAAGGAGGGAACTGGGACACTTTGTGTGATGATGACGATGATATGGACCCTCTGACAATGATGAACAGTCTGTAGATGACGACGATGTAGTGTCGTCGAGAACTGACTGATACTGTGATAGATATTTCTTAATCATTTGAATGGATTTGTACATTACTTCTTGTAAATATTAGTACACTGACCCATGTTTACTCCATACTTGTAGGGCTAGGATAGTGCTATTGTAAACACTGTGGGGTGGGCAGTTGATGCGTATCCTGCAGTGTTAGATGCCACTAGGGCGCTGAATTTGATTTATGTATTTCATTTTTTCATTAATTTTATTCATTCTGAAACCAGATATATTTCATTGAACTTTATTTACATAGTAGTGAAATAACTCAGCAACTTACTATACTGGATGTATTTATTGCACTCTTATCGGATTATGTGTTGATGTTTTTTTAAATCAGTAATATAATAAGAATAGTTTTGTGCCATTGACGTGACTGAGAGATGCTTCAGATGATGTGCAATTAATGAGTGAAGAAAACATATCATGTATAGAGAAATAAATGTAATGCACTACGGCCTTTTTTTTTTCTTTTTACAATATATGGAAATTGACTTGTTTTAAATTAAGAAAAATGATTATTTGAATGTTGTCTAAGCATGCTGATTTTTTTTTACCCAGAAATAATGAGAACTATAAGTGAAAAGGGAATGAGATATGTATGTACATGGATTTTGTATGAATCAAAAGCAGGTTGATCTTTTTTTACAGTGAAGAATAAGGTTCACATCCAGTTGTTTGTAGAGATGCCATTAGAGCGCTGTATTTATTTGTTCATTTATTTTTCATTTACTTATTTTTATTAACTTATTCTTGAATCAGATATATTTCATTGATTTTCATTTACTTGTGCAATGATATAGTTGGGTGCCATTGATGTGACTGAGACATACTTTAGGTAGATGATGTGTAAAGAATGAGAGAAGAAAGGATATCATGGTGAACAAAAAATTCGCAGAGAAATGAAAGTTGTTCAATAAGGCATTTGTGTGTGTGTGTGTGTTTGTTTTTTTTTTCAGTCATTACAATATGTGGAAATTGGTCTCTTTTAATGATGAAAATGATTGCTTGAAAACTGAAAAGGGAGTGCAATATGTATGTAAATAGATTGTATTTGAGTCCAAAGCAGATCAGTCTTGTCAGTCTTGTTTTACACACAATATGATGAAAATGGATTACGAAAAAAGAAGATGAATGTGTTTGTACTTTTTTTTTTTTTTTTTTTTTTTTTTTTGTGAAAAGGAAAAAGAGAATGATATACAAGAAGAGAATGAGGTATGTGTGTAAGTGAATATTGAATGATTTTGTTTCACCTAGAAATGATGATAATGAGAAATGTGATGAAAAGGGGATGTAATGTGTGTAAATAGATTCCAAATATGGTAGAAAGTTGACTGTTGTTTCCCCCTAGAAATGATGAACTGGTTTATTGATGAAAATAAAGAATGTTTGTATAATGAGACCGTGTAGACAGTGGTTTATGAGAGAAAGATGAAAATGCAAAAACAAACAACAAACAAATGAAAAAAAAAAAAAAAAACCTGGGCTGAAAAAAATCTTGGCAACACCTCCCCCTCCCCCCCCCCCCCCCCCCCCCCCCCCCCCCCCCAAAAAAAAAAAAAAAATGTGGGCTATGCTGACTTGAGTTCAGTATTGGGCGACCATCCTGTCCAAGCGCTTCCCCAGGTGGCGGATAACGGAGTGGCCTCCCCTGAAGAGGGGGGGGGGGGGGGGGGGGGGGTCCTAGTCATGGATAGCTGGCTTGCCAGTGAAGAAGCAGCTGCGGACCCATGGCAGTGGGTCTTTCATAGGATGGGTTAAACTGTGACCCATGAACCTATAAAATACCCATGTGTCTTGACAGATCCATGACAAAGACCTTGACAAATAGAATCATATAATTTCCTTGACTGGTCTTGACAAACCATTTCCCCATAGCCCACTCCTCCACAACTTTCAGCTTCACAGCACACACACGACACACACTCAACAAGCATCAACAAGTATAACAAAGTAATAAAAGGAATACTTACAACACATTGACACGGTATTATCCGGGTCTACTGCCTTCACACCACTTACACAATTGAGTCTACTTTGTATCAGACTCTTAAAAGAAAAAAAAAAAAAGACTCGTTTCTGACATGAATTAGTCAACGCAAAAGAAAGATGCTACAAACAAATTACCACGATCTTCCCACTCCCTCGAACGTGAGCACAAACCGAGGACCAGTCTGCTCACATGCATCCAGAATCAAGCTCGGACTCAAAAGATGCTGGGCAGATGCCCAGAGCTGATGTCAACGCCGACCACAGAAACGCACCCAGCAAGTTAACTTTTTGTATTAAATGCCTTTAAGAATCAATTAGATAAATCTCTGAGAAAGTATATCTTCTCTCCATAAATTTCGGAGAACCAAAACTAAGAAAAAGTAGTTGACACAAAAACCAAGGAATCCTCGGGTTAAAAAACGAAACTAGCAACTACACACACACAAAAACTCAAATTGAGGGCCATGTCTTATGTCTTATCATGCTATGCTATGCTATGCACCTGTCAGTAATACCGACCGCTGCGCTAGTGCCAGACTACTGGATGTAGCAGCATAAAAAAGTCAAGATCAAGATCAAGTCGTAACAACACAGCAGAATTAGCCATGAGGCTGCTTCAGTCACGTGATAAAAACAAAGTGGAACAGGAAGTGGAATAAACAACCTTAGAGAAAGGGGAAAAACAGCCTTTGAATAATCTTTGAGAGGCTGAGTTCTAACTATTTATCAATTATAGCAGTAAGATATCTTTAAAGACATAATAGTAAAAAAATTCCAAACCAAACGAAAAAAAATCCACCACCACCAACCATGTAAACTGTAACACAGTTCAAGACAGCACCAAAATTACCAGTCCAGATTGTTAGATCAAGGTTCAAGGTTCACTGACATCTCATTGGCTAAGGCTTTTCATTTGCATAGTGCAAGGTTACTTGGCCAAGGTCGACCTCAATCTCAGCCATAGGCTCAAAAGATCATGTACAAAATTTGCTGATGAAGAATATTGAAACAAAAGAATCAAAGAAGAATGAATGAATAAATAAAGAGAAAAATGTCATTGTACGGCTTTGAAAGGAAGATGACATATCTATACAAACATCTAGACTGTGCTAGGCTAGGCTTGTAAGGAGTAGGCCCAAATCAGCAACTACTTTGGAAAATATAGCAGACGACAAAAAAAAAAAAAAAAAAAAAAAAAATCTGCGATCGGGCTAGGTATAAATTTAGAAAGAGTGGGGGTTAGTTGCTGCCAAGGACATTGACAAACAAAGTACAGGACAAGACACGATGCATTTCGACCTCTTGGGTCTTCTTCAAGTAAAAAAAAAAAAAAAAAAAAAAAAAAAAAAAACATTTAAACCAGTACAAACAAAGAACAGAGAGAGATTTATCTAATGTCCATGTGGTATGCTGTGAAGAATGGCCGAGAAGGAAATGACAGAGGGGATTATGGGAGAGGAAAAAAGGGGGGGGGGGGGGGGGGGGGGGGGGGGGGGTTGCGTGAAGGGAGGGGATGAGTGAGGCGATAGGGTTGTGTGGTTAGTTAGGTGGGGTGGTGTGGTATATATGACGGTTGTGGTTAAGGTGGATTGATAATAATGCTAAGAGGGGGAGTTTGATATATATATATATATATATATATATATATATATATATATAATGCTGAAGAATTAAGTAGTGGGGGAAAACAAGTGCAGGTTTACAATTTCTTCCATCATTATAATAATGACTTGGCAAAGATTTGAAATTGAGAGGAGAAAAAAAAATTAAAGATGAAGTAAACTGGAAAATGTATATCATGAATATTAAAACCCTCACTAGCTGCATGAGGAAACTATCGCAATCCCTCTCGAAGACAGATCTATATGTATCGCCCGTTCCGAGGCCTTTCGTTCGCTGGATCAGACTCATCAGGGAGACACAGCTGATTGTGTCTGTGCTCTTGGCGTCAGATAGAGACACACCACAGTCCATATTCTGTGGTGTTCCGTCCGACCGCCAAGGGTTCGAAAAAGAATCCAACAGCACCCCCCAAAGCAGCCAGTGAAAGGTAGAAGTATTAAACAAAACGAAAGTATGGAGAGGAAAAAAGTTGTTGTTGAAAACTAGAAACATTACGCAAACAGTATAAAATGTAGGGACAATCTTTGAGCCTATGCTTGAGGATCCATTTAAGGATGCAAGGGAGATCAAAAGATATGGAACAGTCTGAGTGGTCAGCTCTGCCGTTCAACAACCCAAGCATTGTCAGTGGCTAAGAATTGTGCAGAACAACCTTTCCTTGGATCTCGTAAGAGATGCAATCACCCACTGATTGACCAAACGTGTGTATATATATATATATATATATATATATATATACATATACATATACAGATATGCACACATACATACACATATATATACATCATACATATATATATATGTATATACATACATATACACACATACATATATATATATATATATATATATATATATATATATACACACACATACATACACATATGTCACACACATATACATATATATCCATATCTATCTCTCTCTCTATATATATATATACATATATATATATATATATATATATATATATATATATATATATATATATAATGGTAATGTAATTTCAAGTTGTGATAACTCTTTCCTGGAATCATCAATGATGTATTATTCTTTTTTCCATGTTCCTATAAATCTTGAACTGGGACACAGACGAAGCATGTCACATAGTTAGTTAGTTAGTGTATATATAGAGTCCAGCGGACTACTAGGAGCCAAATCAGGACCTCAGCTATCATATCTGCTGACTGTCTAGATAAAATACCCACACTAGTAGGAACACATCGCTTAAAAATTTATAAAGACAAAAGCACAATTATCTGTTCAACTCCAGCAACACCTATATACATTATTAAAACACTATATAAAATAAGTTTACCTCTTTCAAAAAGAAAAAATAAGATCCACTGAAATCTCACGAAAAAGAACTGATAAATCACTGGTGGACAAGAACTTCTCTGTCAAAAAATGATTAACACTGAACAAGCTGTCACATGCAACACACCATGGAGGGTCTTCCCTTCTGAGTATCCAACTGTGCGTTATATAGCTGTGCCCAATATGTAACCGTGACAAAACCGATTCCTCTTTATGGTTACGTACTACCGATGGGAAAGGATTGATTAAATCTGGGCAAATTTTAAACAATTTTATTATGAATTTGATTAGAACATTCACTCTGCCACAGTTCACGACAATACAAACTAGATTTATGACGAAGATCTGAGTGAGGAAAAAAACTGCACAGGCCTCCTGGAAAGACTTGCACCGAGAGCTTGTTTGGCTGCTTTGTCTACCACTGAGTTACCATAGATTCCCATGTGCTGGGGACCCCAACAGAAAACTATACGCTTTCCCGAAGAGACAAGCTGAGTATGAAGATCATGAATATCCGCCAAAACTGGATGTGAAACTTCTCTTGTCGATACAGCCGACAGTGCCGACAATGAATCCGATAAAATAAGGAAATCGTTCTGATCTGACCTGAACACCGCACTGAGAGCCAGATTTAAAGCCTTCAGTTCAGCAGTATAAACAGACGACCAATCCTGCAATCTTAAAAAGGTAGGCTCCTGAAAATTGTTATCACACACAATGGCAGCTGTAGCCCTCTCATCTTTTTTAGAACCATTTGTAAAAATCTTGGTAAAATCTTTATAAAGTTCACATTGCTCAAGATAAAGTTGTTTATATGCAGCACTCGAGGTGGCTTCCTTTCAAAATAGAGTTAAATATAGATTAATCTCTGGATTGGCTATTTTCCAGGGAGGTACATCAGTCTGTAATGGACCGTCATCAACAGCATCAAGGTCAATGCCAGCTGCCCCGAAGTGGGGCAAAATACGAATACCTAGTGGAGGAATCTCATTTGGCTTTAAGTCATATTTGGCTCTAAAAGGCGGGTTCATGACAATATCATAGGCAGGGTTTTCTGGATTAGCCCTCAGTTTGTCAGATAATAATTCATGGAAAGACACAATCTTCCTTAGCTCCAGAGGGGGTTCACCAGATTCAACATACAAACTCTCTTTTGGAAATGTGCGAAATGCTCCCAGAGCAATCCGCAATCCTTGATGATGAATTGGATCAAGAGCTTTGAGATAAGACTTTCGTGCGGATCCATATACCACACAACCATTATCTAGCTTTGGTCTCACCAAAGCCCGATACAATTGCAACAAAGTTCGCCTGCCTGCACCCCAATCAGTGTGACTAATAACCTTCAAAACATTCAAACCTGACTGGCAAGATTGTTTAATGTACTTAATGTGAGGCAAAAAAGAAAGCTTACTATCAAAAATAACTCCCAAAATTTCACTTGTTTGGAAACTTTAATTACCTGACCATTGAGATTGATAGCTGGTTCTAAGACAAGTTCTAACAAACAATGACTTATCAATCCCAGACTTTACTGACTGAACGATGTTATTAATCTGAGAGATTGAACAGAAGTGGAGAAAGGATGCTACCCTGAGGAACACCCATCTCCTGCTCAAAAGGATCCGAAAAAGTAGAATGAAGTCTGACACTGAAATGCCTGTTTAGACAAAACATTAGCAATAAACGTTGGTAAATTTCCTTTGAAATCAAGTGCCTTCAAGTCCTGAAGAATTCCATACCTCCATGTTACGTCATAAGCTTTTTCTAAACTTGTATCGAACCAGGTGATCAGTAGTACTGCGGCTGTTCCGAAATCCACACTGGGAAACATCCAATGCCCCTAGATATTCTAACTGCCATAACATCGAGAATATACCATTCTCTCCATAGTTTTACATAAGCAACTAGTAAGAGCTATAGGACGATAGTTGTTAGGATCCGAATGATTTTTCCCTGGTTTAGGAATAGGAACAACAACCGCCTCTCTCCAAGAATGTGGGAAATACCCTGAACACCAAACATGATTAAACAGTGACAACAACACCTTAAAACCCTCAGCTGGCAAATGTTGAATAAATTGATAATGAATGTCACCTGGTCCAGGAGCTGAGTTGTTGGCTTTCAAATTGGCGTCCTTTAACTCATCCATGCTGAAAACGCAGTTATAATCCTGAGAACGATCTGGTACGAAAGAACAAGATTTTGACTCCGCTGATCTTTTGATACGCTGGAATTCATTGCAATAATGATCAGCTGACGAATTTTGATGAATAGTAGCAGCTACAAGTTAGCTACCTCCTTTTTATCTGTAATAATTGATCTGTTTACTTGCAAACTTTTAATAACTGATGTAGCCCGACTTTCCCTTAATCTTACGGATTATTTCCAGACTTTCCTTGAACTGACCTTTAAGGACAGACTTGAACAAAATTTTTTCCAAGATTCTTTCTTCTTGGTTTTTTAAAGTATACCACACTTTAGCCCTACATGCCTGACGTTTAACTTTGTTCCCCACCATAGGAAATCTAGCAAAAAGTCTTTGAGCACTCTTTCTCTTACCCTTCAAAGTTTTGCACTCTTTATCATACCAAGGGGTCTTAACATCATTAGGTTTATCATGGGACTTGGGAATAGCTTCCTTAGCACTCTCTACAATCACTTTAGTGAACTGCAAAACAGGATCATCATAACTCTGCAACAGATTCATAGGCATTCTACTTAAAATCTGTTGCTGATAAAGACCAATCTGCAGAGCGGAACTTCCATGTTTCCGAGGGGACTCCTGCAATTGCTTCGTAAAATAAATAAAAATCGGAAAGTGATCACTCCCGCTTAGGTCCGAATGAACTTGCCACTCTAAGTCCAAAAATAAGGAAGGATCGCAAACGGACAAATCCAAGTGAGTCAAAGAACCAGAAGGAGAACAAAAGGTCGGTGAGCCTGAATTCAGAAGACAGAGATCATGATCCGATATAAAATCTTCAAGAACTTTCCCTTAGGAATTAGTACAGTTACTTCCCCACTGTGAAGAATGACCGTTCAAGTCACCCAATAAAAGAAATGGGCGAGGGAGTTGAGAAATTAAACCATCCAACTGAACTCTTCGAAATCACAAAAGATGAGACAGATACAAACAGCATATCGTAACTGTCTTGTTTAACGAGATACGAGCTGCCACTGCCTCCAGATCCGCCTGAAGTGGAATTTCTGTATGTAGTACCGAATTATGAATATAAAGAGAAACGCCTCTCCTTGAAAAGTCTGCAGAAGCTGGCTTGAGTATGCAGGAGAAACCAGTAATCTCATGCTTCTTACTTGCAGTTAAAAGGGTTTCCTGAAGAGCAATTATCGGAGATCTATACTCTGCCAACAATAACTCAAGGTCCCGACAATTTGCTTTAACTCCCCTTATGTTCCACTGGAGTATGTCCATGTTAGGTTGTTAAAAGAATATCTATCAGCCCTCTTCCCCAGAAACTTCACTATCCATCAAAGAACTAAAACGGTTCTTCAAGACAAGATCAGAAGCCGATGCTCCTGATAAATTTCTAAGTTGTTTGTTGCCATGCTTGGAATTTGCTCTTAGTGGACTGAAACCTGCAGCACAATACCTGGCTTCGAGATTTTCCCCTAAGAGGGTCTGGAGTCCGAAAAGGACGCTCCCTCACTGCGTGCCTGTCTGGTACTGCTGTTATTGACTTGTGAGCGAGGGGACAACTCTTTCCTCCGATCCTTCACCCCCCTGACCTCTGGTCCACAGCACTTTGTACAACTGGAACGCCTCTTCCCTCACCAGCAGGGACTGAAGCCTGTTGTACACTGCTGGTCGGAACACTATTGCATTTCTGAGTCAAAACTTCAACTGATGCTCAAGTATAGTAAGCCGATCCAAAACCGATGACAACAATTCTGTCAATTTCTTCTCCAGAGCAGTGAATGGAGCTGCTCCCAGATCATCACCCGATGACCGGTTTGCAGAATCGCTGACCACCTTCTGTGCATAAGTAGAAGCCGAAGGAGTCCTGGCCTCCACTAACCTTCTCGCCTCAGTATAGGAACATTTCCTCTCAATCTTTACTTTTTGAATCTCGCATTCCTTTTTTTCCACAATGGGCAACTTTTTTAATTTGCTGGATGGTCACCCTTACAATTGACACAGTATACAGCACTTATACAAGATTCATCATGCTTCTTCTGTCCACAATCACGACAAATCTCCTGACCCCGACAAGCTCGGCTGGAATGCCCAAAGCGTTGGCACTTGAAACACCAAAAGGAGAACGCACAAAAGGCGTAACTTTCACTTGGACATAATCCATTTTGACAAACTCTGGAAGAGATGGCATAGCAAAAGTCAAGAATAGCGTGTTGGTTTCGATCAAGTCACTTCCTTTAGAGATTTTAACTCTATGGACCTGCAGGACACCCTGGCTTTCCATCTCAGTCCGAAAAGCATGTCACATGTAGACTTATAGAGACATATAAAGATAAGACCATCGGGTTACGGTTCACAACTAAAAAATGCCCTCGTCTCTCTACACATTACACCCCCAGCACAGATTACATGTGTTGCTAGTCTTACTTGCCAATCGGGCCATTCGTTGTGTCAGTTTTTGCTAAACCTTGTTTGACTGACCCTTATCTTTGAATCCAGGGCTGAAAACATATAAGCAGAAGGTCATGTTTGGCGCCATCTGGATTCTATATCATCACAATGTCTTAAAACAGAGACTGAAATGATGGAGCTGATCCTCTTTCTTGTTGGGTGTGTGGCATAGGACTGTGAGGTTTGGTTTGCATTCCACTGCTTTCTAAACTAAAAAGACCTCAGACAGCCTTTGTGGTTGGCTGGACTATAAACACCATGACAGGACTGGCTAGGGATCTTCACGTTCCTTTGTACTGTTATGGGTCCACAGAAGGTGTAACAGGCATTTTGCCATTTTCACAGTGGAGAAAAGCAAAGTCCTCGACTTTTCCATATCTGTGGCATTGAAAAAGGGGAATATAACTTTCATGCAAACAAGACTGTGTGATGATGATTGTGAAGAGTAAGAAACATGGAAACCAACCATGTGGGATACTCATCAAGGGGAGAAATAAGCTGTGCAGTATTTTTGAGACGTGACTTTTAAACTGTACGATATCCACGAAGTGTACAAAACTTATGCAGTATGTATTAAGCATACAAACTATGCAACATTGGTAAGCTTGTAAACGAGGCTGTGTAATATGTATGAATCATGCAGAATTTTTTTTTTCACATTTATGAAGCACGTTGATACTTTATGATCAGCAGGTAAGCCAGTTAACAAGATGTTAGAGATACTAAAGGTATGATTGTAGCCCCAACTCTAAATTCTGCAACACTTCTTGACCCTGTTTACACACACACACACACACACACACACACACACACACACACACACACACACACACACACACACACACACACACACACACACACACACACACACACACACACACACACACACACACACCGGATTTTGCAATATCCAGTCTCTATATCATCCCTTAAATCAAGCAACACCTCTCTCTCTCTCTCTCTCTCTCTCTCTCACACACACACACACACACACACACACACACACACACACACACACACACACACACACACACACACACACACAACAGATTTTGCCATAGTCACATTTGTATCAACCCTTTATTTAGCACCATCTGTCTGTCTGTCTGTCTGTCTGTCTGTCTGTCTCTCTCTCTCTCTCTCTCTCTCTCTCTCTCTCTCTCTCTCTCTCTCTCTCTCTCTCTCTCTCTCTCTCTCTCTCTCTCTCTCTCTCTCTCTCTCTCTCTCTCTCTCTCTCTCTCTCTCTCAAAGGGATGTAACCGATTGACGACATTCATGCTGTCTTTCTTCCTAGTTTAAAACAGTTGTCATAGAAGTGACTACGAAGGGTGACAACTGTTGTATGCAAGTGAAAGACGGAACATGGCCCAGTTATGTTTCGTGTTGCCACTTCGTGTCACTAGAAGAAGAACGGAAAGTAAAGGATATAGGGAATTTTAGCAGAAAAACAAATGGATGTGTAGATGACGCGGATGAACCATTGATCTGGTAGAGGAGAATTCAGACGCTGAGCTAGCAGGTGCTGCAGTGCGGTGACATTCTTTCGTCACTGAAGTCAGCAGTACTCTGGACAGTCACATGAAAGTTTTTTGTCTCTCAAAAAAGGGATGTGACAGATTGATGACATTCATGCGGGTGGTTTTTGTTCCTAGTTTAAACAGTTGTCATAAAACAAAATACCAGCACATTTTTTTTTGGGGGGGGGGGGGGGGGGGTGGTTGGACCACGGTCGGAGTACTGACTAGGAAGGGCGACAACTGTTGTAAGCAAGTGAAAGACGGAACATGGCGCAGTTATGTTTCGTCCTGCCACTTCTTGTGACTAGAAAAATGGAAAAGTAAAAGGATATGGGGAAGTTTAGTAGAAAAACAAACGGAGGTGATTTAGCAAAGGAGAATTCAGATGCTGAGCTAACAGGAGCTGCAGTACGGAGACGTTCTTTCGTCCACTGAAGTCTGCGTACACTGGACAGTCACATGCAAGAGTTTTTTTTTGTAGAGTAGACTTGACTTGATCGACGATTTAGGCCTCTCCCGAGGCCTGTTCGCGTTCTAAAAACTGTCACTGACTTGGTTGCATGCGTGGCGAGCGCGGTGAAACAAATCAGTTGGTCTGGCAAGACGGGTTGTGCAGACCACGTAGGTCCCTCCAATGTTTATCCAGACGGCTCTCGAAGGCGTTGACAGATAGTGCCAGGACCACCGAGTCTGGGAGACTGTTCCACTGTGTCACCACTCTGATTGAGAAGTAGTTCCCTCTGACATCAAAGCGAAAGCGTTTTTTTTTGTTGTTGTTTTTTTTGTTGTTTTTTTTTTTTCTGGAGCTTCATGGTGTTGCCTCTGAGTTTCTACTGAGTGACGGCTGGAATGCTGGCCTCTGTACATCGTAGCGACCGTGGAGGTATTTAAATACTCTATCATGTCCCCTCTCAGGCTCCGGTGTTCGAAACTTGGAAGCCCCAACAATCTCAGTCTCTCAGGGTAAGGCTTCTCTTTCAGTGAACTTAGGAGTTTTTTTGCTCGCCTCTGAACATCTTCAATGTCACAGCATAGCGTTTTATGAAACGGTTGCCAGACACAGTGGCCATATTCCAATAATGGTCGGACGAGGCTTTTGTACAGCTGAATGAACGTTGTCTCAGTCAGAAGATCAAACGATTGCCTTATAAGCCCAACCATTCTGTTTGCTGTAGCTGTCGACTGTGCAACATGCTCTTTAAAACTCAGTTTGTCGTCAATGAGCTCTCCCCAGGTGCTTTTCGCTTACCGTCTCTTTCAGTGTCACCCTTGTACTGTTGCCCTCTTCATTTTTGCCCGTCATGTAGTATGTTGCCTCTGACTTCAGAAAGTAGCCCATTGAGTTTCTCGGTGTTTGCCTTCGTGGTACTTGGACTCCTGTATAGTAAGCCTATGAGGAGCGAGTCCCCTTCCTCTACTTGGCATTCCACTAATATGTGCTCGGAGAAATCCAATTTCAGTTTGTCGCAAAGGGATGGTTTCAGTTCCTTCCGTACATACAGTGCCATGCGTCTCCCCTCTTCATGTAAGTTGTGTGAAACAGTTCATAGTCTTTCAGAGCAATCTCGCACTCCTCAATCAAGCAACTTCGTGTTTTCCACTTTACTTCTGTTATCCCAGTGATATCAGGCTTGTAGAGGTCGACTGCTGCCTTTAGCTCGCTCCTTTTGTTCATCAGCTGGTCCGCATTAGTATAAAAACAAGTGCAATTTGCAAACTTATCTACAGTCTTTGGTGTAGAAACAAAACGAACGACTAGAAAAACGACTAGAAAAACTTTGGGTAGTCTTGCACCTTGAGGTAGATCTATTTACATTATTTACAGTGTTGCTATTTGGTCTGTTCAGTTCCACGATTCGCCGGGCTCTTTTGCCGGACGCTTCCCCACGTTCACCACTTTTCCTTTCTTCAGAACCAAGTGAACCCTGTCGTCCCCCGACTTTGGGCTTCGTCTCTCTTCTGGCGTAGTTCCTGGAAAAGTGCATCTTCTTCTTTTCTTTCCTTTGGAGTCATATCTTTCCGTATAGCCAACAGAGGTCTTCTTCCTCTGATTCCTCTCCTTTGGCTTTCTTATCTCCTTTCTTCTTTTTATGGTATGCTGCAATCACTTCATCTCTGGCAGCTTCTGAGGAAAACATTAGTGTGACTGGGCGGTTTTTTCTGTCCTTCGTCATCAGTTCGCATGTTTCCAAGGCGCCTCACGTCCAGGGGTTTGTGCTCGCATTTGATTTCTGTGAGAAGCTGCTGAATTCTGTCCTGATCAGCTGTTTTCCTTTCCTGGGCTGTTTTTGCTTTGTCTCCCGAAAGCCTGAAGATAACCACATTGGTCTGTCTCTTGACTGATCTTTGATTTCATTCACCTGTTCCTTGGACTTTTCTTTCGAGCATGTTTTTCCACGTGTTTTCTAGACGTAGCCTCCATCCTGGTTTCGAAAATATCCAGATCTTCTTCAAGTTTTACTTCAGTTTGCTCCTTGGTGATCACCTTCACTGTCTCAATCATGTGGTCAGTGAAATGTCCTTTCATCACATCTTCAGCTTGGCTGTCCATTCCGGCCACTTTGATATTCAGTTTTTCCATGTCCTCTGTCAGTTTCACCATTCCACTCAGGAACTTGGCTGTTACATCATTGCAGGATTTGAGAAGTAGTAGTGCAATACTGCGTATTTCTTTTTGCCATCCTCTTTCAGCAGTCGATATGTGACATCATCAATGTTTTCGCATTTTGTGTGATACCATATGTCACAGAGCTCGCATTGTAGAACCTTCTCTCTGTACAGGGTTGATTGCATCTTCCCACATGGGATTTTCATGTGTCATCGTTAGCGTTTGTGGCATCGGTACTCGCGCTCCTTCAGAGGATTTTCCTCACACAGCCGAGGCTGGGGTATCGACCTGACTGTCGTCTGATGGTTTGTCCTTATCAACACTCGGTGTTGAATTTTTCCTGGTGCCGATTGTCCGATTGCCTGTCTGTGACATGACTTCTGTTTTTTATTTCCCTGCTCCGTACTCCGACTCATGCATAGAATGAAAAGTCAACTCACCAGCTCTGCTGTATGTGCCTGGTCAGGCTGGTGCGTGCGTGTTCAGGGCGAAATGGCTCCAGCCCTTTAATGTCGAAATATCGTCTGTATACAAAGTTGTCGGGCTTTGCTTAGTTGCTCGGGGTCCTCAGAACATGAGAGAACGTTCTGTGCTCTCTTCCACGATATACAAAACCTGCATCCTCCAAAGTTGGACCAAAAACTTCGATTCTAACTCAGAGAATTTTTCGAAGTCGCCATCTTGCTCGCCACGCATGCGTTAACCGGCGATGATATCACCAGAGGATGAGATCAGTGGAGATCCTGGTCAGATGTAGTTTTCATTCACAAACTAGAGCCTTGACGCAAATTTTTCTGCTGTCACAGTGTAGGAACAAGGTTTTATTTCTTTGTTTTTGTTTTTCAAGTGACGAATTCGACAGAGCAAACTACATTTCTACGTGTCCAGTCTTTGTGGCCAAGAAAATCAAATCAACAGAAACATTGCTGGTACGGTGGATAAAGAGAACTAGAGGAGAGTCGTTTACAAACGTGAAGATCTCGGTCAAAAATAGCACACACACACACACACACACACACACACACACACACACACACACACACACACACACACACACACACACACGCACGCACGCACACACACACACACACACACTCACACACACACACACACACACACACACACACACACACACACACACACACACACACACACACACAGTAAGTAAGCTTGCAAACTGAAAGTATGGGCACCTGACCTGTAGCCTTTGATTTGGAGACAGAAAGGAAAGTAAGATGACAAAGGAAACACAGAAAGGGGAACATAGTGACGAAGGTAATAGAGAGAAGGAACACAGAGTGACAAAGAAAACAGAGAGGGACACATAGTGACAGAGGAAACAGACACTGAGACAGAGGGAGCACAGTGACGGGAGGGGGGGGGGGGGGGGGGGACCCAGAGACGGGAATACAGTGACAGAAGACAGACAGAGACGGGACACAATGATACAGGAAATGCAGACACCGGAGCACTGTGACAGCGGACTACATATCGTGTCGGAGAATAAATAGAGAGGGGAACACATAATGATGGAGAAAACACAGAGATGGGAACACATAGTGGTGTAGAAAATACAGAGGGAAAGCGCATAGCGACAGAGGAAAAATGGTGTGTGTGTTGGGGGAGGGGGGGCATTCTGTGATGGAGGAAACACCGGAATGGGACACGGTGACAGGAAACATGCAGAAAGGAACAGTCATCAGAGCTGAAATTCTCCGTTCTTTTTCAGGGTAAAAAAAAAAAATTCTCCACACACACACACACACACACACACACACACACGATGCCTACAGTTGGCCGAACAGAGCTACGAAATGAACTCCAGTTCACACGGAACCAGAACCGAGAGAAGAAGAGACGACAGACCCCAATCCGGAACCAGACCCAAGATTACTGCCAACGACCGTACATGGCACTAAAATACTTCGGTCTGTATGGAGACCTTCAGCCAGTTAGACGTAAATCCTTCGACTCGACTCGACCTGGAGTTTCTTCCCTTTATTTAGCTTCCAGAGCCCCAGGAACACATGTCTGGAACAATAAACTATTATATCTTTACTATCGAGACGTTGTGTGTTCCTTGAGCAGCACACACTTCAAGTTGCTAATGTTGATGATGATGATGATGTTGGCGCACGCTCTGCCACGTAAGTTCAGCTTTTGGAGGATCACGAGAAACTGTCAGAGTGCAGAGGTATCACGCTGGCCACAAAACTGGAGGGGTACAAGACAGTTTACGGTTCACACTACTGAAGGCCTGTGAGACTTGTCAGTTTATGAGAGCCACGTCTGAAACCTAAAACTGCTTCCACATGAACTGCCCGATAAAAGCTGCTGAAGATCACCTGGAAAGACAGTTCCAGACACGGAGGTTCTCTGTCGAACTGAACTACCAGGCAAGACACCCTGCTGAGAACACTTGTACGAGTGGTTGATATGCCTCTTCCTAAGAGATTTTTCCACAGTGAACCGGCGGAAGGCAAGCACTCACACGGTTGCCAGAAAAGACTGATGACTCGCGAAAGGCCTCGCCGCACACAGCTTCGACATTGACCCAGACACCTGAAAAAGTGGCGCTAGACTGCCCGCCTGGCGAAGTTGAATCAACAAAGATGCTGTCTCTTATGAGCAGAAGCGCACAGCAATGTCTCAGAGAAACCTTGATTTCGCAAGTCTAGAGCCAGCTCCCCCTTACCTTTAGTGCCCGGAGATCATGTGCGTCGGTCCGCTTGCGGCGGCCAAACCTTCCATGTCTGCATCGGACTGATCAGTCACGTCGGACACTCCGCACCCGATCCACTTCAATGTGATGTTCATGACCATCGTCGACTGCGACGAAAAAATAACTGTACAGTGATGTAAAGTAAAGTTCACCACTCAGGGCACGAGAGCTTACTTTCCTAGAGAAACGTATTAGTGATAACAACATATACAGCAAAGTAACACAATGAAATTCACGGCCTCAGGACGTGAAAGTTTACGTTCAGGCCATTTCTGCTGTATACAAGACCTCCGAGGAATGTAAACCTGCTTGCAGTTCTTATTGCTAACTATTCATATCAAAGCAGAGGCAGGATACAGGAATGGAGACACCAGAGTGAACATGAGTATCCACACCAAAACTACTCAAAACTTCGTTTTGGTATTTGTTTCAAGTCACACTGTTTTCTTCTTCTTCTTTTTTTTTTTTTTTTTTTTTTTTTTTTTTTTTATGAAATACCCTCTCACTCTTTCCTACGGCGCAGACCCACTGTTTCTATACACACTTCTCAGCAAACCAGGTTCATTTTCCGCGATGGGTTTCCAGTTCCACAGTCCTCTCTACCAGAACAGGCCGAGAGCCACGAGGGCCAG
Source organism: Conus betulinus (assembly GCA_016801955.1). Lineage (NCBI taxonomy): Eukaryota > Metazoa > Mollusca > Gastropoda > Neogastropoda > Conidae > Conus > Conus betulinus. Next base: position 486,127 of record JADBJO010000969.1, on the reverse strand, counting down.
ACTCAGGGTCCACAAACTCCCGTTACGACCGGCGGTGCCAGAGTACCCCTCACGCGTGGGTCCTTCCACCTTCTCTACAGTTTTGCTGAGCGCGCGCAGCAGTGGGAAGGTGCCTTGCTCACAGAGCATGCCCGTGAAGTCATCCATGTCCAGCGCCCAGAACAGGACCCCCGCCACCCTTTTCTTCAGCATCCAGTCTGTCTGTGGACAGAAGAGAGGAACTGCTCAGTGTGACTGATGTCATCAGTATAAGGCTGTGTGAGGGCTCGCTGCGTGTGCCTGTGTGAGGGCTCGCTGCGTGTGGCTGTGATGGTTCTGTTTGTAGTTGTGTGATGACTGTACGATTGCGACAGCTTGTTCTGTATAAGCGTGCGTGCGTGCGTGCGTGCGTGCGTGTGTGTGTGTGTGTGTGTGTGTGTGTGTGTGTGTGTGTGTGTGTGTGTGTGTGTGTGTGTGTGTGTGTGTGTGTGTTCCTGCCTGCCAGAGTGCCTGCGTGTGTGTGAACACTGTATATGGTTGTATCTCTCTCTCTCTCTCTCTCTCTCTCTGTCTCTCTCTCTCTCTCTCTCTCTCTCTCTCTCTCTCTCTCTCTCTCTCTCTCTCTGTGTGTGTGTGTGTGTGTGTGTGTGTGTGTGTGTGTGTGTGTGTGTGTGTGTGGAAGGAGGGGGCAGGGGTGTATGATGACTGTGTAGCTGTGTGAAAGCTGTGTGGTTTTATGACTGTGTGATTGCGACAGCTTACCCTCTCTCCCTCCCTCCCTCTCTCTCTCTCTCTCTCTCTCTCTCTCTCTCTCTCTCTCTCTCCTCACCATCACCAACAATTACCTTGCCCGTTATACTTTGCACATCCTCATAACCAAACCAGTCTTGGTTCTGATAAACATACGGCACCTGTTGATCCTCGTCGAAGACACGTTCGCTGTCGGTTGCTCGAACAACTCGACATATCTGCCAACAAGGGAGACATTGACGGTCTTGACCTCACAACAGGTAGAAAGGATAAGGAGCAAAGAAAAGAATTCAAACGACACATACGATGACATAATCCTGTATGTATTGAAGAAATCTGTGACCTTTCTTGCTTTAACTAGCGTCCCCCCCCCCCCCCCCCCCCCCCCCCCCGTTCCCCTCACAATTAACCCTCTCTCTCCCTCCCTCCTCTCTCTCTCTCTCTCTCTCTCTCTCTCTCTCTCTCTCTCTCTCTCTCTCTGAATCGTTTGCTAACGAGTTGTCAGATTGATCGTGTTTTGGATAGATCTTGAAATATATTGAACATGACGAATTCACGAAAACACAGATACTGTTGACCGGATTAATTTCTTCAAGATATATTCCAAGCTAATACAGCTGCTCATCATGCTGATGACCCACACCAAGAAATAGACTGATACGAACATCTAGAAATGCACCAAACAGAAACATGTCAGTAGAAGAAGAAAGCCGAGCAATAAATAAATCAAAGTCGGGAAAGCGGGCTGAATAGACAGAATCGCCGCTGAAATGTTGGAGAACGGTGAAGGTGAGGTTTGCTATTTTCTTATAAAGCTTTTCGATGCAATTGTTGTTAAAGATATGTTTGAATTTTCCAGATCTTTTGACACTTTCCGAAAAAGAAAAAAATACTTTAATTACACTGATACTGACTGCTTACCAGTTTCTATTTTAGAAATAAGATTAAATGTTTGACAACTTAGCAACAGTATCCATCAATACAGCACAAACAATCAAAGTAAAATATTTCCGTTTTGCAGGAGTAGAATTGAAGATGAAATCCATTTTTTTTTTCGAGCGCGTGACATACAGGGGCCTTAGAATAATAGTCTTGAAAGTAAAAATGTTCACCAAAACCAACATTGCCGAAAGCAGAAACTGGCATTCACAGGCATGATTTGTCTAGAATTACACATTATGCTGTGAACAGAAGGAAGGAAATGACTTCAACATTGCGCATTTGCACAAATTTAACACTGGTGTTTCGCCCCATTAACACCTTTACAGGCGACGGTTAATAACGTTTTTAACTGTATGCTCTGCCAAGCTGCTAAAGCTTCTTTTTACAAGCAAAGCTTAGCTATTGTCGGAGCCCCTACCCCTGCTTATGGATAAGTAGAACAGCCACAATGTGACCGGAGCCTCTACCTCTGAATAACAATCATCATCGCCTCAGCTCCGGAAAAGCAAAACGATCATTGCTATGACCAGAGCCCAGCCTCTGGATAAGTAAAACGGTCACAGCAGTGACAGGCGCCCCCTCTCTCTGCATAAACTGAGCAGTCATAGCTGTGGCGGGAACCTCTGTCAGAGGATAAGGAGAATGTTTACAGCAATGACCGTAGTCCCCAAACCTCTGAATAAGTTGAATGGTCATGGCTGAGACCTGGGCTCTCACCTCTGGATAACTGGAGCGGTCTGGTAGCTGCCACAGGTCAGACAGTCGAGGCCGGTCACACTTTGGATGACAGGTGCCCCCACGCCGGTGACGTTGACGTCCCGAAGCTTGAAGTGTGTACCTGCTGCTGTCACACCCACCAATATTTTGCTGGCTGCCAGGCCCTGGCTTACGTAGTAGTCCACTGTCCACGCCTGCCCACCCACACAAACCCGTTTAGACAGAGACTGAGGCAGATTTCTCCGACCGACACCATTGGTCTGACGTCATTTCCGCCACATTCCATTCTGCCGTCAATCTCTTCCACGTCACCAATCTAATATTATTCTACGCCACATCACCAGCGTGATGTCACCCTGTAGCATACCACCAGTGTAAAGTCATTCCCTGACACAACACTAGTCTGATATCATTCTCTGCCACATCACCTGTCTGATTTCACTCTCTAGCACTGCGCCAGTCTAACGTCATTCACCGTCACAATACCAGTCTGACGTCATTTCTGCACATTACATGTCTGACGTCACTATCTTCCACGCCATCAGTCTGCCGTCTCGGTCTGCTACACCTACTGCCTGACGTCAACCCCCTCTGCGACTTCCGTCGATGTTACCTTCTTCCACACCTTTGATCTGATATCACCCTTTACGAACCACCAGTCTGACGTCACCTCTACCTTGCCATCCGCCTGACGTCACCCTGTTATACACCACCAGTCTGAAGTGACCATCTACTACACCGGAAGTCTGACATGACCCTCTACTACACCATCATTCCGACGTCCCCCACCCCACCCCACCCCTCTCCCAATTATGCTATCTGTCTGACGTCAGCCTCTACCACACCAGAATTCTGATGTCACTCTCTATCACACCACCAGTGTGACGCCACCCTCAATATATCACACTACTAGTCTGACGTCACCCTCTATTACAACTCCAGTTTGACGCCACTCTACCACACCACCGGTCTGATGTCAACCTCTACCACACAGCCCGTCTGACGTCATCCCTTACCACATCACCAGTCTGACGTCATCCTCTACCTTTCATTCGGATTGACGTCATCCTATACCACACCAGCGGTCTAAAATCACCCTCTACCACACCACCAGATTGACGTCACCCTCTTGCACACCATAATTATTTTCAGTTTGTACTGCCTTAACGTATCTTTTATTCCGCATTGAAATCAAGCAAACATTGCCAAAATTACAGTCATTTAAGAAGATACTCCTTCTACAATCAGATAAACTGTGACAGAATTACAGTCAGTGAAGAAGATACTCTATCTACAATCAGATAAACTATGACAGAGTTACAGTCAGTGAAGAAGATACTCTATCTACAATCAGATAAACTATGACAGAGTTACAGTCAGTGAAGAGGATACTCTATCTACAATCAGATAAACTATGACAGAGTTACGGTCAGTGAAGAAGATACTCTATCTACAATCAGATAAGCTGTGACAGAGTTACAGTCAGTGAATATGATACTCTCTCTCCAATCAGATAAACTATGACAGAGTTACAGTCAGTGAAGAAGATACTCTCTCTACAATCCGATAAACTGTGACAGAGTTAGCCTACAGTCAGTGAAGAAGACATCCCCTCTACAATCAGACAAATGATACCAGAACTGCAGTTGGTAACGAAGATGCCCCTCTCCTCAACCAGACAGACACTTCAAGTTTCCGTCAAATTAGATAAATAGAAGTGTTTGTTTGTGTGTTCGTTCTTTTTTTTTTTTGTTTGTTGTGTGTGTTTTTCTGCCTGGATCAAACAAACATTGAAACTGATGAAAATGGGAAAATCCGAAACATTTCGTCAATAGGTGATGACTACTAACATTTGGAAAACGTCTGTGTCCTAGAGTCAAATAGTCAGGGAGGAAAACTTGACCTTGCTTTGAAATATGAATCGCCCGCAGCTTACATACACAGAAAGCTGTCTCTCCACTGTCCATTCCTTTCTACCCTGTCCCTAAATCATGTCCACTTCTCAGCCTCCACCACTTTCATCTCACGTTACATTCATTATTCGGGATAAATGTGCTGTCAGTCTCTTCTGTGCCTGCGTAAATAGCACTTCGTGGAAGATTTACCTGTGAACTCTGCTTTGCGCGCGCGCGCGCGCGCGCGCGTGTGTGTGTGTGTGTGTGTGTGTGTGTGTGTGTGTGCGTGTGTGTGTGTGTGTGTGTGCGAGTGTGTGTGTGAGTGCGTACGTGCGCGTGTGCGTGTGCGCGTGCGCGTACGCGCACGCGTGTGTGTATGTGTGCGTGCGCGCGCGCGCGCGCGCGCGTGTGTGCGTTTCTGGTCCTATTGTCTTATCAATGACGTGAATCCAGACAATGAGATAGGCAGTCATTTATTAAGAGGATACGATATTTTTCGAGAATCCGTGTCTATATCAAGCTATGGCTGTTTGAGCAGAACGCCAGCTAACCTTAATCGTAACTTCGAACCTTTTTAACTAGCTTCTAATCGAACTATCACTCGAACTGCTTATCATTGTCACTCTCCCAATATATGCTTATATGTACCTAGCCTACGGTGTTGCAATCTGTACTCTAATGAAGATGAAAGCCTTTGCTGAAGCTTTTGTGGTGAAGTTATAGTCTTCTTGGGACGAGGTATTGCGCAGTAGCGATGTACAAAGCTTGTTTAAAGCCAGCTGCACCTGGTGGTTGGAAGTGATAATGGCACACACACACACACACACACACACACACACACACACACACACACACACACACACACACACACACACACACACACACAACACACGTTGGTACAATAGAGACATTAGAAGATCCTTAACAGCTATGCTTAATAGAATTAGCCCTTGGGCAGATTCCTGGAGCACTCCACTTTTATCATCTCAGTTAATGAGAATGTGCTACCAGTAAAGACCTATTGTATCTCGTGGATACGATAAGAAATATAGTGAATAGTTTCAGGCCTAATAAACGAAGATCATTTGACATGGGCCAGACGGCAAAGATGATTGACAGGGATGGAAATTGCCTTGCTGTCAAGATATTACAAAACAGTGGTAAGATAGGTGTAGATTTATTAACTGAAAAGTCTGTTGAATGATGAAGAAGAAATGAGGGGGGGGGGGGGGGGTACAAACAGATCCATAGAGCACACAGACGAGAGATATTACCGTGCTGAGTTCTTGGTTAAACTGATGATCGGACGCTCTGGAAAACAGAGGGCTGTCAAAACCAGTGACAGAATTCCATCCCCCATGGTAATCATACGTCATCAGACCAGCCAGGTCCAGGGATCTGTCAACACGCAACACACAGGGACCATGTATCTGTTAAGACTCCCTGCGTGTCGATCAACATACAGCACACGCAGGTTGACATACCTGGCAAGTACTGTACTCAAGTCTTTGTTACTGTCATTGTGTATTGCAAACTGGTCGAAGTTTGTTTTTAGCACATGTACACAGGTCTACGTATCTGTTAATACGCAGTTCATACAGGTCCATGTATCTGTCAAGAATTTCGCACAGTGTTTCATGCATCGGTCCATATCATTGCACACAGGTCCATGGATTTGTCAACACGTGCTGGAAATAGGTCCACGCATCTATCAGCACGAATTGCGAACAAGTCCGTGTATCTTTCAAGACGTATTGCACACAGTTTCATGTATCTGACAGTACGTATTGCACAGGTTCATGTGTCTGTCGCCACGTCTTGCACGTAAGTCTATGTATCCGTCAAAACGTTTTTGCGTAGCAGTCTGTGTATCTGTCAACAACATTGCACAGTGGTCGGCATGTTTGTCAGCATCTATTGCACAAAGATCACGCAATAACCTGTTGAAAACGGCTTGTGTGATATTGGAATGTAACCACCTGTTGATGACGGTCATAGTATACTGGAATATAGCTATCCGTTTACTGACAATTATGTCTCATCATTCTGGAATGTAAATACATATATCTGTTGATGACTGCTATGTTACACCATCCTGAAATGTAAATATCTGTTGATGACAGCTACGTTATCTTGGAATGTAACTACCTATGAATGACGGCTGTGTCATATCATTCTGAAATATAACCTCCTATTAATGACAGCTTTGTCGCATCTTGAAATGCAGCTACCTATCACCGACAGCTATGTCACAACATTTTGGATTGTGACTACCTGTTAATGACAAATACGTCACGTCATCCTGGAATGCAACTACCTGTTGGTGATGACTATGTCACATCATCTGAAATGTAACTACCTGTTAATGACAGCTGTCTCACATCATCGTGGGATATAACTACCTGATAATGACACGCTATGTCACGTCATCCTAGAACGAAAATACCTGTTGATAACGGATATATCACGTCATCCTGGAATGAAACCACCTGTTGATGACGGATTTATCATGCCATCCTGGAATGAAACCACCTGTTGATGACGAATATATCACGTCATCCTGGAACGAAACTACCTGTTGATAACGGATATATCATGCCACCCTGGAAAGAAAACCACCTGTTGATAACGGCTATGTCATGTCATCCTGGAATGAATTCAGGCCTACCTGTGTTGATAACAGTTATGTCATGTCATTCTGAAATGTAACGTTCGTTGATAAAGGCAATGCCTTAATCATCTGGAGTACAACTGTTCGTGAAGACTGTGTTATATCATCCTGAAATGTAACTCATTGTTGACGACGAATGTGTCACATCCTGGAATGCAACTATTCTCGTCTAGCTATCTCATCTTCTGTGCTGCAGCAGTGGCATTACCCCCCCCCCCCCCCCCTCCCCTCCCCTCCCACGCCGCTCATTCCAGTCACATTGCATACATGCCACACTGCTGCGAATCACATCGCTGCTGTTCAGCAGTGCCTGTTCTGATTCAGTATATGCAGGACACCAGCCACTAAGCCTCCTACTGACAACAGTACTAACGGAGCCAGCATGAGTGGCCACCCCCTCCAGAGGGCGCCACTACGTCTCGCCGATACAGACGACCTTGACGCGCGAACTTACCAAGGGTATAGACGTGGGGAAAAACGCGAAACTACGTCACCATTAGAGCAGGGAGGTATAAAGGGGCACAGAATTTGATACATTTTCGATAATGATCGATGAGGGTAAGGATAATGAAGATAAGGCTTTCCATTCAGGTCTGAGACTTGCGGTGTTGGTCAGGCAGTTTGAGCAAAACGGTTAGAGAAGCACTCATTGAGTAAATAACTCAATTGTACGGTTCCCAGACTTTCCAACGGACTCTGTAGCAAACTCAACTCTGGGTAGAAACCGGTCATGGGACAGAAGAAAAAAAATCCCACAAATATAAATGGCTCTGTTGGGATCAAACCAATATCTCCCTGTACCACAGCTGATGGTGAATTGTAACTACTTGTCGTTGAAGGCTATGTTGTATCATTGTGAAATGTAACGATCATGGAGCTTAAGTACCTGTTGACGACGGTTAAATTGTGTCATGAAATGTAAAACTATCCGTTGAGGACAGCTATGTCTAATCATTCTGGAATTTGTCTACCTGTTGAGAACGTCTATGTCAAAGCCATCCTGGATTCTGTGTCGTCGGCAGGTAGGGCCGCTGTCAGCAGTAGACGTTCACCCCGAGTCCGCTCTGCCTCCACCTCAAAGGTCGTTCTCAGTGTCTGCACATCACATCATGGCAGAGTCGACGACAACGACGACGACGACGATGAAGATGATGACAATAATGATGATGACTGGGATGACGGTATTCACATTTGTTTTAAACTGGATCAATGTTGCCGGTTACACCATAGCTCTGAAGGTCAGATAAGCGCAGGGAGAAGGGACAGGAGTGATATGGAGGTGGTCAGAGAGATACGTGGACGGGGGTGGGGTGGGGTAGTACAGGGATGTCTGTACAGTTTGATCATTATCCCGCGTGCTCAAATCCATGGACAGAAATCAACACAGGAAGGAAGACTTATTCAAAACAAGACAGACAGATTCAACGTTCCTGTAAACTGTTCGATGTCCAGCTAAGACGAGTAGTTCAAAGAAACATTATACATGTCAGTAAAGCATTATGCCTTCTGATGACAGAGTGATTTTTTTTTTAGTATCAGTCACCCTGAGAATGCTTTCAGAGTTGTGATATTTTCAAGTTAATTTTGATTTCAGACATGACGCGAGTATTGCGTTGTCACCGCATGTGCTGAATAACATTAGCAGAAGCAGACACAGAAAGAAAGAAAGAAAGACAGTCATTCCCTACGTAGAATATGATGTACCAACGATTACCCTTGACAGTGAAAGAAGAAAATAAAAATGAAACAAGGAGAAGGAAGAGAAGGGGAATGAGGGAGGAAGAAAGGAAGGAGGGAAGGAAGGAGGAAGGAAGCAGGGTAGCAAGGGAGACAGCATACATTGAACAATGGAAAGGGTGGAAGGAAGAATAGTCGGCACATCTGATCACAAACTCTGTGGAATGTCTCACCTTCAAAAGACTGGAGAACTGAGCTTTGGTAGTGGCGTTTGGGTACTCCCAGTCTATGTCCAGTCCATCGAAGCCTCTTTTCCTGAGAAAGTCCACCGTTGTTCGAGTGAACGTTTGCAACGACTTATCGTCCTTTGTGATGGCAACGAATGGGTCACTTCCGGCAAACTCCCCTCCGATGGAAACGAGAGTTCTTATATGTTTATTGGCTTTCTTGATATCGTTGAATTTCTGGTATCTGGAATCGAAGCGGACAGCATTTTAGAATCATGTGCAACGATATGGTCAGTGTAAAATAATTGTTAAAATCTTTGATGATCTGTTGTCCGATGGATAGCAGTTTTTGTGAAATAATTGTTAAAGTCTTCGATGGTTTATCATCAAATCGATGAGGTATCAGTATTTGTTAAATGATTGTTAAAGTCTTCAGTGGTCTATCACATTGATGGGGTGACAGTATTCGTTAAACTAGACTGTGACTGTGATGTCTGTGGTGCGATGAACAGAGCCACCATTGACTGTCCTTCTCCCCATTGATCACTACTCCTCTTGCTCCTCCTATTCTTCATCCTGATCCGCCTCATGCTCTTTCAACCCCCCCCCCCCCCCCCCCCCCCCAATTACCGTGATTATACTCCTTCTACTCCTCCTCAGCCTTCCCCTCCCCTCCTCCCTCCTCCTTTTCGTTCTCCTCCTCATACTACTTCTATTACTACAAGAAACACATTACCTGACCTACGTATTCAGAAATAATTATTTAGGCCTAAACCACTCCAATTTATGCACACACGCAAAATGGTCACCTTCAGAACACTATCTCTAAGTACCATGTAAAGTGCTTTTGACCGTCTACAGACTTTGCCAATGTCTTCAAATACCATGCACGATGGGTCTTACGATGTACGTTTGCAGTACTTTCAAAGATCATGTAAGGTGGGCCTGACTGTCTGAGAAATTGCCACTGTCCTCAAATATTGTGGGATGGCCTGGACTGTATAAGAACATGCTGGTGTTTTTAAATATTGTAAGATGGCCTGGACTATCTGAGAACTTGGCAGTGTCTTCAAATATTGTAAGATGGCTGGATTATCTAAGAACTTGGCAGTGTCTTCAAACATTGTAAGAGGGCCTGGATTATCTAAGACTTGGCAGTGTCTTCAAATATTGTAAGATTATCTAAGAACATGGCAGAGTCTTCAAATATTGTAAGATTGCCTGGATTATCTAGAACTTGTCAGTGTCTTCAAATATTGTACGACGGCTTAGACTGTCTAGGTACTTGCCAATGTTCTCAAAGACTGGAATATGGCCTGGGCTGTCTAAGAACTTGTCAGTGTCTTCAAATTTTGGAAGATGGATTGGAGTATCTCAGAACTTGCCGGTGTCTTTGAATATTGTAGGATGGGCTGGAGCGTGTCTCTCAGCATATCACTCTCTCTCTCTCTCTCTCTCTCTCTCTCTCTCTCTCTCTCTCTCACACACACACACACACACACACCACACACACACACACACACACACACACACACACACACACACACACGCACGCACACACACACACACACACACACACACACACACACACACGCTCGCTCGCTTGTTCGCTCACTCGCTCGCTCTCTTTCTCTCACTCACTCATTCACCCTCTCTCTCTTTTACAGACACACTCTGTCACTCGCTCGCTCGCTCTCTCTCTCTCTCTCTTACTCTTACTTCTCTCTCTCTCTCCCTCCTCTCTCTCTCTCTCTCTCTCTCTCTCTCTCTCTCTCTCTCTCTCTCTCTCTCTCTCTCTCTCTGTGTTTCCTACCGGCCTCTGGTCTGGCCATCACCAGGATCCTCGTCCGATAGCGAGGAATGATCGAAGGCTGTCCACATCGATAGCAGCAAACGCGTAGACCAGGTGTGTACAGAGAGAAGGATCAATGTGGTCCACATCGAAACGGGTATACGGGGACTCCCTGTAGTGGGCCCAGTTAGGGAAGTAGCAGAACTTGACGAAGGCTTTACCTGCCCACATCATGACAGACACATACATACCAGAGCTTAGTGAAATCTTGACCTGCCCACATCATGACAACTCAGTTTAACCGCGGCACATTTTACTCTCAGCGGTGCGGAATCCGGAAAAGTGCACTCTGGTCATTGCGTGCGGTGCGCTGACAAAACACGTCTGACTGAGAGGGTGAACTGCCGCCAGGTCCGACATGACGACAGAAAGTTCACCACGATGGTCACACAGACGTCCTACCTTGGACACGACATGACGACAGAAAGTTCACCACGATGGTCACACAGACGTCCTACCTTGGACACGACATGACGACAGAAAGTTCACCACGATGGTCACACAGACGCCCAGCTTTAGACATGACACAACATGAAGGTAACTTAATGCGCCATTGTGATCCCACAATTGTCCTACCTTGGACATGACATGGTGTCAATAACTTCAACACAATGATCACACAAACCTCCTACCTTGGGCACCACATGATGATGTCAGTAAGTTCACCACAATGATCACAGAGACGTCCTATCTTGGATGTGACTTAATGACAATTACTTCAAGACAATGATCATACAGACGTCCTACTTTGACGTGACATGATGTCAGTAAGTTCATCACAATGATCACACAGACCTCCTACCCTGGACGTGATATAATGACAATTACTTCACCACAATGATCACACAGATGGCTTACCTTGGACGTGATATAATGACAATTACTTCACCACAATGATCTCACAGATGGCTTACCTTGGACGTGACATAATGACAATTACTGCACCTCAATGATCACACAGATGGCTTACCTTGGACGTGACATAATGACAATTACTTCACCACAATGATCACACAGATGGCTTACCTTGGACGTGACATAATGACAATTACTTCACCACAATGATCACACAGATGGCTTACCTTGGACGTGATATAATGACAATTACTTCACCACAATGATCACACAGATGGCTTACCTTGGACGTGACATAATGACAATTACTTCACCACAATGATCACACAGATGGCCTACCTTGGACGTGACATAATGACAATTACTTCACCACAATGATCTCACAGATGGCTTACCTTGGACGTGACATAATGACAATGACTCCACCACAATGATCACACAGATGGCTTACCTTGGACGTGACATAATGACAATTACTTCACCACAATGATCTCACAGATGGCTTACCTTGGACGTGGACAAGATATGCCGTCACTAGAAGCAGGCTCAGAAACCAGGATTCCATTGTTCTGTCGGTCTTAATGTGTCTGATCTGGAATAAAGGAAAACTCTAGCTAGTTTGCTGTACATTCCATAATGTTCATTTGGATTCCTTTTTTTTTTAAATTATTATTGCTATTGTTTGAAGCCCTTTCCATAGCTATGTGAGGGTTTTATCTTTGCAAAACAATAACGATTGCCAGTGTAAGCAAGAAAATTTATCCGATTTAAACCAGAAAAAGCCACCTCTGCAAAACAAGAAAGTGATCATTGTTAAAAACAAAACAAAATCAACCTTATGCGGGTTGTCACCATTGCAAACCAAAAACGTTATCACTTTATACGTTATACTTTAACAAGAAAATTCAGGAGACTGACCTCTTTAAAATTATTCTGCAAGACTTAATCGACTGATTCTTTTGAATTGCATCCTGAGGGAGAGAGAGAGAGAGAGAGAGAGAGAGCGAGAGAGAGAGGAGAGAGAGAGAGAGAGAGAGAGAGAGAGAGAGAGAGAGAGAGAGAGAGAGAGAGAGAGAGAGAGAGAGAGAGAGTTCTTTACTTACAAGTATATTGGATGATCATACATAAACGTTCTTTTTCTATCCAGTCCTCGACCTGTACCTAGTCAACACCAAAGAAAAGGGAAAAAAACTCGTGTCGAATAAAACCAGCGAAAAAGAAAGATACACCACTAACATCACAGAATATTTAAAAAGTGAAATCAAAATTTAAAAGAAAAAACACTCAATAAAAAACGTGTACGGAAAAAGCACAACATTTACTCAAATACGACATAAACTGAAAGTGTTTTACAGATCATTCTAAGGAAGTGGCAAAGAAAGAAATGACCTGAGAGAGAGAGAGAGAGAGAGAGAGAGAGAGAGAGAGAGAGAGAGAGAGAGAGAGAGAGAGAGAGAGAGAGAGAGAGAGACTTTAGCTAGTCTATCCTTCCAATACAAAACATGCACACCAGTATGCATTCAGGCGGAGAGAAATCATTTAACACGTCTAACGGCGTGCGTCATTGTAATTAATTGTCTGTTGTATCCTTCGAGGTAACGGATTCGCTGTGTGTGTGTGTGTGGTGTGTGTGTGTGTGTGTGTGTGTGTGTGTGTGTGTGTGTGTGGTGTGTGTGTGTGTGTGTGTGTGTCCCAACCTGCATAGTAGGGTAACCTATCAGTCAAACATCTGGAAAGTACCCCCCATCCCAACCCTCTCATACACACACACACACACACACACACACACACACACACACACACACACACACACACACACACGTACACACACACACACACACACACACACACACGCACGCACACACACACACACACACACACACACTATTTCCGTAAACTAGACCTTAAACGAGTTAAATTAGATTATCTATAAATTAGAAATCAACGTTTCACTAGTACGTTTCCGAAGTTTTCCATTTTTAAAAAGGCGAAAAAAAAAGTTTTAAAAAGTTGCCATAGGACATTCTAGTTTCGTTTAGGGATTGGTTTTCCGAATGCAATATCTCAATTTTGTTATCTTTCCGTTCATTATGACGTGTTTTTAAAAACGCGCTTAAAAACTCGATTAAGCTAGTTTTGGGGTTGTGTACCTATGTATGAAGTGTGTGTGTGTGTGTTTGTGTGTGTGGTGTGTGTGTGTGTGTGTGGGGGGGGGGGGGGGGTGTCCATAATTACATTCTGGTCAATAGAAGCTGAATTATTAGAAGGCATCACAGATGACCTGAAATGAAGTTCGTGTAAAGACGTGACGTAACTGACGTGACATTCAGAAGACATAACAGATTAAGCATACAGAACACATCACAGATGTGATACAGGCCTACAGCACACCCGACACCTCTGACACATAGAAAATAATAGATGTAGCATACAAAAAAAAAACATACAGATATGAAGATAGAATACGCAACACATGCAACATGTAGAACACATGGCAGGTGTGACATACGAAACACAAGACAGATGTGTCGCACAATACACGTAGAGCACGTGACAGAAGTGACATAGAGAACATGTCGAAGATGACGTATTGAATACACACAGCTGTGACATGCAGAACACTTAACGGATTTGACATCTAGAACATTTTACAAAATGTGACTTATAGAACAAACAACAGATGTAGCATAATAACTAGAAGACAACAGATGTGACACAGAAAACAAGCACTGGGACTTACAGAATATAGCAGATGTGACACTTGAAACACAACAGATGTAAAACAGAACACACAACAGATGCTGCATACACAACATAAAAGATATGATATATAGAAGGCAATAAAGGTTACATATGGGGCACAACAGACATGACATCTCGAAGAAAACAAATGTGACATATAGAAAACAGTAGATGTGACATGTCAAACAGAGCACATGTGACAACAGATATGAAAAAAGAGAACACACAACAGATTTTATAAAAACAGTTGGCATATAGAATAAACAGTGGATGTGACGTACAGAGCACATAACAAACGTCACATTGAGAACACAACATAAGTGACGTATAGAATGCAATAGAACTGAAATACAAAATGCAAACAGAACTAACATATCAAACATTTTTAAACTTAACACACAACAGATTTGATATACAGAACACACAACAGATGTGACATATAAAACACCACCACAGATGTGAAATACAAAACACATGTAGATGTGGCATATAAACACTGAATTATTATAACATATTAAGCACATGAGATGTAACGTGCACAAAGCACAACCGATATGATATACAGAGCACATGACAGATGTGTTACATAGAAAGCGACAGATTTACAGAACACACCAGAAGCAATATAATGAACATAAGCTACAACGTACAGACCACGCTATAATTGTAACTTACAGAACCCACAGCAGATGTCACATTTCGAACACAACAGATGTGACATATAGAACAGATATGATATACTGAACATATGACAGATCTGACATTCAGAGCACACCATATGCAACGTAATAAGAACCCACAGCAGATGTGATATACAGAACTGATATAACGTACATGTGACAGATAGGACATTCAGAGCACACCAGATGCTACATAATAAGAACATACAACAGATGTGACATACAGAACTGATATAACGTACATGTGACAGATAGGACATTCAGAGCACACCAGATGCTACATAATAAGAACCCACAACATATGTGACATACAGAACAATACACACGTACATACAGAACACACAGCAGACCCGTCATTTCGAACAGCAGACGTGACTTAAATAACACGTATGAGATGTGACATATATGACACAGAACAGATGTGGCATACAGGACACAACACATGCAACACAAAAGATGTAACTTAACAGAACACTCATCACGTGTAACAACATACAGAAAACAATTGATGTGACATACACAAAATTCAACACAAAAAAGAACGTTACCTGCAGACAGACTCGACATGCACGATACACAGATGTACAGAACGTGACCTCCAGTCAGGCGTGACGAAGCGTGTCATTAGAAAGCCGAGGATGACGTTATTGGGCTGGGCTCGGCTAGCACAGACGATTTGACACTGCGAGCAGGAAAAACAACTGCTCCGCCGGTGACAGCTACAAAAGATTGAGAGAAAAGGTTTGCTCCAGAGACTGATGTACACAGCAAACAGGTGTTCATGTTGTCCGCAGAGCTACGGAGAAAAAAGATGGAAAGAAAAGGTTTCTATTGGATACTGATGTACATAGCAAACAGGTGTTCATGTTGTCCGCCCAGCGATGGCCAAAAAAAAAAAAAAAAAAAAAATGGAGAGAAGGTTTCTATTGGATACTGATGGACACAGCAACAGCAAACAGGTGTTCATGTTGTCCGCCCAGCGATGGCGAAAAAAAAAAAAAAAAGATGGAGAGAAAAGGTTTCTATTGGATACTGATGTACACAGCAAACAGGTGTTCATGTTGTCCGCCCATCGATGGCGAAAAAAGCTGAAGATGGAGAGAAAAGGTTTCTATTGGATACTGATGTACACAGCAAACAGGTGTTCATGTTGTTCACCAGCGATGGCGAAAACGGATGGAGAGAAAAGGTTTCTATTGGATACTGATGTACACAGCGAACAGGTGTTATTTGTTCTCTCCGCCCAGCGATGGCGACAAATGATGGGGAGAAAAAAATTCCACTGGATACTTATGTAAACAGCAAATAGGTGTTTATTTTGTCTTCCAGTGATGGCCACAAAAGATGGAGAGAAAGTCTTCTTCATGGAATACTGATGTACACAGCGAACAGGTGTTCATGTTGTCCGCCAAGTGATGGCGACAAAAGATGGAGAGAAAAGGTTTCCATTGGCTACTGATGTAAACAGCGAACAGGTGTTCATGTTGTCCATCCAGTGATGGCAAAAAAAGATGATGGAGAGAAAAGGTTTCTATTGGATACTGATGTGCACAGCGAACACAGGTGTTCATGTTGTCCACCAGTGATGGCCACAAAAGATGGAGAGAAGCGTCTTCATGGAATACTGATGTACACAGCAAACAGGTGTTCATGTTGTCCGCCAAGTGATGGCGACAAAAGATGGAGAGAAAAGGTTTTCCATTGGATTCTGATGTACACAGCAAACAGGTGTTTATGTTATTCACCAGTGATGGCCACAAAAGATGGGGAGAAAATTTTTCATTGGATGCATATGTAACCAGCAAACAGGTGTTCAAGTTGTTCGTCCAGTGATCTCCAGTTTAAAAAAAAAAAAAAAAAGGAGAGAAAACATTTCCGCTGGATACTGATGTACACAGCAGACAGGTGCTCAGAGTCATTTCCAACTGGGAAAGCATTTTAAAAAAAAATTATTATTATCTATTTTGAGGGGATGTTGAATGACATTGCATTTTATCTATACCTAGTCAAAGGCTCCAAGCGTGTTACAAAAAGGACATTTTAAATACCAATCTCTCTCTCTCTCTCTCTCTCTCTCTCTCTCTCTCTCTCTCTCTCTCTCTCTCTCTCACACACACACACACACACACACACACACACACACACACACACACACACACACACACACACACACACACACACACACACACACACATACACGCGTGCATCACATCACTTTGCTAAGCTAATAAGCACATGGACGACATTTTATGTCCAGTTACCAATAATCGTGAAAGCAGATGTCTACAACAGCGACACGTCAGAACGAGCCGATTTCAGGAAATAATCAAATGCCGACACGGCAAAATGTTGCGGGCCTAGGTATCAGACATTAATTCTGTCTTGCCTGGCGCATCACCCAGTGCAGTTGTGTAGGGAAGGCCCGAGATTTGACCGTGAGGAAGGATCGGCGCGACCTGCACATAGGGAGAGTGGCCCGTCCCACTAACCTCAAATCCCATGTGTTTTAGCGATCCCGTGTGTTTTAGCGATAAAAAAAACTTCACACACACACACACAAACACACACACACACACACACACACACACACACACACACACACACACACACACACACACACACACACACACACACACACACACACACACACACACACACACACACATATGTTGTTCCCCACCTACGCGGTCGCTATAAGAACACTCGTGTACATCATTTTGAGAGAGAGAGAGAGAGAGAGAGAGAGAGAGAGAGAGAGAGAGAGAGAGAGAGAGAGAGAGAGAGAGAGAGAGAGAGAGAGAGAGAGAGAGAGAGAAGAAGAAGAAGAAGAAGAAGAAGAAGAAGAAGAAAGAAGAAGAAGAAGAAGAAGAAGATGATGATGATGATCTGATGGTGATGGTGATGGTGATGATGATGATGATGATGAGATGATGATGACGACGATAGTCTTTACTGCCATCCTGCTCCAAAAAGGGACTAAGAGACAGAGAGAGACAGAGGAGGAGAGCGAGTGACGGAGGGCACGAGAGAGAGAGAGAGGGAGAGAGAGAGAGAGAGAGAGACAGAGAGAGAGAGACAGAGAGAGAGAGAGAGAGAGAGAACTCCACCTTTAGCAGACACACGGATTGGCAAACACTAACAGGTAGAAGGGGCGGAGACGGAACCAGGAAGCCAGGATGTAGGTGACAAGAAAACATCTCTCTCTCTCTCTCTCTCTCTCTCTCTCTCTCTCTCTCTCTCTCTCTCTCTCTCTCTCACACACACACACACACACACACACACACACACACACATACACACACACACACACACATACACGCGCGCGCGCGCGCACACACACACACACAGTCACTCACACACACAGTCATTCACACACACATTCTCTCTCTCTCTCTCTCTCTCTCTCTCTCTCTCTCTCTCTCTCTCTCTCACACACACACACACACACACACACACATACACACACACACACACACACACACGCTCACATGCACATATTCACACTCTCTCTCTCTCTCTCTCTCTCTCTCTCTCTCTCTCTCTCTCTCTCAAACACACACACACACACACACACACACACACACACACACACACACACACACACACACACACACACACACACACACTCTCTCTCTCTCTCTCTCTCTCTCTCTCTCACACACACACACACACACACACACACACACACACACACACACACACACACACGCGCGCGCGCGCGCGCGCGCGCGTACGCACGCACGCACGCACATTCACACACGCGCGCGCGCACGCGCACTGACACATATTTGCAGACCCACGACAACAGTGTCAGCAGTGTTTCCTGAGCAAACTTCCTCCATGTCTTTCTACTCTTCCTCCGCCTCGTCCTCTCCACCCTTCCACTTCCTCACAATCCCGTTGCCCCACCACCTCTCTCTGTCTCTGTCTCTCTGTCTCTGTCTCTCTGTATCTGTCCTCTGTGTCTCTGTCTGTCTGTCTGTCTGTCTGTCTGTCTGTCTGTCTCTGTCTCTGTCTCTCTCTCTCTCTCTCTCTCTCTCTCTCTCTCTCTCTCTCTCTCTCTCTCTCTCTCTCTCTCGTGGTGATGCTCAACTTTCCTCTGTTAACATGTATAAGTATCTTGGTATAATACTGACTACAAGAGTATCTTTCCAACAACTATGTGTGACCTAGCAAACAGAGCAAAGAAAAGGATTAACTGCTATCAACAGAATGCTACGGTCAATGGTGTGAACATTCTCCTGGTATTTTCTTTAAGCTATTCGATTGCCAAATACAACCTATCTTAACTTATGGAGCAGAGATATGGGGACTGTCATCTAACCAGGAACAAATTGGAAGGGTACACTTAGCTGCTATTAAAAGATTTCTTGGTGTAAGTCCAAAAGCTCCTAGGCACTTAGTGTACGGCGAATCTGGAAGATACCCTCTTTATGTTAATACTTATGCAAAATGTATCAGATTTTGGCTTCGTGTTGTTTGTATGGATAATAACAGACGCCCGAGAAAGCCTGTGATATGTTGCTACACATGCAGAATCAAAATTATATTACCTGGACGACTAATGTTTGCTATGTTCTTTATAGATTCGGGTTTGGAATTGTTTGGGAAATGCAACGTGTTGGTAATGTGAAGAGCTTTTCCTGTAGAATTTAACAAATGTTTAAGTGATTGTTACATCCAAGACTGGCATTCAGCTATTGAATCGCATGAGTTGTACGATGTTTATCGGTCATAAACAGCAGCCTCTTGTTCGAAGTCCCTACCTCTGTGTAATTAAACATGTTAACATCCGCAGGTTACTTTCAAGGTTTCGGTAGGAATGTCGCCATTACGATGCCACTTTTTACGATATACTAATCGCAATAGAAATCATGACGTATTCTGTCCACACTGTAAGGAAGCACCGGAAACTGAGCTTCATTTTCTATTGGTTTGTCCTTTGTACGAGAAGCTGCGCCTTGAGTTGATTCCAGCTAAATATTACAAACACCCTTCTCTATTCAAAATGTCCATGTTGCCAGCCGCTTTCTATTGAGACTACTATGAGTGTCGGTAATTTCATTTATAGAGCAATGGCTCTTAGGAACGGAGTAATTAATGCTGCAGTGGCTACATGAATGTCTTCCTTGTTAACTTTGAACACCATTCAGCTGCGTTTTCGTTAAGAGTGGCTTGTACCGATTTATTTTGACCTTGTTCACTGACTTTGATATGGGCCTGTGGTCTGACAAATAAGATATCCTGAGTTATGAGTTCTCTCTGTGTGCTCAATATCAGTGACAGAATAAGTCCTCTTTCTTTTTGTCACTTTCTCCGTCACTTATTCTTTATCTTTCCCCTTAGTATTTTTTTTTAGCAGTCGCTCTCTCTCTCCTGACCTTTTTTTTTCATCTGACTCTCAGTTCTTTTTTTTTCCTCACTTTCCTTCGTCTGACCTCAAGTTCTCTTTCTTTCTGTCGCCCTGTCTCTTTCTCACCTTTTCGTCACACTAACCCTTCAGTTCTCTCTCTTCTGTCTGTCTGTGTCTGTCTGTCTGTCTGTCCCTGTCTGTCTGTCTGTCTGTCTCTCTCTCTCTCTCTCTCTCTCTCTCTCTCTCTCTCTCTCTCTCTGTCGCCTTTTCGTCACCTAACCCTTACGTTCTCTTGCTTTCTGTCGCTCTCTCCTCTCATCTTTTCGTCACCTGGCCCTCAAGTTCTTTTCTCTCTGTCGCTCGTCTGTCTCTGTCTGTCTGTCTGTCTGTCTCTGTCTGTGTCTCTGTCTCTTTCTCTCTCTCTCTCTCTCTCTCTCTCTCTCTCTCTCTCTCTCTCTCTCTCTCTCTCTCTCACCTTTCGTCACCTAATCCTTCAGTTCTCTCTCTCTCTCTCTCTTCTCTCTCTCTCTCTCTCTCTCTCTCTCTCTTCTCTCTCTCTCTCTCTCTCTCTCTCTCTCTCTCTCGCCTTTTCGTCATCTAACTCTTCAAGTTCTTTTTCTCTCTGTCGCTCTTTCCTTTCACCTTTTCTTCGTCTGTCCCTTACGCTCCCTCTTCTTTCCTCTCCCCAGTCCCCAGTGGTTTGACATCATCACTCTGAGACACAACACCCATGATGTGAGCCTTCCACACCCAGCTGTTTGGTGGATCCTTTCTGACGTCATCATCA